>CM074455.1:10735226-11177726 GCA_037101425.1 Elopichthys bambusa
ACCTAACGTTACACCTGAAACACACCTAACACAAAATGTTACACCTGAAACACACCTAACACCTAAAGTTACGCCTGAAACACCTAAAACCTTCCCCTTAAGCCTGAAACACACCTAACACCTAAAGTTACGCCTGAAACACACCTAAAACCTAACGTTACACCTGAAACACACCTAACACAAAATGTTACACCTGAAACACACCTAAAACCTAAAGTTACGCCTGAAACACACCTAACACCTAAAGTTACGCCTGAAACACACCTAACACATAACGTTAGGCCTGAAACACACCTAAAACCTAACGTTACGCCTGAAACACACCTAACACCTAAAGTTACGCATGAAACACCTGAAACCTTCCCCTTAAGCCTGAAACACACCTAACACCTAAAGTTACGCCTGAAACACACCTAAAACCTAACGTTACACCTGAAACACACCTAACACCTAAAGTTACGCCTGAAACACACCTAAAACCTAACGTTACACCTGAAACACACCTAACACCTAACGTTACACCTGAAACACACCTAAAACCTAAAGTTATGCCTGAAACACCTAAAACCTTCCCCTTAAGCCTGAAACACACCTGAAACCTAAAGTTACGCCTGAAACACACCTAACACCTAAAGTTACGCCTGAAACACACCTAACACCTAAAGTTATGCCTGAAACACCTAAAACCTTCCCCTTAAGCCTGAAACACACCTGAAACCTAAAGTTACGCCTGAAACACACCTAACACCTAAAGTTACGCCTGAAACACCTAAAACCTTCCCCTTAAGCCTGAAACACACCTAACACCTAAAGTTACGCCTGAAACACCTAAAACCTTCCCCCTAAGCCTGAAACACACCTAAAACCTAAAGTTACGCCTGAAACACACCTAAAACCTAACGTTACACCTGAAACACACCTAACACCTAACGTTACACCTGAAACACACCTAAAACCTAAAGTTATGCCTGAAACACCTAAAACCTTCCCCTTAAGCCTGAAACACACCTGAAACCTAACGTTACGCCTGAAACACACCTAACACCTAACGTTACACCTGAAACACACCTAAAACCTAAAGTTATGCCTGAAACACCTAAAACCTTCCCCTTAAGCCTGAAACACACCTGAAACCTAACGTTACGCCTGAAACACACCTGAAACCTAAAGTTACGCCTGAAACACACCTAACACCTAAAGTTACGCCTGAAACACACCTAAAACCTAACGTTACACCTGAAACACACCTAACACAAAATGTTACACCTGAAACACACCTAACACCTAAAGTTACGCCTGAAACACCTAAAACCTTCCCCTTAAGCCTGAAACACACCTAAAACCTAACGTTACACCTGAAACACACCTAACACCTAAAGTTACGTCTGAAACACACCTAAAACCTAACGTTACACCTGAAACACACCTAACACAAAATGTTACACCTGAAACACACCTAACACCTAAAGTTACGCCTGAAACACCTAAAACCTTCCCCTTAAGCCTGAAACACACCTAAAACCTAACGTTACACCTGAAACACACCTAACACCTAACGTTACGCCTGAAACACACCTAAAACCTAAAGTTATGCCTGAAACACCTAAAACCTTCCCCTTAAGCCTGAAACACACCTGAAACCTAAAGTTACGCCTGAAACACACCTAACACCTAAAGTTACGCCTGAAACACACCTAACACCTAAAGTTATGCCTGAAACACCTAAAACCTTCCCCTTAAGCCTGAAACACACCTGAAACCTAAAGTTACGCCTGAAACACACCTAACACCTAAAGTTACGCCTGAAACACCTAAAACCTTCCCCTTAAGCCTGAAACACACCTAACACCTAAAGTTACGCCTGAAACACCTAAAACCTTCCCCCTAAGCCTGAAACACACCTAAAACCTAAAGTTACGCCTGAAACACACCTAAAACCTAACGTTACACCTGAAACACACCTAACACCTAACGTTACACCTGAAACACACCTAAAACCTAAAGTTATGCCTGAAACACCTAAAACCTTCCCCTTAAGCCTGAAACACACCTGAAACCTAAAGTTACGCCTGAAACACACCTAACACCTAACGTTACGCCTGAAACACACCTAAAACCTAAAGTTATGCCTGAAACACCTAAAACCTTCCCCTTAAGCCTGAAACACACCTGAAACCTAAAGTTACGCCTGAAACACACCTAACACCTAAAGTTACGCCTGAAACACACCTAACACCTAAAGTTATGCCTGAAACACCTAAAACCTTCCCCTTAAGCCTGAAACACACCTGAAACCTAAAGTTACGCCTGAAACACACCTAACACCTAAAGTTACGCCTGAAACACCTAAAACCTTCCCCTTAAGCCTGAAACACACCTAACACCTAAAGTTACGCCTGAAACACCTAAAACCTTCCCCCTAAGCCTGAAACACACCTAAAACCTAAAGTTACGCCTGAAACACACCTAAAACCTAACGTTACACCTGAAACACACCTAACACCTAACGTTACACCTGAAACACACCTAAAACCTAAAGTTATGCCTGAAACACCTAAAACCTTCCCCTTAAGCCTGAAACACACCTGAAACCTAACGTTACGCCTGAAACACACCTGAAACCTAAAGTTACGCCTGAAACACACCTAACACCTAGAGTTATGCCTGAAACACCTAAAACCTTCCCCTTAAGCCTGAAACACACCTAAAACCTAACGTTATGCCTAAAACACACCTAAAACCTAAAATTACGCCTGAAACACCTAAAACCTTCCCCTTAATCCTGAAACACACCTAAAACCTATAGTTATGCCTGAAACACACCTAAAACCTAACGTTATGCCTAAAACACCTAAAACCTAAAGTTACGCCTGAATCGCACCTAAAACCTAACGTTACTCTTACGCCTGAAACACACATTAGAATTCAGCTAATTAATATAAATGTACAACTAAGATAATGATTTTTTCAATATAATGAACATTATAGTTTTATACTGGCCTCTATATTAGGTACACCTGTTCAACTGCCCAATAACACATATATCTAATAAGCCAATTAGATATATTATATAAAATTGGCGTAAACAATATGAAAGCATGGATCCATCCTGCCTTGTATTAGTGGTTCAGGCTGCTGCTGGTGGTGTAATGGCGTGAAGGATATTTTCTTGGCACATTTTGGGCCACTTTGGGTATCATTTGAACATCATTTAAACGCCACAGCCTACCTGAGTATTGTTGCTGACCATGTCCATCCCTTTATGACCACAGTGTCCCGATCTTTTGATGGTACTTCCAGCAGGATAACTTGCCATGTCACAAAGCTCAAATCATCTCAAACTGGTTTCTTTAACATAATGAGTTCACTATACTCAAATGGCCTCCACAGTCACCAGATCTCAATCCAATAGAGCACTTTTGGGATGTAGTGGAATGGGAGGTTCACATCATGGATGTGCAGCTGACAAATCTGCAGCAACTGTGTGGAGCTATCATGATAATATGGACCAAAATCTCAGAGGAATGTTTCCAGCACCTTGTTAAATCAGTGCCATGAAGAATTAAGGGAGTTCTGAAGGCAAAAGGAGATCCACCCCGGTACTAGCAAGGTGTACCTAATAAAGTGGTAATAATAATTATTTGTAGTTAATTAATGTTACATCGACAGTCTCATTTTAAACCTGATGAGGACAGAACATTTTGATGGACAGGTAAGAGGTTAAAACGCAACCGTGCCATACTGTTTTTTTAACCAATGACGAGAACCTCTAAACCACATGAAGGCACGCCTGGTTCCAATAATTCTGAGAAAATGCCTTTGCTCATTCTCCATGCAATCAAAAAAAAAAAGACTGTACAACGGTAGAGTGAAAAGGATTCTTTTCTTGTTTGGAGCAGTCACTAGTGCATACTCTTGGCTGGGGTCTGACAGCAGGGCTGCCTGACTGCAGTTCTCATTAGACTGTAAATATGATGTGGTTTCGAGGAGTGAGCCAGTACATATGGAGCTGTATGTGCGCCGCTGTCTGATGTGCGTTCAAAAACCACCAATACACACAGAGCTTCATTATATAGTGGAGAGAGGAGGAGAGAAACACGCAGACATGGAATGGGTCTGTTTTGGAAGGTCCAGGTTGAGTTTGGAATAATTTAACGATAGAGAATCCTGGTCCCAAAAGAACTGCAACAATGTGTACTAGGAATGGGTCACAATAGTCATATATAAGACTATATTAGAATATAAATGAATAAGAATCTAATCTAAACTAATATATGAATGTATTTATTTATTTAATTTTATATTCATATTCATATTAATACAAAATAAATATTATACATATATATATATATATATATATATATATATATATATATATATATATATATATATATATATGTTAACACGTGCGATTCATTTTTTCAGTGTAACGCGTTAAAAATATAACACATCCGTTTTTTCCCCCATCATCCTTTAGTTAGCATTACATATTATGATCACGCTATCATTCATTCAAGTGCTATTAAACCATTCAAGCATTATTAAACCATTAAAAAAAAAAAAAAAAAAAACTTAAATAACACTGTCTGTGAATCAATAAGTTCTCTTTCATAAGCATCCTCGTAAGCACCATCTTAAATTAGTTAAATAAAGTCTTAAATGACCGTAAAGATTTGTAAGGACATCGGGGATGTGTGTCAGATCTTAAAGTGACAGCAGCCTAATAAACCTGCTGCTGTCTGTCATTAATGTTTATTAAAGAACAAAAGACAAAGAGAAAATCACTCAGTGCTCTTGAACTGAATAACTTTTGTAGCTTTAATAAAGATTAATGTATATTTAATTTATCATTTATGCAGTGAAGACTGTGAAGTGTTTGATAACTTTATTCAATTTCTGCATATTTCCTACCTGTTAAATGTAAAAATTATTACAATATAAAAATATATACAGAAAAATGTGCGATTAATTAGTAATTTTTTTTAATAAAAAAAAAAAAATATATATATATATATATATATATATATATATATATATATATATATATATATACAAATATATGTTATATCTAGATTCAATTTTTATATTATTTTATAAAAAATAAAACCAAAAATTAAAAAAAATATATAATGAATGATAAATTATTAATATATATCAATTTATAAAGGTAGTCAAGCGACAAACCAACCAAGGTACCCACCGTACTCACATACAAATATATAACAACCAACCAGTAGCTTTTGAAAATATGTTGTGTTGCTTATCCCTACACAATATTACAAAATCTGTGTCTTATAATGTAATTTGAGCTCTGTTCACTTCCTGTCCCCAAGCATTACTCGTGAGCTGATTGTGGAGATGATACATAAACGATTTGAATTACAATTACTAGCTAGCTGATTTTACAAAAGCACAATGGCAGAAAGTGAACCACCCAATTCACGTTTCCTATACCTTTGGGCCTGTAACCAGGTGACTGTGCATATTTGACACAGTCGTGGCATCAGAGCCTTGAGCGGACAACACACGTTCAAATTACACAGCGTCTCATTTGCTGAACAGCTCAGCAAGCGCGACCCGAGTTCCCAAAATAATGTGACAGGTACAAGACTATATGTCTGTGAAGAAAAGGAATCGATTGCGAACGTGAGTGTACGTTTCCCTTTAATCAACAAAACGTAATGCGTATCCGCCGCACTTGGGCATAATATGGACCCGGCAACCACAACAATTGTTTTGCTCCCTTAAGGTTTCTCACACAAAGGTACCTCTCGTATCAATATTGGTCAGGGGACCCTCCTGCGCCTCCAGAGGCTCAGTATTAAATTTGGGCTCTTTGTGCAGCCGGGGAATTTCCAGCCTGTGAAACGGTGAGATGGATGGGAATGGGCATTGCTCCTCTGGGCAGAGTTACTGTCGCTGTGTGGGAAAAGGTCTCAGTCTTTCCTTTACCTTTAACTCAATCTGTCTCTCTCTGCCTGTCTTGTCTTCGTCTTTGGGAATAGGTAGTGTAGATACAGTTGGCCGATCAAGTGAGGAGGCGATTGTTTCATAGTGACATCAGAAGTAGACGTCTTCTCCTCTCTTGTAAACTTGGTTCTGTTTATGGATCAAACTGGGCAATGGACCCAAGGCTTGTGCGCCAACGTTACATCATTTTTCTGTTGCTTCATTAGCTTAAAGCCACATGTTGTTTTTTTGAAAAACACTGAATTTGAGCAAACATTAAGCAATATTACAAGCATACATGAGAAAACTGCATGGCTTGATTATGCTTTATTTGTGTACCTGCACTGTAAAGTTATAAAGATTATTGAAGTACATTTTACAAGAAAATACTATTTTAATACTAGTCTTTCTACTTAGAAATGTATACATTGAATTAAACTTGAAATTGAACAATTTTTTCAGTGTGTTACCAATGAGCGTAGACAAAATAGCCTGCAAAACTGTATGTCAAGATATTGTGTCAATAACACTTCAAATTGGCAATACAATCTGACAACAATGGTATCATAATTTTTCCTTCTTATTCTCCCTTCTGGTATCGTCTTCAAATGCTTTTGCACACTCAACTTTTTCTTCATACAATGAAAGTAAATGAGGATGTGCGCTGTTGATTTGCAAAACTGACAAAAAAAACAAAAAAAAATTCAATACCATACAATAGCTTTGACACAGACGATATTTGGATGAACTAACCATTTATGTGAAAGGAAATGGCAACTTTCTCATTTAGACAGGCTATGATTCATTCAAACTACAGTGCGTTATTCAATCCTATAGTCTGTCTGTTAAATGGAATTTTACAACAAGAGCACAAGTTTATTCAGCATTCATGAGCACCCAGACAGAGAGATAATTAGATATCCTCTCAAAAAGAAAGGAGCAACAGAAAAAAGAAAAAAAAGATGGCCATTCTTCTGACTGGATTCTTACATGACTGATGTGGAAGGAATGTACTGTAGTTGGGAGATCCGATGTCTCCGGTACCAAATCAAGCCTGAATGATGCCTGTCTTGTCACGGTCACTATACCTGTTAAGGCACTGACAAAGAATCTACATTACTTTGAGGGGACCAAAAATCCCACGTTGATCAACCATTCATTTCAATACTGGAAGTCTAGGTGTATATACAGTAGCCTACTGTTTAAAACTGTGGGGTTAGTAAGATTTGTAATGTTTTTATGCTCACCAAAGCAAAAAATACTGTAAAAACAGCAATATTATGAAATATTTTTGCAATTTAGTGTTTTCTACTTTAAAGGGGACCTATAATGCCCCTTTACAAGATGTAATATAAGACTCTGGTGTCCCCAGAATGTGTCTGTGAAGTCTCAGTTCAAAATACCCCCCAGATCATTTATTATAGCTTGTCAAATTTGCCCCTATTTGGGTGTGAGCAAAAATGGGTGTTAGTTTTTGTGTGTGTCCCTTTAAATGCAAATGAGCTGCTGCTCCCAGCCGCTTTCCAAAAGAGAGCAGAGCTTTAACAGCTCACACTTCGGCTGCTCAACAACAACAACAAAGCTGGAGAATCTCACACAGCCAAAATGATTGTCAGTAACGGTGTTCAGCCTTACATTGTTCAAACCGGAGTTGGACACTGATGGAAAGACTCAGGAAGAAGTTACAACTTTTAGAATGCATGGTTAGTGGATAATGTAGTTAATGTAGATTTATGTAGTTGCTGTGGAGTTGATTCAACTTGTCGATTAGCATGTACCGTCATGTTAATCTTTTGTGCAAATCCAGCATTGAATTGACCCTCGTTTGTGAAGTAGTGCAGCGTAAAATGACGGCATGGCAACAACACTCTACTACAACAACTCTTCTTCTTCTCTAAAGCAGCCCAAACATGGTCTCACCCCCTTTGTTGCGTGTTCTCGGGGGCAGGGTTTATGGAAATGTTAGGGTTAGTGATGTCACTAACCCGGAAAGAAGCTTGTTGTAGTCCCTACCAGCCGTATGTTGTAGTCCATAAACAAACAAATAAACAAAAAAACGTGTGACTTTTCCTCAATGGTGGATGTGATTGGATTACTGGACTAACCAGGGGACCAAATTCATCGCACAGCATCTCAAACGTTGGTTTGATCAATTTGAAATGCCTGAGCCAAAGTCTGTCAACAGAATGTTTTAGTATAAAGCCTCTCACATGATTTGTGTTCCCAAACACCAGCATCCAAATGCAAGATATCATAAAACATTTATTGTGTTTCGTCTGCGCGCTCTGAGATGTCGTTTATGATGTAGGAAAAAAGAGCCACAGTAGCTTCCCCAGTTGCAGCAACTCCCATTATTATTAATGATATTTTGCACCAGGAAGTGACGATTTTGTTCTCTTGAACACATGGGATGGAAACGCTGCTTTATTCACGAATGTCTTATCTGATATTCCAATTTTGCGCAAAGATAATTTCGCAACTTTGAATGGAAACATAGCTATAGGCAATAAAATGTTTATAGATAAACAGCTACTAAAGTACCATCCTCCTGTCTATAGTGTCTCTATAATGTTGACTGCAGCTCCACCTGACATCACTGGCATGCACAGAAGGCTGGTCCTGTTCCCATGACTTTCTCTGTTCCCACTCAATTGCTCTACAGCTCCCCAAACCTCAGTGTAAACGAAAGCTGCATTCCTGTGCAGCTCAGTTCAGATTACCTGCTTTCTCTAAAAAGTATACCAATGTGCCCATGTGACGCAGGCATAAAAATCCTCCAAAATGATTGTTGTTGCATATTTGGCTCAGTTTGAGGCATTTATGTGACATGTTTTGTAGAAACAGACTCTCTTCTTTGTGAAAGGACTGACAGTAAACTGAGCCTATAAGTGGGAAGCAGCTTTGATCTCATTGTCACAGCGTTATGGGAAGCCTTTTAACGTTTCCGACATATAGGCTTTAATCTGTTATGCATTTTTTTGATCTGTTCCCTTAATTTTGAGGAACAAAGCACTTCCAATACTGTCATCGCTACCCATTTCAAACTAGTTTAACGGCTGGTAGTCTCATGTTTCTCATTTAAAGGCACAATATGTACGATTTTTGGATTAAAATATCCAAAAACCACTAGAGCAATGTTATATATTTTGTTGACTTGTGTACTTACAAGATGCTTTAATATATTATGTGTTTTATTAGACAGGTGAGCAACTGTTTGGATACATTCATCGACAGAAAACTAATCAGGTTATATAGCTAAACACAGTAAATCTTAATGTTTAAATCTTGTTTTCTTGATTTACAGCGAGTACCATGTTTTACCACACCTAATATCAATCTAGCTTACTGCAGTGTGCAACAAGTGTCTCATAGCAGCTGCTGAGCGAACGTAGAGTCGTACTATAACAACTTTCAACACACAAATGTATCTAATATGATAAAACAGAGCTGCTTTACCCTACATATGCTTGACCGGAAGAAGCGGAAGCGGCGGCTGTGGCATAATAAAAGTTCCGCTGCTCTCCAGCCGCGTGCCGCACTCGTCTCTCATTAGCAATCGCTCCAGCGGCCTCATTTCTGCTCTGCTTTATACTACAGTAACGTTAATAATCTAATCCATGAACATGACATCTGCCCGAGTCCCGTCCCGATTCTTTTCCACCAGCTGTAGACAACACCTCCCATGATTCTGCGAAATCAAGGCGTCATCAAGCTACGCCTTTGTTTTAAATGGGCGACCTCTAGCGGTGAAAATTTACATATTGTGCCTTTAAAGACAATATCCAAAATGAAACATTAAAATGCATTAATTTTTCATTTTAATAAGTTAAATCATTTTAAGTATTTATCAATTCATTTAAATGAATTTTTATTTTAATAATTAACTCTTTATTTTTGGCCTATAAGTGGGTCTTCACCATTTTGATCTCATTGTTTCATTGTTTCTGGCATACTTTATTCCATAATGCAGAATATTTTTGATCTGTTCCCTTGTTTTTGAGGAACAAAGCATTTAGGATATTGTCATCGCTACCCATTTCAAACGGTTTGCGGTCTCATGTTTCAATTGGAAGTGACAACGGTGTTATTTACCGTACAGTCAGGTGACAGTTGAGTGGAAAATCCAGTCGATCCTATCAGATAGACAGAGGTTGGGAAGAACATGTCAGAGCATCGCTCCGCGACGACACTTTGAACATCAACCTCGTCTCTTTGGTCAGAAGTTCATCCATTCCGCATTCTTGACTAAGGGATAAAGCTGCCCTAATCCCTTTTACCAGGTAGCCAAAGTTGGCAAGCGCTGCCTAAGAATTCCAGCAGCATTCCAGGTCAGGGAAGTTGCTAGGGGCCTGGCTGCACGGTCCCGCACAACAAAGGAGAAACTCCCATTCAAAGAAAAATAGGGTTTTAAAGTTCTGTGAGAAAGTCGGCTGCCACTGAGACGGGTGTCATGTGGAATGTGACACATTTGAGGAGGGCTTTGGGAGCCGTCGGCGCTCAGAGAGGTAAGGGGCCGCATGGAGCCGGCCCTTGAGGCCAGACCAGCCAGGAATCATGATGTGACTGGACTAGGCTGTGCTTAATCCCATAATGAGCCAGGCTGCGGAGTGACACGAGTGGAGTGGCTTTGAGGTGAATGTCAGCTCACCTGCAGTAGCGAACTGATGGGGCCGGCACACGGCCCAACAGCCATCGCCTGACCTTATTAACGTAGATAATAATAGCACGCCATTAACCAAAAGTTCATTTTAATGCAATACAATCGGGGTTACTTGATGTCATCAATCAATCAATCAATCAATCAATCAAACCATTGTTTTTTTATTTGATCAATTTATTAGTAACAATAATTAATTATAGGGCGAGAACAAAACTAAAACAAAAAATTGGTAAAACAAATAATGGTGTGATTTTAATGTAGTTTCTTGTAAAATATCTTTAGATTGAAGAGAGATGTTTTTTCTTTAAACTTTTAATTTTAATATGAATTATAATATGAAATTATGGTGTAAATTTTATGTAAAATTTACAAATGTGTGTGAAATAGTTTTATTTATATAAAAAAAAATATTAAACTGTTTTCACCATTTATAATAATAAGAAACATTTCTTGAGCAGCAAATCAGAATATTAGAAAGATTTCTGGAGGATCATGTGACACTGAAGACTGGAGTAATGATGCTGAAAATTCAGCTTTGTGTCACAAGAATAAATTACATTTTCAAATACAGCCATTGACCAATTAGAATCAAGGACAGGAACTAACCGTTTTATAAAATAAAATAGAAAACAGTCATTTTAAAATGCAATAATATTTCACAATATTATTGTTTTTAATGCACTGTATTTTACTGTATTATCTTACTGGCCCCAAACTTCTGAATGGTTGAGTATATTTTATATTATGAAAAATATTAAGTGTGATTAAAACCATGTCAAAAAAGTGATTTATTATAATTAAATTTAAAATTTAGATGATTTAAATGATCAAAATTGAAATTTAAAATACATTTAAAAATGTGGTTTTAGACATTGTCTTAAAAAACAAAATAAAATAGTACTCAAAGCTATTTATTAATAATAATAATAATAATACCTTGAAAATATTTACTTTTTATTAACAGCATCTTTTTTTCTGCAAATTAATTTTTCTCTCCTTTTTTACCAATATAAATATGAGAAATATTTTCAGTCCAATTAAATTTAAATTTGACATTTCCAAACCAAACCAAATATGAAACACAAAAAAAATGTAGGCCAAAAAGAAAAAAATGGGTTAGTTGTGAAGTCACCCATAAGTGAAAAGAAACTGTGAAACTAAATTCAGTGGCACTGCAGGTCTAGAAGAGAAAATGGCTGTGGCCTGCTTTGTTGGCAAATTGTTGCCAAAGTGGCCTTCCGCAGCAAATTCAGAAGAGAAGCAGCACTGCACCTCGAGCGAATACAAAACACTTTCTTTGGTTCTGCTTTATAAGGCAGAGGAAATATGAAAAGGTGGATTTCTCAGAAATTCTTGTGGGGCATAAAAGAGGAGGGAAAACAACAACACCACACCAAGCGCAGAGCAAGCGTCAGTGTTGGTTGGGTGATAGGGGCTTTTTCCACCCTGCCAACTTGGGCTCTGGGCCCATACCACATGAGAGGAGGGTGGAGCAACATGCTCGCTAAAACCCCTCATCTGCACTAGTACTCAAGCGTTCAAGCTTCAAAAAGGATACAAAGCTATCAAAAAAAGTGGTCCATACACTATCTTCCAAGTCTTCTGAAGTCTGATAGCTTGATGTGAGAAACACCCAAATTAAAATCGACTGTATAATATATATATATATATATATATATATATATATATATATATATATATACACACACACACACACACACACACACACACACTAATATATACATATATACCAAGCAGCAACCTCCCCCAGTTTCTCGTGAAGCCAATACGGAAGTAACTTAAACTGCAATTCATCGACTGGCCGCTAGGGACAGGCTGCAAAAGAGCAGAATCTCATTGACCCACATGTTAAAATGGCCAACTTTACAGCAGAAAAAAAAACATGTTTACAGCCTGGATCAAATTGTGGTTTTGGTCTATACTGCTAATTTTGCCCTTCATGACAACTCTGAGGGGTGTAAACAATTTTTTTGAACTCATCCGTTTAAATTATATTAAGCTTTAAAGTTCTGCATAATTAAGGGCGTGGCCACTTGAGTGACAGGTGGATTGCCGCTTCTGTCTGAGAGCCGTCACTTTACCTCAGCTAATTCCAGCCGATGAATTTGGCATCTCAGCCGTATTTGTGCTTTTTTCTGAATTATCTTATACAATTATAAAATAATATGGCTTGCTGCGTTGATGGTTGAGACTTGAGACAGATGTACGTCTGTGTACATGTGCACACATGCGAAAGACAAACAGAACACACGTTGTTGGATTGTGGCATTGGCTAAAAGTTTTGTTTGTGAGATTTACTACAATGACAATGGCGGGACGATATAAAACTCCGATATATACGATCATATACAGTTTTACAACATAAATGCTGCTCCGGTTGCATAATTTCTTGAAGAACGATGATAGAGAGCAGATCATTCAGAAGAAATGTGATGCAAACAATGGATAATATAGCAATATAGCATAATAAAGCGTGGTTTCAGCAACCAGTCACCTTGGTTCCAACCATGTCCCGCCTCTTTGCCCATTTTCAGTTATCCGGGAGTGGCATGCGGTGACGCACAGCTTAGATGGCAGCGGCCTCATTTTCGCTTCAAAAATGCTCTTCAGAAATCTACGGGTGACGTCAAAGACACTACGTCCATTTTTTTTTAGAGTCTATGATATATACACACTAATATATATACATATACATATACATACACTGTAAAAAAAAATCCCTGTAAAATGTACGGTAAAAAAACGGCAGCTGTGGTTGCCAGAACTTTACTGTAAAAAAACAAACAAAATGGTAGCAACATTTAAGGTTTCATGGGACAGTACTTAGTTTATTGTCTATTTTACAGTTCAAATCCATATAATTTAATGGTTTATATTGTAATAATTACGGTTCATAACTGTTTATTTTACACACTGTAAAAAAAAATCTGTTAAATTTACGGTCAAATTTTTTAATGTTAATTTACCAACCTATTGAAGTACTAATTTTTCAAATACACTGACAACCACCAAACACAGTGGTGATGAGTCACATGATGAATCAAAGTTCATCACAAGCAGCTTTTTTTACAAGCTGAGAAGGACAATACCACTGTATAGAGAAGGTGCACACAGTGTCATTCACACAAACACTAAACACCATCATGGTAACACACATGAAATTGTAAAAATGCAATAAACATTATTTAACAACATTAGATGTAACATAAAACCCTAATGTACATAACTGATTAGAAAAAATGAAGGAAAACTAAGAAGAAATTAGAGTTATTTTAACAAAAATACATTAAATGTGAAGTGTCACGCAGGGAATTATGGGAATGTCAACTTACGGTTTTTCACTGTACATTATACAATGACTTGTTATTTTTCACTTCCAAAAACTGTAAATTTAACAGCATTTTAACGTAAAATTACATTAAATGTACAGTTAGATCTATTACAGTTATTCACCGTATATAGTACGGAAACTTTCTGTAAACCAATTAAACTGTTTTTCACCGTAGCATTTTTACAGTCTTTTACCATTAAAATTATTATATATATATATATATATATATATATATATATATATATATATATATATATATATAAATGACGATTTTTTTTTATGATTTTGAAAGAGGTCTTTTATGCTCATCAAGAAAAAATACAGTAGAAATTGTAATATTGTGAATCATTATTATGATTTAAAAAAAGTTTTTTCTATTTTAAAATGTATTTCTGTGATCTATCTATCTCATTTGGAAAGAAAATGTGAGTGGTGCTTGTCCGTGCAAAGGGAAAGTGGTGGTGTCCTTCACTGAGGACGTAGAGCACCTGTGGGTGGGATGCTGTGTTCAGCCTTGTTCTTTACTCTGCCTCCCAGCTGATGCTTCTCACAAGGCAAGCGGCCCAAGGTTAACATCAGCAATACATGCCAGAAGAGCACCACCTTAACCTCCACACACATACTTCATGCGGAATTCAAAAGATAACCTCCAGGGTACATTTCAAAGGCAACCTGCAGGAATCTGACAACTTAAAGAAACAATTCACCCCAAAATTTATGGCATGTTCATGGACAAATCATTCTTTTGAAATCATTCTGTTCAATTAATCAGTTGATTCAGTTCACAAAACTGACTCATTGACTCAAACTCATTGGAAAGTAAGATTATCAGTGATTCAGTTAAATCATCAAAGTGATTAAAAGGCATCAAAACATTTATGTTGACTTTTATGTTGCTTTTGGTCCATTTTGAAGCTTGAAAGCATTGTAATTGCACTGAAGAGAGTGAATAACACATTCAAAGTCTTTCCTTTTGTGTTCTATAGAAGAAAGAAAGTCATACAGGTTTGAAATGACATGATAAATTAAATGAGTTTGTTTCACTCAAATAATAATTAAAGTTGATTGTACCTAATAGAAAAAAAGTTGTGTGAACTACACACTACATTTCATTGTAGTGAGCTGAATTAATATGATTGATTTGAGTTGCAGCAGATTTCTAATTCCCAACATGCTTTGAGTCAGACTGTATAAATAAATGTTGAAATTAAGTGTTATTTTGTGTGTTTTTGCACAAGATTAACATATGGAGACATAAGTTAGTGTTTAATCTTGTGTTAAATTGGGATTTACAGGGTGTTCTGTTATATTAGTTTTGTAGGGTTACCATTGTGGTGAAAAGTAGAGCCTGTGGTTAGATTGAGGATGGGCTGAAAAACTTTATGACCACTATATGTTGTTTGATTATATACATGCAAGTATATATTGACAGTCTTTTTGATGGCTATAATAGCATGTGTTATTTGCTATCTAACATTTAATCAAGATCTGAATGTGATGGTTATGTAAATGAACTGTATGTAATTAATGTTATGATGAGTGGGGCGAGGCTGAGAACTGTGGGAGCGAAGGGGTGTCATGATTGTTAACTTGTCACAAACATTAAGTTCTAACTTTAAAAAAAAAATGAGTTCGTTTACTTAAATTTTTTGAGGTAACAAGTTTCTTCAAATGTTTTGAGTATTCTGAACTTAATTAGTTTTACAGTGTGCGTAATGACAAAATTTTCATTTTTGGGTGAACTATCCCTTTAAGTCTGTTTTTTTAAGCTGAGCAGCCCCCAAAATGTTTGTGTTGTAAATATCTCTCCTCTTACAGAGGACATAAGAGACATAAACTTCCAAATATCCTTCCATTCCATCTCCTCTCCCTGCGTGTCCCTCTGGCAATGTTTGTGCATATCCATGTCAGCATTGTCTGGAGGGAAAAACCCAGATGTTCCCTCGGCTGACAGCATTGTGCTCGGCTGATGTACAGCCTCGAGTATCCGCACCGCCCCTCGGCTCTCTCTGTCCCTTCTCTTTCTGATCTAGACAAGGCAGTCTTTGCACCAGGCATCGGCTGTTCCTAGAAACCCTGAATGTAGGCCGGAAGCTATGCTACGCTAGCTCCAGAATGCAAAAACTTCTGGCTCTGAGGACCTCCGACAGATTCCTGAGGTCAGCCTGAACCCTGACATCACAACCTCCCAGATTCCAGACAAGCTCCTCTGGGAAAATTGTTGCAAGGAACCAACAAGAACTCCAGTATTACATAGCAAATTGTTTATCATGCTTTATCCTCAGCTATTAGGAAGAGCTGAGGATAGGCATTCTGAAAAGAGTACTCAAACATCTGTGTCAATGACGTATAAGAGAGTCCATGATAAATATATATATATACACACACATTTAAATCTAGTTTAAAATGTGTCAAGTTCTTGCAAATGTACTTTGCTTTCATGTTGTTTTGGTATGGAAAATCTTTTATTTAAAAAAGTTTAAATTTAATGACTCTAAAAATGTCATGTGGGGCAACCATCAAGTCAAAATTTATAAAATTTTTCCATCAGGTCAGATTTTTTTTTATGGTGATTTCATATGGTTTTAAAAAACTTTAAGTTCACATTTTCAGTAATACAGTAAAAACAGTAATATTGTGAAGTGTTATTATAATTTAAAATGTGATGGCAAAGATGATAAACGCTGCTCTTATTTGATTATTCAAAGAATCCTGAAAAGAAATGTATCACGGTTTACACATTGATAATAAGAACCATTATTAATAAATGAGCACCGATAATAATTGATAATAATAAAGAATCAAATAATCATATTTGAATGATTTCAGAAGGATCATGTGACAAGACTGGAATAATGATGCTGAAAATTCAACTTTGGGCATCAGCAATTTATTATTTTTTTTAATAACTCTAAAAAGTAAAATTAAAACATTTAATTAACACATTAATTACACCTTGAATACATAAATATATTTTATCAAGCTTTCTTGTTACAAATATTATAAATTATTAATTCATAAACATCAAAGTTTTTGGGGTTTCAACCACAATGCATTTCACAACCTTGCCTTGCCATAAAAAGGTCAAATTATTTGATATTTATACATACCGTTTATTAAACAAAATACTTATCAAATATCACAAATTATTCATTCATAAATATTAAAAAATATTTATTTCATATATTTTTTGGGGAGTCACACCAAATGATATTTCTCAACCTGAACTACCCTATCCTTGTCATAAAAAGGTCAAATGATCTGATATTTAAGATCATGAAGTTTTAATTCATAGTGTAAATATCATAGTTTATGAATAAATATATGTTTTTGGACAGTCGCACCACATGACATTTTAAAGGTCAAATTATCTGATATTGTAAGACTTATTGACCTTGACACACAGTCATGAGGGTCTGCAGGGGTCATCTCTATAGGATATCCTTTCCTGTTAAATGTTTTTCTTCTGCATGCTGGTTGCACCACATGACAGCAGCATCTTTCACAAGTACTCAAAACCAACATGCAACACACTAAAACAACATAGATTGTCAAATTCAAAGTCATTCTTTGCTAATTCCCTCCTAGCCACATTTTCCCCAGTGCACTGAAGTAGGGGAAAGGTAAAAAGTGACAACAGTGATTCCCTGCATGGGAAGCTTGGTATTCCCTCCCTGGGTGGTGGGAAGGGAGGCCAGGGCAGACCTGTCCAGATGGACCCAGGCTTGGCAAGGACAGAGCAGGGTCAAAACAGAAACTGAAGTATCAAAGCTAAGTGGTCTGCTTCCCGAAACTTGGCACTTTGCAGCAGCACTAAGGGGGGATATCAGATAAACTCAACCCTGCTGTCGGAATGGCTGCGTGTAAGGAAATGAGGTGAAGGTCACGACCTGGAAAGCACAGGTCAAATGTGGCGGCCCACCATTGGAAAGCAAACCATGCGATCAGTGCTGCTAACCAGCAGATGGCCATAAAATCTGAGTCGAAGGTTGATGGAGAAGCAGGAGGGTCTCTGAAGGCCAATGTCCGGCCTTTCTGATGCAATGGATACATAAGTAACGGGGCAACTGTCACATCAGGACCACCCACCGCCCGGGCCGACATTCCCCCCTTCATCTCTCTGCTAAAACCAAAGCCTCATAAATGTCAAGATTAGGAAAGGAAAAAAACAAAAAAAACAAAAGTGTTTGGTTAACAGAGACATCTGTGCATGCTTTCCAACAGCCGAGAAAGATTTTGAGATTTTCCCGCAATTTTCTCTACTTTAAGTATTACGTTTTTAAGTTAAAACGTGAGCATGTGTGAAATGTTTCGAGTCCAATCTCGTCCCAAACCCGGCTGAAGATAGGAAAAGGAAAGCCTTCTTCCTTTTCTAATCCACGACTGATCCAGTCGTTCCACAAGGATAAACCTGGCAAACTGCTAGACAAGACCCTTCAGGTCGTCCCGCATTGTTTTCAGGCTTCTAGACGCTCAGATTCCGCGCACCTGATTAAAGCTGCGGCAAACTGAGAGCAGACAGATACAAGGTGGTCTTCTAGGATTGAGACTAATCACTGAGAAACGTATGACAGGACCATTCGAGAGCTTAAGTGCCACGTTTTGTACAAGTTACCTAGTTACATACTTGAACCATTAAAAAATGCAGCAGGTTTAATCTTTGTCCAAAAACAATCAGGGGGATTATACAGCCACTTCCTCATTGGATCAAGGACAAAACAGATTGAGATGGTACATTAATGCTGCAATTACATCTTTAATAACAAACTCTGACTTGTTCAAAGTGATGTAATATAAACAGAATTTATATTTTATACACATATCTAGCATAAGGACTTTTTGCACTGCTTAACCCCGGGTTATCATTGTTCTAAACACTGCTTTTAACCCTGGGTAAAGGAACATTTCACACTTGAGGGCTTTTCACACTTGAAATAGTTAACCCTGGGTCATTCTAAACCCTGGGTAAACTGAATCCTGGGTTATCTTTCTTCATGTTTCATACTGCTCATAATTTACCCGGGGTTAACAATTAATTCTGGGTATTCATAATATGACGTTTCACATTGTACATTCCTAAACACTGGGTTAACATTCTTATTTGCATATTTGTGGTGTCACTGTCATTGGTTGGATAATCGCAGCACACTACCTGTTTACATAGCTTTAGCATTGCGCATCCTCGTATTGCCGACTGTGCTAATAAGTTGTAGGAACTATTAAGAATGTCTCTTCTCCACTCACTTGTCGCATTTTCTGTCAGCATTTGACATTTTTCCTCTCAAACTCTGAATTTACTGTTTATATACAATGCACAGTGTCCGTGACTGTCCAAAGCATGCGAATATGAGCATGCGATTGGTTGTCTGTTGCTAAGCGTCTAGCTCTAACATTCTAACACTGCATTGTTTTACACTGCACAAGTTTGTCACCGCAATGCGGGGTTAACACCACAAAAGGAGTGCTAACCCTGCTTCTAAATTACAAGTGTGAAATGTTCCTTTAGCCGGGGTTAAAAGCAGTGTTTAGAATGACAATAGCCCAGGGTTAAGCAGTGTGAAAATCCATTTGTAATTTAAAAGTGGGGTTAGCAAAATTTTTTACCCAGGGTTATGAAACCCTGCTCCGGAGCAGGTTTAGCACCACTTTTGCAGTGTTAACCTCACATTGCGGTGCCAAACTTGTACAGTGTGAAATGATGCTGTGTTAGAATGTTAGACGCTTAACAACAGACAACCAATCATGTACTCATATTTGCATGCTTCGGACAGTCACGGAAACACTGTGCATTGTATGTAAACAGTAAATTCAGGGTTTAAGGGGAAAATGTCAAATGCTGACAGAAAACACCATAATTTGAGTGAAGAAGAGACTGTTTCATTCTTACCTTTACAGTCCGAAAAGTCCATTCAGTATAAACTCGATAGTTAAGTCGGCAATACGAGGATGCTCAATGCTAGCAGTATTTAAACAGGTCACATGCTGCGTTTATCCAATCAATGACACTGACACCACAAATATGCAAGGACATTAACCCAGGGTTTAGGAATGTACAATGTGAAACGTCTGCTTATGAATACCCAGGATTAATTGTTAACCACGGGTAAATTATAAGCAGTGTGAAACGTGAAGCAAGATAACCCAGGATTCCATTTACCCAGGGTTTAGAATGACCCAGAGTTAACTATTTCAAGTGTGAAAAGCCCTATAGAGTTCATGAAGAGCATGCTTGAGATAACAAGAGGGTTTTTCACACTGTGCTTAACCCCGAGTTATAGTCATTCTAAATACCGCTTTTAACCCCGGGTAAAGGAACGGTTTACATTTTTAATTTAGAAGCGGGCTTTACACCGCTTTTTACCCGAGGTTATGAAACCCTGCTCCAGAGCAGGGTTAGCACTGCTTTTGTGGTGTTAACCCCGCATTCGCATTGTGGTGCCAAACTTGTACAGTGTGAAATGATGCGTTAGAATGTTACGACTAGATGTTTAGCAACGAATATCCAATCAATGACACTGACAACGCAAATATGCAAATAAAAACGTTAACCCAGGGTTTAGGAATGTACAATGTAAAACAGCAGTTTATGAATACCCAGGATTAATTGTTAACCCCTGGTAAAATATGAGCAGTGTGAATCGTGAAGCATGATAACCCAGGATTCCATTTACACAGGGTTTAGAATGACCCAGGGTTAACTATTTCAAGTGTAAAAAGCCCTATAGAGTTCATGAAGAGCATGCTTGAGATAACAAGACATGAGGGTTTTTCACACTGTGCTTAACCCCGAGTTATCATCATTCTAAACACCGCTTTTAACCACGTGTAAAGGAACATTTTACACTTGTAATTCAGAAACGGGGTTAGCACTGCTTTTTAAGGGGGTTATGAAACTCTGCTTCGGAGAAGGTTTAGCACCGCTTTTACAGTGTTAACCCTGCATTGTGGTGCCAAACTTGTACAGTGTGAAATGATGTAGTGTTACAATGTTACGACTAGATGTTTAGCAACAAATATCCAATCATTGACACTGACACCGCAAATATGCAAATAAAAACATTAACCCAGGGTTTAGGGATGTACAATGTGAAACGTCAGCTTATTAATACCCAGGATTAATTGTTAACCCCGGGTAAATTATGAGTCGTGTAAAACGTGAAGCAAGATAACATAGGATTCCATTTACCCAGGGTTTAGAAAATAGCTAATGGGTTTTAAAAATAGCTAATAATAATAATAATAATAATAATAATAATAGTGGATATTATTCATACATTCAATGTTACTTATTGATTAGTATTAAACACTACAAACTGTAGTTGTAGTACAAGATGCCACATTCCATTCTGAGTCTGAATCCCAGTAAAACCTCCTCAAGGCAAGTGTCATTACCAACACAGTCGGCTGATAACCTCCTTTTCATCTCTCCAGATGATCCCATGACTTTAGGAGCCTATGGGTAGAAGACGAATCTAAGAAAGGGACTCTAAACCTCCATTCAGTTCATATCCTCATAGTGACGTGTCCCCAGTTACTGCCTACAGTGTTTTAAAAAGGAATCTCATGAGGATATCCATAGTTTCTATTGAAACTGTGCCATTACAGAGATTATAAATAATTAATTTGAACAAATTATTTAAAATATATTAAACATTGTATTAACAAAAATATAAAAAAACAATGAAAAATATTATTAAATGTATTATTTTTAATTATTATTTTTTTTAAATACAAAAATACAATTTTAAAATATATTAATACATTTATCAAAAAGTTAAACAAAAACACAATATAAGTAAAGCCTTGTATGAGGATAATGATTTTTATATAGGGGTTTATTTTCCAATAATGAAGGTTACTTATTAAAAAGATATAAACATTAAATACTGATTTAAATACTGATAATTTGCGTATGTGAGAAGAAAGGGACAGCAGAGCTAAGACAAATGAAACTAGCTAATCTATGTAGTGAATCGGTTGCTGGGACAGCGATCAAATACACACATACACAGCGTCATCTGATAACAGAATGGCCAATCAGAATCAAGACCAACAGTAGATTCCAGACATATTCTTACACGATTACTTGTAAAATAAAGTGTTTATTTAGAAGACATTTAATCATTTCTTTAATCACTCGATAATAATTAGACAAAAATTGTGTAACATAAAAGGTAATTGAAGTCACATGACTAAATTCTGACAGTTTTAATGATGACATGATAGACTAAAATGTCAAACAGGAACAACACTAGCAATCTTGTTGTTTCTAAACCATTTCCTGTGCAACGTTTCTCTATCTTTTTTATTACAACTCACATGTAAAGCACAGAAAATACTTTTTGTTTACAATCGAATCTAATTTCCGCAGATGCGCCGTTGACTCTAAAGTTACACAAAGTGCTCAGCCACCAGATGGTCATTTGGCTCCAACAGACACCTGGTATCAATGAACAGTAATTATTATATAATCAAACTAGCGTACCACCATGTCACTTTTCCCAACAGATGAGAAAGCTCTCAATACATCCTTCCTTATTTTATGCCAGCCTGTTATAATCATCAGTTCAACACACAGCTAATGTTTACAGTGCCACAAGCCACAGACAGGGGCCAGGTGAGGACACCTAACTGCTTATTCACGAGTGCTGTGCATCTGGAGGTACCATGGGGATGACATCGCTGCTGACATGTCAGCTGTTGTCTATTGTGCCATATTTGGTTCATCCACCATATCAATATTGAAGCAACAGTGGAGGAAACAAATGTGTGATACAATCGTAGCATCAACTGACTCAAATTCTGAGAAGCCTGTTTAAGAAATACTATGATACTAAGAACCGGACGCGTGCGATGCTTTTGGTTTAACCCTCTTGAAACGCTGCAACAGGAAGACATGCAAAACTTGTTTTAATACAACATTCTGCTTTTATTTTAGTGTTTCTGACAAGATAGCATGAGATCTGTCTGCAAAAAATCCTCAGATACCCAACGCCCACCTTGCTAGTTAGATTCAAACATGATAATCCTCATCCATGATGAATAATAACCAGGAAAACCCAGCGAAACTGGCTGACCGGGATCTACCATTTACACATTTGACTATATTAGAACCCTACGTAAAATAAAGCAAAGCCATTTTTAGATACGGTCGGGCCCAATCCAGTTCATGCTGACCATCGTGATAGTCAATTTTAAAGTTACTACAGTAAATTTCCAAGTATTCACATGTTCATCTCTGGAAACAGCAGCACAAATTAGGTTAGAAGTCGACTATGTGTGTTCTAGTGAAATGTGTGGTTATTGGTAGGAAGCATCTACACATGTCATCGAGCTGAGACACGCAAAGCAACATTTACGACAGGACTGTATAATATGTCAGCAGCAGTAACAACAACTAATCCAAAACAGAGAGAGCTCACGTAGAAGAGACCGGGTCTAGTTGTCACATTTTTAGTGCATTCAAATGCTTATTGTCCAGAAAAAAAGATAAAGTTGATTTGTGCAATGTTGTCACACTATGGGGCAAGTTGTCACAAAGGAATTGCTATTAAACGTGATTTATTTTAAACTATAGAACACAAATCAAAGGCTAACATTTTAATTAATAAATTGTATACATTAAGATAATTTAACAACTTAATCATGTGATGTTTATTTTAGTTTTGAGAACAGAATTAACAAGAACTTGAAATATAAAACCAAAAAACAAAACCGATGCTAGTGAAAACACATTTGTGTAACTGGAATTCTGACTCGAAATCGTACTAAAATGTCTCCCCTATTTGTCGCATGTAAATTCCCTCGCATCTGAACTCATGTGAACAAGAATCCCGTTTATACGCGAAAGCGATACGAGAGAGAGACCGAGAAAGAGCAGTCGAGACAGCAGCAGAGCTCAGCGAGTACAGGGGCCCCTTTGCCTGGGAAGTTGGTTCAACGGTTGGGGCCCAGATGGCTCCACACCTGCGAGAGACCCAGCTAAAAGACATCCAAATTTCTCTCACAATATTACAGTCCTGAACAATACACCAGCTTTCCTGGCTTAAAAAAAAAAAACACAATAACCCAAATGAAAATGAGCAATTAGTGTATTCAGTGGGTAAATTCATTCCAGTGCCGACTTTACAACAATGTGAATTGATGACGCGTATAAAAATGACAAAGACGTGTCAAAAATGAGGCGATGGGGCAGATGTTGATGCTACGCCATATGGCTACTCAAAACAGGCTTGTCCATGAAGATTAATGTAGATACTCCAGTTATTAACAATTACGCTTTTGAGATTAACTTTGCGAGGAACGATGGCTGTTACTGGAATATTGGGCTCAGTATTTTTGGAAACCAAATACTTTATTTATTCTTGTCTAACAGCATTACACATTACAGTATAATGCCAAAATATAGTGCTTTCCTTTTATAATCATGTATATGCATAGGCACTTTAGGTAATATTGTTTTACAAGTAATGTTTTTTGTTGAATATGGCAAATTCAGCCTCTAATTGAGATGCAAGATTAAATATAAAAAAGTATAAAACATATCGCAGTTACTGTATGTTGACCTCACATTAGAAACTGAGACATGTGTGTATATTCACTTACAAATATTATCATAACTTATATTTACTATTTACAGAGACAAGATACATCCACTAAACATTACAAAATTATATGTACATAAAGCATATATATTACTAACACAGACATCATTTAATAATTAAAATTTGAATACAATTATAATTTAAAAGATTTGTTTTTTAAAGAAGACTCTTATGTTCACCATAGCTGTATTTATAGGAGTAAAAAAAAATAATATTTTGACATATTTTGATTGCAATCTAAAATAACTGTTTTCTATTTAAATATGTTTTAAAATGTAGTTTATTCCTTTATTCATTACTGCAGTTTTCAGTGTCACATGATCCTTCAGAAATCATTCTAATATTCTGATTTGCTGCTCAAGAAACATTTATTAATATTATCAATGTCGAAAACAATTTTTGTTGCTTAATATTTTGTCTTGTGAGCATAAGAGACTTCTTTCAAAGAAAATCTTAAGTGCACTAAACAATATGAGTGCTGAATTTACAAAAATATAACTTCATCATTTAAAAAGTTCAGTTATATTAAAATCAAATGCCTTTTACTGAATCAAAAGTCTTTATGCAACAACTTTATCAGATTTATTTTTATATATTTTAATATGTAATTTATTCCTGTGATGCAAAGCTGAATTTTCAGCATCATTACTTCAGTTTTTAGTGTCACATGATCCTTCAGAAATCATTCTAATATTCTGATTTGCTGCTCAAGAAACATTTCTTAATATTATCAATGTTGGAAACAGTTTTTGCTGCTTAATATTTTGTCTTGTGAGCATAAGAGACTTCTTTCAAAAAATCTTATGAGTACTTCAAAAAATATGAATGCTGAATTTACAAAAAAATATAACTTCAATATTTAAAAAGTTCAATTATATTAATATCAAATGCCTTTTACTGAATCAAAAGCCCATAAATTTATCAGATTTATTTTAATATATTCTAAAATGTAATTTAAGCCTGCTGAATTTTCAGCATCATTACTCCAGCCTTCAGTGTCACATGATCCTTCAGAAATCATTTTAATATACTTATTGGCTGCTCAAGAAACATTATTTTTTATGAATGTTGAAAACAGTTTTTGTTGAATATTTTGTCTCGTGACTATAAGAGACTTCTTTCAAAAAATCTTTAAAAAATATGAGTGCCGAATTTACAAAAAAAATATAACTTCATAATTTAAAAATTTCAATTAATTTACTGAATCAAAAGCCTTCATTTAACATAACTTTATCAGATTTATTATTATAATAGGGACTGATGCAGCACATCTGTATGGTAATTTAGTTAAAATGATCTCTTAAAACATATAAAATATAATATCTCTTAAAAACATCTCTATTAAACGGGAATAGAACTTTTGGAATGAATATTGTGATACTGTAAATAGGCTCAAGATCTTTTCACCACTTCTGCGGTGTATCATATCATATTGACTTTTTTTATAAGTCGCGTTTCATGAATGGGAAGGCATACAGCATCACCTTAAACATCAATTGTAGGAGGGCATCATAAACACTACAGCACATGTAGAAACAGCAGGCATCGGGATGAACATGGCAAAGTAATCGCCCCATTCAGCCCGATATTACGAATGCAGCAGTTCCATCTAAAGGATGAAGCTGGTACTGCATTCCACATTCAGATGCTTGTCTAACTGTACATTTCCTAACCATTATAATGAATTCCCTTTATTAAATCTACTTGTGACACTGAGTCAACTGGAATGAGAGTATAAAGCATGTCTAACATGCAGGGAAGCCCCTAGTCAATGACTGCGGGTATTCAGAGCACTGTCCTCAAAGGAATTCGGGTATGACTGCATGTAATTGACCAGAGGTCCTGTGAATCCCGTGTGTTTGTTGTCAGTGGAATTTTTCCGGCTAAGAAACATGCATTGTCTCCGATTGAAATAAAACCATTTGACGCCTCACGTACACATAAACACATACGGGCACGTATATACGCCTTCACTGGGGCTCTTTACATCAGCACCTAATCAGTGTCTTTTTACCGTGAAAACCAAAAAACAGGGCTGATTACAGTCGATAAAGTGACTCAATAGCGGTGAGCTGTGCGTAAAGAATGCGAAACATTACAACAGAGGATTGTAGTTCTTTAACCCCTGATAAACTCAACCGATTATACCACAAAACAGTCCTGCATGGTATGCCATTCCCAGTGGTTTAATGTACAAGGTTGGCTAAAGTCCTACAGTTCAGCAAGTCAGGACAGCGCCACATGGGAAAGTGCAGTCTTGCTATGCTTGTCCTTCAACCGTAAAGGGAGAGTCGGGAGGCAATCTTTAAAAGTGGGCGCCACAGACGTGCACGGACTCATTCATGTCCACAGGAAGCATGCTGGAGGATGAGGTTTGACAAGGCAAGTTAGGCTGTTCAGGGACTGCTCCCATTGTTAAAGGGACAGTTCACCTAAAAATGAAAATTGTGTCATTATTTACGTTGCCTCCAGACCCCATTTATCCTGGCCACTCTTTTCAGTATAATGAATGTGAATAGGACTTCTCCAAAATGACGAAAAAGACTAAATCGCAAAAGTGATCCAAAATGGATAGCTTTGTGCGTAAAAACTAAGTATAATTTAAAAGGTTAGTTCACCCAAAAATGAAAGTTGTGTCATTAATTACTCACCGTGTCACCTGTTGTTACAAACCCATAAGACTTTACTTCATTTTCGAAACACAAATTGATGAAAATTTGATGAAATCTGAGAGCTTTTTGTCCCTCCATTGACAGCTACGCAACTACCACTTTGACGCTTCAAAAAGTTCATAAAGAGATCGTTAAACTAATCCATATTGAGCATTTTAGTCTGTATTTTCTGAAGAGACTCGATCGCTTTATATGATGAACAGATTTAATTTTTTCACATTTTATTCACTTTATTCACATATAAACATTGATCAGCAAACATAAACAGAAGCTCAACCGAAACTGCTTGACGCACGAGAACCAACCTCTTCATTACTCATTAATGAGTAAATCATGACAGAATGTTTTTTTTGTACTCTGACATTCAAATAGTTAGCCAAACAAATAGGTATTCCTTTAATTCATTACGAGGTACTTATCATAACGGATGTCTGATTAATGCTCTGAAATACCACCAGATTTAGTCACCAAAGGGGTTTTTGCAACACGTGAGTCAAAAAGCCGCCAGACTGCCCTCTTGTGCATTATTTTGTAAATGCATAATAGAAAAAAAAAAAAAACTTTTAGATCCAAGAAACCCACTCCAGTACCCATGCAGCATGCATGTCCTCTGTACAGCACGGATTTTGAGTTCTAACTGTTCCTTTTACTGGAAAAGCAGCGACTGGAATAAGAACAATCTGGAACTTGAAAGACGTTCACCTCAGTATATCCCACCATTCCAGCAGCTGACAGCTTTATGGTTCACAACGCAAAGCAAGTAGAATGGAGCAGCTCTCCAAAACAGCTCAAAGTATGTTTTACATGCCACAGCTAGCATACAAAAACCCTCCATAGCACACTGACATTGAGACGAGCATGTGTTTTAGACCTGCTTCCAAGAAAGAAAGAAAGGACTTTGTACTGTTTTTTCATCCTAAGTGGAGTTTAGGAAGTTCAACTGGCCTGTTCTGAGGAGAGAATGTGTCAAGACAACAGCTGGCCCGCTGATGGGGCCTTCTGTTCCCCGATTCTGAGAAAGCTAGTAAGGACAAGATAGCTATGTCTGGCCAGAGGGAAATGACTGGAAGGAGAGATGTGAAGAGGAGAAGGCAGGGAGGGAAGGAAGCAGCTGGGAAGCTGATCACGTCTGCTTTGACAACATACTGTAGTAGCCATGGTCTCTCGGCTGCTGGATGGAGGGAAGGCCTTGCACAAGAACAGAATGGGGAAATGTGCAGGAGCCTGTGTGCGCACACAGGAAACCCCAAATGAAGTCAAAATTTATAATAGTGGGATTATGTAACAGGAAGCCATATCTCCATCTGCTCAAGAGCCAAGCCCTGGGAGAAAGGGGGAAATTACAGAATAATGCACTTCAGACGTTAATTCAACGCATTTGGTTCTATGGTTCAGTGACGCCCAATTAGATGGCAGTGAATTGACCACAGATAGCAGTTGAGCCTTATGTAGACTCTGGCAACTGTATCGCCTCAAAAAATCTGTACTACTTTTCCTTTGGTCCATATCGGAAAAACACGGCCCCTGTCCCTAAGGCTTATTCTTGATTTATGGCAATGTCCAACTTTAATAACTTGACTTTTACAAACACTAAAGAAAATATTATGGAGTGATGGAAAATGCTGACGTTCACCTAAGAACTACATCACAAAGATGCTTTATGGTTATTTTTAAGGTGTTCTAGGTTATTGCTAGGTGGTTGCTAGGTGATTGCTTACCAGTCCAAGTCAAAAGAGCACACTTTCAAGTGTCTATGATATTCTAAGGACTAAAACTCCTTAATGTAAACATCTCAATCGAACCAACTGAGCTTGATCCAATTTAAATTTCGATCGGATTGGAGGGGGCAGTGTAAACCTAAAATGATTCAATCGCTAGGAAAAAAAATAAAGGGTTAGTTCACCCAAAAATGACATTTCTGTCATTAATTACTCTCCCTCATTTCATTCCACACCCGTAAGACCTTCGTTCATCTTTGGAACACAAATTAAGGTACTTTTGATAAAAAAAAAAAAAAAGTGATGGACGATTTCAAAACACTGCTTCAAATCAGTGGTCCGGAGCATGAAAGTCACGTGATTTCAGTAAACGAGGCTTTGTTACGTCATAATGGTTTCAAAATTTCAATGGTTCTCCACTGAAGGGGCATGATTTGGCAGTTTGATACATGCTCCGAACCACTGATTCGAAACAAAAGATTCGTAAAGCTTCAAAGCTTCATGAAGCAGTGTTTTGAAATCGTCCATCACTAGATATTGTTAAATAAAGTCGTTATTTTTGGTTTTTTGGCACACAAAAAGTATTCTCATCACTTCATAACATTGAGGTTGAACCACTGTAGTCACATGAACCGTTTTAAATATATCTTTAGTACCTTTCTGGGCTTTTAAAAGTGTTAATTATCTTGCTGTCAATGGAGGCCTCACTGAGCCAGATTTTATGAAAAATATCTTAATTTGTGTTCCGAAGATGAATGAAGGTCTTACGGGTTTGAAACGAAATGAGGGTGAGTAATTAATGACAGAAATGTCATTTTTGGGTGAACTTACCCTTTAAGCATGTAAACAGACACTTGAATCAGACTATTTTCTCAATCGGATTCAAAAATACTTTGTGTACACGTGATACGTATGTTTAGATATGTCTTTATAAATATGTATGTTTATTTACCTCTCACATCTTACGAACTGGTTTAAGAATGAAAACTTATTTGCTTTTTTGACAGATATGTCAGCCTTCTTTTTAGATCATCAAGGCAATACCGACAATTATACCGACATTAGCGAAGTGATTTTCGCTGAGTTCCGAAGTGTGTGGTTGCATTCTCAGCATTACCACTAGGGTGCTATATTATATTAGCATAAACTGTCTTCTTTCTACTCTTTCAGGTGAACTACTGTCAACATTTTAAAGAAAATTAGCTAAAGTTAATGTTCACAGCAACTTACTTGACTAATAACAAAGCCTCAACTATAAAGTCAAGTTTCCAGGTGAGTTTATTTGCACAATGGCTAGCCAGTTTGCAACTGTAAACAAACTGTAACAATGGTTGTCGCCAGTAAGAGAGCATAAAACTTCTGGGTGATATTCTCAAGAGATGACAAACAAAAGAATGGTTCAAATTCATCTGGAACTGTAGCCAAGCACATGATTGAAGCAAGCTTTGTTTCTCGTGCTTTGTAGGAGCACTGGCACAATATAGAAAATAGGACTAAATTAAGCAGCTACATATGCACTCTTGGATGTAGAGAAACCCAAAATTGCTAGCTGTAATGGAAATATAGCTTAATTCAAAGAGTAAAATCAAGGAAAGCATTCAATCAAAACCACCGTAGAGTTAATGTAACCAAATGACGTAGGCCGCCGTGAAAAGCTTTGTTGTTCATTTGGAGCCAAACAGTGTTAAGAGAGGGAGAGAGAAAAAGAATCATTACAGTTTTATTGGTGTTTGTTTTTTTCTTGCTTTCTTCTGTGCTTTAGGGGTGTTGTCAAATTCATTAATTGGACACATATGAAGCAAAGAGTTATGACAGATAAATGCATTCCAACTGGGGGTGTGAGCAATCGACCGAGAAGCCTGGAGACTTGCACAAAAAAATACAACTGAAGTTAAACTGTTTAGATGGATGCTTTTACATTAGTTCCAATGCCTGTGGCCTTATCTAATAGCGTTTCTCCTCAGATTAACAACCCCCCCCCCCCCCCAAAAAAAACGCCATTTAATCATATAAAGAGCACAGTTTCTTTTCTGTGTTTACGCATTTCCTGTTTACACAGGAAGTTTAAGCTGCGCATATCAAATACACCTTTTCAATGTCAGCATGAAAAGAAAATCCACCCTACTTATTGTCTAAATTCATGTGAATTATCTTATTGTGAATAATTGATCCATGCATATGTTTTTTTGACCTCGTAATTTTTAATAAAAACTTGATCCCCCAGTAAAAGCACAGACGTCTCTCTGGTGACGTATGTCAGACTTCTCCAATAATTTAGTTCGCTTAAATTTTGCCCTTTTCTTACAGTCGACTTCAAGTTCACATTCAGATCTGCTTCCATCCATTCAACAACTGATGTACTATAGAATTAAGACCCCATCCTACATATATATATATATATATATATATATATATTTTTTTTTTTTTTTTTTTTTTTTGGATAATTTGTTTCACTTGGATGTACGTCACAATACAGAAGAACAGATCTGTCGCTACTTCCGTTCATTGAATTGACTTTCGAGTGAGCTTTTGATTGGATAAAAATCTGTTGAGTGCAGGATGAGTCATAAATATTTTTACTATATTTCCAGGAAGTGAAATGCGTATAGTATAAGTAGTATCATTTTTGCCTACTATTTTATGAATAATGTGAATTCAGACATACTACTCATTTACTCTACTATATAGTAAAGAAGTATGTGAATTTGGATGCAGCTCTGGACTTCACAACGACTTTAATCCAACATACTTCAAAGCTTGCTTAAGCAGTTGGGCCACAACCATTTTGTTAACATACTATGAGACTCTAGAAGGTCAGCCAAGGACTCTGTTAGCATTTTTCAACGTGTAAACTCAGGAAAGTAGCAAGATCAGCAACAAGCACCGTAGAAAACTTTTGACCAGTGGCTAAGTGAGAAAGCATGCTAGCTATGCGCTGGATGGGACACAGGTGATGATTCATAGAGTTTCATCCCTCAACCGAAGGCAGGAGATACGCTACGGCTCGGGTTCTTGACGTGTTTCTGCAGCTGCCTAGCTGCAAACTTCATACACATATCTTTCTGTTTACCATCCAGAAATACAATGTTTACATTAGTGGCTGATGTTCTTATGTAATCAGCGTCAGTATGTGTCGCAAATATGATGGGGATCCGTACAGCGTTTAAACCATGATGCTCTACCAGATTAAACCCACATTACCTGAATGGGGGTAATGTTTAAAGCATGCACAAACAGATTTTAGTGAAGTAGCTTTTGACACTGACAACTATATGTGGTTAACACAGAGAAGGTTTTTCCACAAAGATAAACACAGAACCAGATAAAATTTTCTCGTTCTGTGTTGCCATCACCTGTGAACATTACAAGTTACCTTGTCCTAGGACCAAATATGCCCATCCCTGATCTAAAGTGCACATGTTTCGTATCATATTCATATACATTTAAACAGGAATGATAGACATCAGACATATTAGGAAAAGAAACGTATTATGCGATTTATCTGGTCCACTTACAGTTTTTATTTCTTTTTTTTTTTTTTTTCATGATTTCAGCATAAAAAGGATCATTTATGACATTGCTGACAGATAGTATTCCTTTGAAATATGTTATCTAAATGAAATGTTAATGAAGAGTTTATACTTTCGAATTCACAATCTCACATACTCTGTGTATAGGAGTGGAGTTACTGACCACATATTTTACAAGATATCTCTCCTTACTCTCATCACGTGATAAGTGAAATCTGACTCCTGCTTAGTGTTGCCAGATTGGGCGGATTTTCAGGAGGACAAAATTTGGGACAAACGTTTTCAAAAATGTTAATTTTTATAGGCTCATTCAACCCGATCTCACAGCAGTTCGTACGTATTTTACGAGGTGGCTAATTCGTACGAATTCATATGACCTCACTCGTATGAATTCATACGTTTTTTTGCTAAATCGTATGTATTTTACAAGTTGACAAATTCGTATGAATTCATACAAATTATCTACCCCAAACCCCGCCCCTAAACCCACCCGTCACTGGGGTTTAGACAAATCGTACAAATTCATACGAATTAGCCACCTCGTAAAATACGTACGAATTGGTTGTGAGATAGTGTTGGCTGATTGGTCAACGAACAAAACCCAAATGTGCATGTACTCCATCCAATCAGTCATCATGATGTTACTAAACACACATGCACACTGCAGAGTTGGCTTGTGTTGACGTCGCTGACAAGCCCGCACTTTTAGCTAATCAAGTGTGATCGCAGGCAGACGGGATGATTCATGAGTGACGGGGTTTTAGCGCAATAATGGATCAGATTTTAAACTTGTAGCTATATCGTGATTGCTATGCCAAAGTGGCATAAATATAAGTTGTATCTACAGTAAAGAATGGTAGAGTGAGCCTCTCAAAACATGGATTACACTGGTGGTGGGAGATGACTCGAAGGCTCTTTGTAAATATAACTGTAACTCTGAGAGCACAGTTGAATGACTTAATTGAAATCGAATATGGGACTACTCCTGTCCTGGCCTGACCAGGACATCTGCAACTTTTAAACCATCCAGACTGCACTCTGGGATACTCGTCCCCGACAGCTGCTGAAAGAGGATTAAATCAAAGATTGATCAATTTTGACTGTGTAAAGTTCTGTGCTATGTTCTACAATGTGTACTTTGTTTATGAACTAAAACGTTTATAAGACAAAAAAAAAAAAAAAAAAAAGGAAATTAACATGAAAAAGATGTTTTCATGATTAGCTATGAATGCCAACTATTCCTCCATTCTTCACTGATTTTGATTGGCATACTAGTCAACTTCTTAGTACTATATCAAAACTTAAACTAAAAATAATGCCACATTAACACAAACTATTTACTACATTCTCTAATGTTAGGATTCATTTCCTTGTTTTATTATTACACTCCAAGTTATCCAGAAAGTGCAATTTGGTTCTGTGGGAGAACAGAAAACTCTTAAAATGGAAAGTTACACTTAAAAGTTGCTAATCTAAGATGTCAGTACTAGCGCTGTAACATTGCATCAGCCTAGTGTAAGCTCACTACACATTTGAAGCTTTCAGTCTAGGGGTACAGAGAAGTGAAGGGGGGGAAAAAAGATGAGAAAAAGGAAGGAAGTGTCTTTTTGCCAATGTGTAATATAAGGAGAGTTTTCAGCCAGATGAACCGCATCTGTGCCTAATTCACAAGAGTGAGGAGTGTTTCCCCATCGGGACAGGACGAGGTGTGAAGACTTGCCTCTTCTGTCACCACCAGGTTAGTGTTTGGGTGGGACGCAGCTCTCTAGGTCTGGGCAGGATTTCACTGAAAACCTTCAACACTGTCATATGTGAGTGGTGGAGGAATAGGCGTCTTGAGAAATGAAGACAGCTGGGCCAGCAGTTATGCAGTCAGAGTTCTCATCACTCTAGGAAGAGTTTGTCTTTGAATTCTGTGGGAAACACTAACCTGTAACACCAGATTTTGCCACTCCTACAGCCAATAAATACAATGTAATACTTATAATTTAATAACGTTTCATGAACAATCAGCAACCTGCAACTACACTGGTTGTGCTATATATTTTTAGTGAGGTGGCTTATATTTGTTTGTCTTTAAAGACAATTAATCATAATCAATTCAGACTGAACTGAAGAAATTTAGATTTTTGAGGATTTTTCTCTGTGTAGTGGACTTCAACATTTATCAACAGCTTAAAGGTCCAAACTGCAGTTTCAATGCAGCTTCAAAGGGCTCTACACGATCCCAGACAAGGGATAAGGGTCTTATCTAACGAAACGATAAGTCATTTTCTAACAGTTACCGTTGGTAACTGTTGAAGTCCACTATATGAAGAAAAATCCTGAAAATCCATATTTTCTTTTCGACTGAATAAGGAAAGACATAAACAAGTAAAGTAAATTATCAGAATATTTTAATGCTGAAGTAAACTAATCCTTTAAGCAGTAGAACTGTTTTCAGTGTTGATAATAATAATAATAATAATAATAATAATAAATGTTTCTTTAACACCAAATCAGCACATTAGAATGATTTCTGAAGGATCATGTGACACTGAAGACTGGAGTAATGATGCTGAAAATTCAGCTTTGCATCACAGGAATAAATTACATTTTAAAAATTTAAATTTGTAATGATTTTCCACAAATAATACTTTTTTACTGTATTTCTGATCAAACACATTTAGCAATGAGCATAAGAGACAAATAATATTTTGCCATGACTCAGCAGTTTTACAGTACAGCAGTTCAGAATAGTAGCACAGGATTGATCAAATTTTAAAGATTATGTGGTCCGCTGTTAAAAAAAACAAAAACATCTCTTTGAGTCCTTATAAACACAATAGGATCTGAAAGAATGGGGTTCTACTCAGAACATTCACCAAAACAGGGCTAGGCATGCGTCTTTTTTTAATTTAGCATCTCATGATCCATCCAAGAATCATACAGCTTTGCCTAGTGACTGGTACAACACACAAACGCCATCCAAGAAACGTCAAATTTTACGAAAAACCACCCTCTGGAGAGACAGAAACTGTTCCTCACAGACAAACACATCTGTTAGAAATTAGCCTTTGTTTTTGGATCCTTGACTTTATCTATAACTATGACTTATGACAACCATTGTAAGTAAATGTTTTTAGCATGACTAGCCTAGCTTCAAATGAATAGCCACAATCATGCATGAGCAAAGTTGTTTAAAATAGTTCAGTGTCAGTCTGGTGTTTCTTTTTCTTTGGCTTTCCAGACACAAGAGGGTTTTTCTTACAATACATGAGCGAAATGCCAAAAACGTAGACTTTCCAAATGTGTGATGCCTACAGAAACACAAAGAAGTCAAATCAATGCTCATGGACACATGTGAGTTTGATGTCATGCAGTACGACATCTGCTCTATTCTTCTTTATTATTTCATCTAGATAGCAAAGATGAGACAAAAAAAAAAAGACAATAATTTAATTATTTTAAAACATACTGTTTCAAATAATCCAATCATAGACAATGTCGGACACTGATCCACTGGAGCTGCGTAAGCTGAAGCTGAAGAGTAGCCACATTTACATGAAACCAAATAATCCATTAGTAATAGGATGGCTCAATCAAACTGAAAAGTCTTCATGTAAACAGCTCAGTCAATCCGACTGAATCCAAATGAAATTTCGTTTGGATTGGAAGAGGTGCTGTAGATCTAGTCTTGTGTAGCCAGACCTTTAGACTGACGGCAGAAGGTCTGGACTCTATAGCAGCTTTCATTGGCCAAGGACCACCCAGAGGCCATCCAATCACAGTTAGTTTTGTTCCATGTCATGTTTAGGTACGTGAAAATGTACAATCGATGTTCCTACAATAACAGAGTGTAAATCTCTTGGATGTATTTTAAAGAGTCTAGTAATTACATACTGATTAAAGTCTAGCATTTAATTGATCCTCATAAGCGCTCATTGTCACAGTCGTAAACACGACGGTGTTCTTCTTCCATGAGGGGATTTGGCGTCACGGCATCTTTGTTTCCAGGTGGACCATTAAAGAACGTGACACACGTCTCCTGTCGAATTCAACCAATCAGATGACGGCTTCAAAACTCCTGAAGTGTTCAATTTTGTGTACCATATCAGACGTTCAGCCAATAGTCTGTGGTTGTGGCGTCTGCATGCCCCTAATATAAATGCTATTAATTCATAATGCCTAAAATAATTACCAAAGGTAATTAATAGAACCTTATTGTGAAGTGTTATTATTGTTCTTTTTCTAAACTACAAAAGATTTACAGCAGACATGAAGATTATAGTATCAAATGAGGTTGATTAGGTTGAGCCAATCGTGTGATGTGATAAACCTCTGATCAGTTATCCACTGCTTATTTTTTCTGCATTTTTTTATTTTAACAATTTGAAAGATGCGGCAGTGTTACTGAACACAGAAAGATGGGGTCTGAGTTCTTATGAAGTTGTGGTGTGAACAAGAAAGGGTCCGAGATCACTTTAATGCTGAAGAGGACCAAAAAAAAGAACTGGGTTCTCTCGAGTCCACTAGATTGTGAACACCAAAAGGACTGAGGTCACTTTCGGCTGGTTCCCTTTCTGGTTCACTTTAAGTTTGGTTCTTTTAAAACGAACTCTATGTGAAAACACCCTATAGAGCTCTTGACAACACTAACGTTGTGTTTAAGCTCTTTCCATATCGGTGCACTAAAACACGGACCGAGGGGTGGGGTAGGGGTCCCCCTCTGTTGAAATCTTGTTCCGGGGGGCACCACAATACAACCGAAAGGGCACTTTACTGTTGACGATTAAAGGGGCAGGGGATCAAGCCCCCCTGGCCCCCCTGCACGCCACTGATGAATATGACTATTGACTACATTTAATGTATGTTTTTGTCAAAAGACAAAACTGAACACTAAATATGAAGATAAACGTAGGTTACTTCAAATTTACTTCAAATACTTGGTATTTCTTAGTGACGGACGTGAAAACCATATGAGGCCTGAGGAAAGCAGGAAGGCCTTGAATCCCAACCAGCATGACATAATGTCCTTTTCCATTCTCTTGACCTTTCCCCCAGTGTGGTCAGCCTCCATAGGGCCCCTCAGGGTGGCAGAGGTGCTTTTAAATGTGATGGGAGGAATCTTCCTCAATTTACTCTGCCAAATGTCTGCCCTGCTACTCCTATGAGAGAAGCCACCGGGCGGGATTGTGTATGTGTGTGTGTAAAGGCCTTCTTTCGATAAAAGCGTATGGTCTTTAAGTATAAGCAGACTCCTTTGTCTGTCTGCCAGGAGTCATTTATATCTCCCGGATTAGTGGGAGCGAGAGCAAAGCCACGAGGCCCGATGTTTTCCAAACACACTGCAGTTAAAACAAGAGGGTCGTTCTGAAACGGCTCACTTGGGGCCCGGTACCCTCCAGAAAAGTGCTTAAATAGAGTGCAATGAGCAGAGACTAGAGCTAAATCATGCTCTAGCATCTTGCACACGAAGCGAGAGAGCGCTAAATAAGGCCAGGCTGCGCACGTCCCCGGCCCACACACGAGAAGCGCGTTTGATGTTTCTCAGACATCTCTCGCTGGTGCCGGGCGTATTCGCTTGGCCCGAGTGACTTCACAAGACTCTCCTGCATTCAGGATTGGTCACACGCTCACCGGAGGCTCATCACATGGCTTGACCTCCTTGCAGTGTACGTTCCTTGTGCACGCAGGAAATGCGCCGATGTCAAGCGCGAGTGTGAATTATTAACCGGTGATGTAAGGAGCCGAAATGTCTGCGCCGATGTTATGACGCTCGCCGAGTAAAGTGAACGCTTTGTGCAGTCAACCCTACTGAACCGGGTCAGAAGCCATCAGTGCAACAAGGCTCCACACTCCACACGGGCATGTGGGATCTCTCTCTAAACCCATCACGAATTCCTTGCTCTTGGCAGCCGCTCAAGTCTTCGCCTTATAGCCTCGATCTCTCTCTCTATCTCAGCGTTTCTCCTGTCCGTTCTCTCTCTCTTTTCATCAGAGCTGGCAGTGGAACTGTAGGCTGCATTCTGCACTAATTAACAGCCTTCAGAAGAAGACCACCAAACTGGTGAACTGGCACACTCTAAGCACACTTTGTGTTTTTTTTCAGCGGCAGTCAAATGCACAGACTCCATGTCAGCGCGTATCAGGCAGCGACGGGGCCTCTGGGGGAGCTCAACACGCTCCTGAACTGAACACAGTTACCTTCTCTGGATACATTGAGAGAGCTTTTTAAATTTAAGCTGATATTCTTCCTTTCCTCGTCTTATGCTTCCCATACACTACATGTTATTTTTCCACTCGCAGACAGTTAAAGGAGATCTTAAATCGGGGTGACGATTGCTATGTTTATGTTATCAAAGACACGGTCTGACATAAGCGTAGATGCGTCATCATTGTCAATGCTGAAAGATAGATCGTCAATGCTGACAATGACAGAGAATTGTATGAAAAAAAAACAGTGTGAAAAAAAACAGCTATCCGAAAACTTTAAAAGTCTTTAAAATGTAAATTCTGTTTTTCCTAATGGGTTAGTTCACCTGTAAGCTGTTTACGTTGTAGAGACAGTGCAGTGCTTCCAGGTTCTATGTAAGAACGGCGGCTCCTTGCTGCTCACGTGAACAGCGTCGGCCAATACTGAGTCGGTGTTCTGCCGTAGAACCTGGAAGCACTGCACTGTCTCTACAATGTAAACAGCGTAGGGGAATGACAGGGAAGAGAAGAAATTGTTGAATAAAGTCGTTATTTTTGTTTTGTTTTTGCGCACAAAAAGTATTCTCGTTGCTTTATAACATTAAAGGGATAGTTCACCCAAAAATAAAAATTCTGTTATCATTTTCTCACCCTCAAGTTGTTCTAAACCTGTATAAATTTCTTTGTTTTGCTGAACACAAAAGAAGATATTCTGAAGAGCAGCAGATTGAAGATGAACGAAGGTCTTACGGCTGAGAGTGAGTAATTAATGACAGAGATTTTATTCTTTGGGTTAACTAACCTTTTAAGTACATTGATTTTCATTGTATAGACAAAAACAGCAGAAGCATTCTTCTACTTTTATGATCCACAGAAGAAAGAAAGTTGTACAGGTTTGGAACAGGTTTGAGTAAATGATGATGACAGATTTTATTTGGGGGGTGGGGGGCCTAAAGTATACTTTACTTTATTTTTTATGTGTACATTTGGGTATAGATACAGTGTGTGTGACAAATTTCATCATTAGTGTTTCAAATCCACGCTTATTAAGTCCGCTACAATGCACCATTAAGATGCTCCCAATTAGCTGACTAGGCAACCCACCAATTAATCAATTTTGAACATTAAGTTTAACACTGCCAATGCGTAGTTTGGAACTAGTCTAGCACAGCCATGTTGTTCACTACAAAAAAAAAAAAAAAAAAAAAAAAAAAAAAAAATGCTTGTCAACCCGCGTTATCTTGTTAGTGAAGCTTTTGAGACTATTGCTAGTTAACCTAGCAAAAGAAATCTGGTAGGGACACCATCCCATCCTGAGGCCTAGCATCCAAAACACAACATATGCATGTTACCAGCAATTCTAGTAAAGAAAAAAAAATGGTAAATGAATTCCTTACTATAAAGACCAAGTTCTAAGGCAGATAATTGATAACGGGAGTCGGAGCTTGTGCATTTATCCAAAGCGATGTATGCAAGAGCATTCATGGAATTTGACATAAATTATTGCTACCAATAGGATCAAGACTAAAGACAACGAGTTCATTCGAACCTCAACAAGGAAGTAGGGCAGCGCAGCGGCATGCTGGAAAAAAAGCGCTCTGCATAGCGGCACACAGCTGAACGCAGGCAGGGTGAATGACTCGGTTTCTGTGTGTGCTGGGCAGCAGGCCTCATTAGAGGCACATAGACACGTGGAGCCAGGACGACAGAAGCCCCGCAGATGCAGCGAAGGCACCCCGGCCCTGCTCTCAAAATCCGAAGCCCAGACAAAACCACATTGTGTGAGGATTTATGGGAAGGCTTATGGACTCCATGAAAACAAGGCGCCCTCTGAAAGACACACACTGAGTCGGTGTGATGACAGTCCCTCAATGGTTTGGGGAGAACAGTAAGCAGTGTGGGTCTGTGAGAGAGAGAGATGGATGAGGACTGTGAATCAAACTGGAGGAAGATGACACTTGAAGGGTTCTGGTGTTGGCAGGAGGGGGGCTCACAACCAAACAGCTGCGTGACAGGAAAGCGCAAGAGGAAGCAATCTGTGAACATACTGTTTGATATCTGAATGGGAGCTGGGCAGCTAGAGGGGACCAGCTACATGCTAAAGACTCAGTCAAAAGTTATAGGAAATTGCAAAGCCATTCATAGACAGGTCTATGATGTGATGCTCATTTATATATATTTAAATTAGTTTAATATAATATGTATATAAAAACTAATAAAAAAAAATCAATTCAATATACAATAACTTGAGTATACATTTGATTAGCTTTTTTTTTTTTTTTTTAATTTTGAATTTATGATTGGGCATAAAATGAAGAAGTGACAACTGTCCTAATATCAAAGAAGAAAAATAGCCATATTAAAAGAAAAGCAGTCTAGCATAATTTTCTATTATATATCAGATAATTTGACCTTTAAAAAGTCATGTGGTGCAACTCCCAAAAAAGGTTATGATACTTATGAAATAATTCATGATATTTGTAATATATATATATATATATATATATATATATATATATATATATATATGTATAGAATTATACCTTGAGAATAGATTTAAAAGCCTAAATTAATGTAACAAAAAACAAAAATAATTATTAAGATGTGTATGCTCACATGCATTCAAGGTGTAATGAAAATATGAATTACTTTTTACATGATGGTTACACCGCATTACATTTTCTTGAATAGGTTTTTTTTAAAAGCCATATGAAATAATTTAAAGGGTTAGGATAACAAGTATATTTAAAGTGTTTGTTCACCCAAAAATGAAATTTCTGTCATTAATTACTCGCCCTCATGTCATTCTAAACCCATAAGACTTTATATGATAAACAGATTTAATTTAGGCTTTTATTCATATATAAACATTGGTCAGCGAACATAAACAGAAGCTCAACTGAACCTGTGCTGCGTAACACACGAGAACCAACCTCATTAGTTCTGACACATGTCAAGCGAACATGCTTGGGCTTCCATTTACCATTACTGATGTGCGAGTTGATTCATTTATATGTGAATAAAAGCCTAAATTCAATCTGTTCAACATACAAAGCGATTGTGTCTCTTCAGAAAATTTGGACTAAACCGCTCAATTCATATGGATTAGTTTTATGATCACTTTATGAACTTTTTGAAGCGTCAGTTGTGTAGCTGTCTATGGAGGGACAGAAAGCTCTCAGGTTTCATCAAAAAGATCTTCATTTGCATTCTGAAGATAAACGAAAGTCTTACGGGTTTGGAACGACATGAGGGTGAGTAATTAATGACAGAATTTTCTTTTTTTAGTGAACCATCCTTTTAACTTGGCGCAGGTTTTAAACTAGATTTTAAAAGGCTTTTCCTTTCCTTTATCATGGACACAATACGTCATAGGCCCAGATATCGATCCAAAAGAAGACAGAAAGATCTATAAAACGTTATATAATAGACCCCAGTAAGTGCTTTACCAGTAATTCATTTCAGGCAGCCCTCCCAAGTACTACTCCTAACAGATCCATTACCGCCACAACAAAGAAGGCACCCGCCTCTGCTCTGCAATCCTCCGACTAGCATGCAACTGTGCATGCGTATCGCTCTGACGGCAGGAGAAGGGGGTGTCGAGGTTAAGGCTGGACCCCTGCATGGTCTCAATGGTGTTCTTGTGTTCGGCACCGCGGAGGTGACTAGCTATCAGGGCCCCGCTTTGCGCGCACAGCGCCCGCTTTTTCCATTCTGTCAGCGCCGAGCTGCACACTGGTTCCTTCCAAACTCAGCGCCACTTCATTAAATGACTTCAGACTCTTGGCAGAGGCAGTGGGAAAAGTCTATATTAACTGTGTGTGAGATCCATGGGGCGGCCAACAAAGGCGGCAGTTGTTCCCCCTGTATGGGTTCGCTGTGCCGGGGAGGGGAATTGGGACCTTTAGGGGTACCTGTGGGTCCCGCAGTACACCGTGACTTGCTTTAACAAGCTGAGGAATATCCAAGTATCCAAAACTGTGTGATGACATCATACAGAGTGATGAATCTGATTGGCTATAGACATTACTGGGTGGTAACTGATTATATGTAATCTAGATTATGTTTCTAAAAATTAAATACTTGTGTTTAGATTCTATTTCTTTTTTTAAATCCTCGTATTTGAACTACAGTTATTTATATATAAAGTGTTTGATTTTGATTTATTTTGACATTTGTAAGATTTAACCCTGACATAAAGTAATGTTAAATGCACTTCAAATTGTCGATAACAAAAACCAAAAAATTAATAATTTTTCCTTTTCTTTTTTTATCAATATGGTACAAGATAATCCTATTTAAATCCATATTATAAACAAATTAGGTCAAAAGTAATCTAAAAGTAATCAAAAAGTAGTCTGATTACATTACATAAAATGTGTAATGTATAGATTTATTGTGTAGTTTAGTAATGGGTTAAAATTGGTAAGTAATCTACCCAACATTGTTTGTAAAGGACATACATGGGCAACATTCCAAAAAACTCGTATTAGCTCTACCTGGCTGATGAATCGCAGCATTTGTGCTTATTCATATCGTGAGGTCATTACTTTACATAGCTGAAGTAAAGCTGACCGACAACGTCACCATAACAGGCCTGTTCTTCAGAAACCAAGCTTACAGCGATGGTGACGAACAAGCTGGCAACACCCTTAAAACAGAAAACACAGATTTTCAAAACCAGCGTTTTAGATCAATAGATCTCACAGAAGGATCTATTGAGCACCCTTGACAGAGGTATTTACACAACTTATTGAGTGTTAAAGGCCTCTCTCCCATTCTCAGCTTTATTGAACTAGCCTTATTGAAGCAATAGATAATTTAAAACACTCGTTCTCACAACTGGCTATGGCGGAAAGTACAATTATTCAACCGGGTGCACTTTTTGCTCCCAAGGCCAGTCCTGAGACCAATTCTCATTTAGAAGTGAAAACAGGCAAAAACTATCGCAGCAAGCCTATCGCAGAACAATAGCTGCCTTTTAGAGAGCCGTGAATGTCACACACTGTTTTGAGTCCTGTGGCGGAGACTGAGAGAAGCAGAGATGTCAGGATTTACCGTTTGTTTGTGGGAGAACTGGAATTAAAGTGAAATAAATAAGGAGAGATGGGACAGCACGATTGTGGGAGAGGGTCAGACATCCATCACTGTCGTTCTCAGTCAGCGTGCCCTAAGGTTCCCACACAGTGGCGCACTCTGTGTAAGAACACATACACATTTATTCTGCTATCTAAATGAGGACATACTGTAGACTTAAACAGTACTCGAATAAAGCCATGTATAGTTACTACACATTAATGCTAACACAAACCAGAAACATTCAAATGTGCCACTTTAGATTTTTGAGCCAAAAAAAAAGAAAAAAGGAACAATTATTGGGTCAATGACGTGACGAGAAACAAAGATATGACATTCAAAGTACATAAGGTAGTACAACTAGATCTCTTTTATCGAATCCAAAAGGATTTAATCATATTTTGCTACATATAAAGGTATTTTAAAGATTTTGAAGTGTCAAAAGTCATTCGGTTTAACCGTCCAAAGGCCAAAACAGCCATTTCATTAGTGATTAAAATATCTTAAAATGTAATAAATGTTTGTTTTTGTTTTTTTATTCTGACATGATTTTATAATATCATATATCAACATAGTGCAAAATGGTATTAAAATTATGTGTAGAAGTCGTTGCTTTGTTATGAGAAAGAATGTCTGGAAAAAATGAATTTCATTGATGTCATTTGGAGTAACCAATATAAAGGGACCACTTTGGATCAAGTCATGTGGTCAACACCACGTGACATCATTCAGACACCTGCAAAGGACTACATGGTTGTAAAGAAAAGTAACTAACTCTCTTTTACCTATTTGAAAAATTCATGTTTTCACTCACTCATACGCATGTCCCGAAACATCAGGTCATTCGGTACAACCGCTATAAAACAAGGAAAATTTAGTATTTTAAAAACTTGTACTAAATATAAAATGTTTGATTGTCCTTTTGCTAGCTAGCTATCAGCCTGTTAGCATTGTTTGAAAATATCGTCATTCGATATAACCAAAAGTATCATTCGTTAGAACCAAAATTTTGGTGACAAATTTTCTCCATCTTGTAAAAAAAGACAAAAGCTGTGTTAATTGATTATAAAAACCACATAATCTCATTGTTAACACTTAAATAAAACTTGTTTTTAACACTTTTAAAAACATTATTCGTTAATGACCCATGTATAAATTTCTTTTTTACCTTAGAGGATGTGCATGGATGGCCCAGACATACACAATTATGAATTCAGCGCTCAGGGATGTACTCTGGAACTGAATACATTAATGGTTTGATTCACTTTCTGAATGCGCCACAGATCTCTCTACCTTAGATTCCTCTGAAACCACACACACATTCCCTGACGAAAACAGGCTTTGATAAAAGGGATGACCATAACGGGTTAAAAGAAACCTGTGAAGAAGAAAAAAAACAGCATGGTCTTTATAAAACTGTTTAAACCAAAGGAGGCTTTATAGGTAAGCACACTACCATCCAAGGGAAGAAAGATTTCCTATTGAAATCAATTACAATATTCTCGTTCTGTTGACAGGAACTCCTGTGTGACCACCGTGACTCTGATTCATTTATTTGTTCTAATTAAGAGAGGCTACAGTCAGCCGGGCCTGATTAAGCTGTTGATACCAGGCAGTAAGGCGGGCTAATTAAGAGCAGTCTGCTTAAACAGGAAGGTGAGAAGGTCTACAGCGGAGTTTTCCTGCTGACCGCACGTTTTTACATATACAGTCCTTTCACTCTGACGCACACTCTCTAGCCACATTCACATCCATAGCTTCTCATTTTCAGACACAAACCTCTCTCTATCTCGCACATGCATCTAGCACCGGCACTCTCAGCTGCATCAGTCCCACATTTCGCCCAGATTTCGCGTGCGAGACGCCAGGGTCTCATTTCAAACGTCGAGTGTGTGCGTACAGTAGGCCTATGTCACTGAACTTTGAATCCTGTGTGTCAATAATTACTCTTTATTCATTATTTTTCAGTCGTGGACCACAAACGGCTCAGGTTACTCAGTAGGTAGTAATATCCTGGCTGCTTCGTGTTAACGTGGCAAAGCAAAAAAAAAATTAAAAATAAAATTAAAAAAAAAAGCTAGAATCCACTAACGGTGAATGTGACAGTGCCTCATACATTCTGCCAAAGAAAGCTGAGGATATCAAGTACTAAAGTTCACAATATTAGGGAAAATCCCTCGTTGTGAAGCGTTAACCATCAGTTAAGTAGGTGTTTGCTGCCACCTACTGGAACAACAGTGGTACTCGTTTTATTATCCTCAAAGTTCAACACGGATTTAAAATATGGTTGTCATTGTTGCAGCGAAAATAAACAAACGTAAAATATAATTAATAATAATAATAAAATCTGTTTTCTAAAAATAATAAAATAAAACAGATATTATACAGATATATATATATATATATATATATATATATATATATAATGGTTTTATTTTTTTATTTTTTTCATTTTTAAATTACTAATACACATGACAAAAACATGACAAAATCATTAAAACTTGAACTAAAAAAATAAAATAACTGAAAATAAATAATATTACAGACAATACTAAAATAAATGATGTTGATATATACAGTATTTATATTATTCACATACATATATAAATAAATTAATATACATAATAGCAACACATTTTAACACATATGTAGAATTTAAAAATTAAGAAAAATAAAATAAAGAAAGAAAAAGAAAATTGAGCAAGACTTTTTCCAGAAGGTGCCAGCCAGCCACATTACATATTCAATAATGTATATTTTCTTACAGTACCATATACAGGGGCATGTACAAAATATTTTTTATAATGTTCAATGTAACAGTACCATGAACAGAAAATGTCAGTAAACTGCCTCTGACCTCAATCTTCCACTAGATGGCAGCATTTTCAAAGAAATGTATCATGTTTCCTTATTCCTTTGTGTAAAGTAAAGCAGTCACGTTCTTTGTTGAGATTTAACACTCTGTTGTGCTAGGTAAACATGATTTCATAATTTTCTGTCATTTTTATAATATGAACTGAGAGAGGGGGCAAGTCAAAAAGTTTGAGGGACTTTACAAAAGGGATACTGTCAAAAATTCCCACATACAATTTGACCTATGGTCTTCCTGTTTATAATGCAAACCATTTACCATAATGAATAACTCATACAGAAGTCAAGAGCTTTTATTGCTAAGCCACTTTTCAAGGGAAATTACTCATCTTTATTTTACTAATATAAATATGATTCACCTCATGGTTCAATATCTAATCATCTTAACTTGCTATTGTCGCTTTTGCCCTGCTTAACTGTATGATGTAATAATGATTTGTAAAATGCTCTTTTTTTGTGAAAAGCTATATTAAAATTTAATCAAATTGGCTTGAATTACATAATATTATTCACCTATAACATTCTCACTTAAACAGAAGCCATTTTCAACAATACTTATTTTGGAACAATAGTAAGGAACAGTGATTAAGGAGAGAAAATAGTATAGATATAGCTAGTATAGATATGCTTATATTAAGGCCTATCTATATATGACAATAATATTCTTGTGTGTGTCTCACTAATTCCGCTTTAATGTTTCTTTGTTTCCATTAACATAAATGCCAGGAAACTATGACGCTGAGTCGACCCAGATGAGCCTTTCAATGTCATGCTCTCTGTACCCGCAAACAGCTGCTCAGAAAACAACTACAGTCATTTCCGCTTCAGAAGCACAACAAACAAAACAAAGAAATGCACAGTATGAGTGTAAGGATGCACGCGTTGAGCGGGCATTTTCATTACCACAATGAATTACTACATTCTCTGTTAGTGGTTAAACACTGAAATAGGTAATAATTTTTGTGTATGTGAAATCACACTGACTTATATAATACAACATAATATACCACATGTGCATGTGGATTTTTATTTTAGAAATGTTTGCATCAACAAATTTCCTTTTTAGACATTAAGAGCAAGGGCTCAAGTGCTTGTGATCATTCATTTTAAAAGATGTACTGACAATGTAACACCTTTTTTAACATATTTTCCAAAACAAGTCCTTAAAAATCTCATTACCGCAAATGGCTGGTGAGTGAGAATGGTATTGCGGAGGATGAGGTACCTTTTTTTTTCCCCTAAATCCAGAGAAGCAATGATGATTGAGCCAACTTTTTATTAAATGTACATAATTAGATATTAATGTAGTACATTTTAACTTTAAATGAACAATTTTCTGTGTTTCTAAATGAGGAAAATTACCTGTTACAGCAATGATAATCAAAATGTTGTGTACATGTTCTGACAAAATAATTTTTAAATTTTAACTGGAGAAATATAAAGAGAGCTGCCTACCTGGTAGCCATCTTTAAGGTTCTTGCACATGTGTTGCTTAATTCAAAATCAAGGTTTATTTAAAATTGTGTGTGTAAAATTTAAATAGTCCTTAAAAAATGTTGCTGAGGATGAGAACATCGGTGATGGACTCTTAATTTTTCCGCTATTTTTTCATTATTATTATACATTATAAAATAATCATTTTTCTGTCATTTGAAAACATCTATTAGAGCATTTATATAAAATTCTAGAATATTTTAAATTTTTTATGTTTCAATTACAAGGTTACATACATTCAGATATACCTGGACGCATTGCGGTAATGAGAATTTCAACAGAAAATGCAGTAAAATAAAAAAAAATTCATTTATATGTTGAAATTACTCTTTGTTCAGTGTAGAGAACAATACTGTCTTTATTATGATGCTTTTATGTATAACGAAAATGCATGTTTAATATTTAAAATCATTAGTGCCATAGTGTTTTAATGGTGTATATATATATATATATATATTATATATATATAGGCACCCTTGGTAAATATGATCAAAGGCGGCTGTGAAAATAAATCTGCATTGTTTATCCTTTTGATCTTTCATTCAAAAAATTCAATTATTGAAACGTCCTTTTCCCAAGATAACAACTCTAAGTCTTCTTCTATAATGCCTGATGAGTTTGGAGAACACCTGACAAGAGATCAGAGACCATTCCTCCATACATAATCTCTACAGATCCTTCAGATTCCCAGCTCCATGTTGGTGCTTCTTCTCTTCAGTTCACTCCACTCATTATCTTTAGGGTTCAGGTCAGGGAACTGGGATGGCCATGGCAGAAGCTTCATTTTGTGCTCAGTGACACATTTTTGTTCTTGATTTTGATGTTTGTTTTGGATCATTGTCCTGATGGAAGATCCAACCACGGCCCATTATTGGATTTCTAGCAGAAGCGGTCAGGTTTTGATTTTTCTGTTGGTATTTGATAAAATCCATGATACCATGTATCTGAACAAGATGTCCAGGACCTCCAGCAGAAAAATAGGCCCACAACTTTAAAGATCCAGCAGTATATTTAACCGTGGGGTACTTTTTATCCATGTGTGCACCAAACCCATCTGGTGGGTTTGCTGCCAAAAAGCTATTTTGGTTATCTGACCATAGAAGCCGGTCCCGTTTGAAGTTCCAGTCGTGTCTGACAACTAAATATGCTGGAGATTGTTTCTGGATGAGAGCAGAGGATTTTTCTTGAAATCCTCCCAAACAACTTGTGGGGATGTCGGTGCTGTTTGATCTTTTTTTTTTTTTTAGGCTTTCTGAGACTCACAAGACTCAACTAATCTCTACAATTTTCCAGCGGTCATCCTTGGAGAGGACTTCTATTTTGTGAAGCTCAACAATCTTTTACTGTACATCAGAACTATATTCTTTGGTTTTACTCATTGTGATGAATGATTAAGGGAATTTGGCCTTTGTGTTTCCTCATGTGTATACTCCCGTGGAACAGGAAGTCATGGCTGGACAATTTCATGCTCCTAGTCACCCTGGTGTGCTAAAAAATTGTTTAAATATGAATGGGAATATAATTCAGAGATATTTTACTCTTAAGAATTCCTAGGGGTGCCAATAATTGTGGCCAACATGTATTGAAGAAAAACATTTATTTCATAATGTGAGTTTCTCCCCACTTTCAATTGTTTTACTTTGATGAAAGGTTAGAATTTTTTGAATGAAAGATCAGAAGGATAAACGATGCAGATTTATTTTCACAGCCACCTTTGCTCATATTTACTAAGGGTGCCAATATTAGTGGGGGGCACTGTATATTATTTATATATAAATATATATATTTATGTATAAATATACACACACACACAGACATTTTTTTTTTTCCAAATGATAAATCAGAACTATAACACACACACACACACGTATATAGACATACATACACATATACAGTGGTATGCGAAAGCTTGGGAACCCCTTGCAGAATCTGTGAAAATGTGAATAATTTTTACAAAATAAGAGAGATCATACAATTCTTTATTTAGTACTGTCCTGAGTAAGATATTTTACATAAAAGATGTTTACATAAAGTCCACAAGACAAAAAAAATAGCTGAATTTATTAAAATGACCCTGTTCAAAAGTTTGGGAACCCTTGGTTCTTAATACTGTGTGTGGTTACCTGGATGATCTATGATACAGATTCTGTAAGGGGTTCCTAGACTTTCGCATACCACTGTATACTGATTATTAGTGCTTATAAAGCACATATTAATGCCTTATTCTGCATGACCATATATTCTACATCCATTTAATCATACCCCATACCTAAACTTAACAACTACCTTATTAACTATTAAGTAATTAGCAGTAATTAGTTTACTGAGGCAAAAGTTGTAGTTAATAGTTAGTCAATAGTGAGAATTGGACCCTAAACTAAAGTGTGACCATATTCAATCATTCTTCATTTTTCCAAACTGAAACACTTATCTTGCAATAAGTAAAAGAAAGTCAACAATGTCATTTCTCAGAAGCAAAGTCTCTTAAAAACCACAGCAGGTGACAGAATGCGTAGGAGATAAATCAACCATAACGGCCACACGGAGAGATCTGCCATTTTGATTTTAAACTGGTGCTTTAACACTCTTGATGCAAAGGATTGATGCAAGACTTCCAATCAATCTGTCCTGACAAATATAGTGCTGGGATACAATGTGAGGACCACTGAATTTTCAACCCGCTCTCTGAATGACAGATCTGAGTTCATCTGTCTCAGGATTCAGAGAAGACACTGCGTTCCCGATCGAGACCCCTGGCAGGAAGCTTCAATCCTCCGCACCCCTCCTCCTCTTCCTCAGGAGAGAGAACTCTGGATGAACGCGGCGCGTGCAGCGCTGAGGCTCTGAAATGAAGGCTGTACCCACATCCTGTGTTCAAGTTCAATGTCTTAAACAAGCACCTGCCTTGCCCTGCCTCTCGCCTTCTGCAACTATCCAAAAAATGAAACTGCTGAGGCATTTTCTGTTTTGTTTCTTGTGTTGTGCTTGTATTCGGAAAAGCATCTGCTGGGCAGATTTCTTAAAGGAAGCACTGCATGCATCACTAAAAGCAAACAAACACTGTAAAAACACTGTTACTGAGCGCCATATACCTTCCAGCAACAAGGATTTTGAAACCTAATAGTGCACTTGAAACATCCATTGTGTTGTTATTAGGAATTCAGAAATGATTCACTAAGCTGAACATCACACCATCAAACTCTACATTTGATCACTTAGGTTGGATCAGTTCAGCAAACAATCCAAAAAAGTTCATTTTTTAATGGATTTCAATTACAGCCAAGGTAGTCTCTTATGAAAAGTCACATATATGGGTCAACGACTAATAGAAATATGAAATCTTAAAAAAAAAATTAAAAAAAAAGATTTTAAGATATAATAATAATACATTTTATTTGGTATCATACATTTTTGCGAAAATGTTCATAATATTTTCTAAAAATGTATATATTTTAATGGCTTAATTTAATGACAAGTAACATACTGTGACCATAACATAAAAAGTACTAAAATGATTTTTTAAACCTTCAATGTCAAAAATTGAAGACAAAAAACAACTTTTTAACTGTTTTTAGAAAAGATAAATAATGAATATCAAATGTAACAAAATACCTTGATACTAACAAAATGTGCATTTTCTTAAGAATGTCAAAATGTTATTTTCTTTTAAAATCATGACAAAAAAGTTGGTTCTTGTATCGATTATGTCAGACTGACTTTGATTTACAAAGTTTTGCAGATATAAATATTTAAAACAAAATTGCTTCACTGCTTATATTTAAAAATAATGAATTTGTGTAATAAAATACCTTGATACTAACAAAATGTGCATTTTCATAAAAAGGTTAATACAGGTCACATGACTTACATATTGGTTATGCCACACTGACTTTATTTTACAAAGTTTTCCAATTATAAATATTTAAAACAAAATTGCTCCACTGCTTACTTTTTAATAGAAGAATTAATAATATAATACAATTTTAAAAATTTTTAAGTATTTCAACTTTTTAATGAGATTTTTTTTTCTCTCTATTATTTAGCTACAACATTTTTGACGTCGAACCTTTAATTAAAAAAAATCAAAATGACTTTTAATTCACACATTAAATCAGTGTTAATAAAACAGTGTATTCAAAAAACATTCTTTTTTATACGCATTTTGAGGAACTTCCGTACAAAACAAGCGTCACGTCATTGACCCATATACAAAATTACAATGAACGTCCATGTGCATACAACTGAGAATATCTTGCAAACGTTTGCATACACACACACCTATAAGAGTCATAAAAATGTGTACAAAACATCTTGACCCCTGAACTTCACGATATTAAAAAATATATATACTGAAGATAAGTAAGCCGCCCACCGATGCTCCCTAGGGCTCAATTGCGCAAGAGTTTATCACTTACGATAAGGATCTCATTACGCTTCATTCTTTTACAAAGGAAACGCGAAACGAAAATGACCACCTTTTTTCTAATAATATTTCTTTAATTACGCATAAAGCTACTCTTCGTGTCACAACAAACTGATTTTACCAAAAGAAATACACCAGCGTTCACTATTTTTCACCGACAAACGTCCCGGATGTCTGCCAACATCTTTAGTTGCGCTTGTTCTTTCAGAGATGAGAAAAGTGCTCGTATCATCGACGAGACCAACATTTAAACTCAGACAACCTGTAGGAATTTTAAACATGCCCCTTACCGAATTAAGTGATTTTTCTGGCAGTCTTCAGCACGCGACATCCTCTCGTAGTAAAGTTTTCATGCAGCGTGCAGCTGTGTTGTTTACAAAGTACTGAGTAGAATCCCGATTGGTCCGGGTCGACTCATGGCGACGCCCCGAAACTTAAAGCCCATCTAAAGCGACGTGACAAACTTGTAATCAACTCCGCCTCATTTCACCGCGTCGCAGATTCTTTAATTACAGTGGAAGCGTTCGAGGTTGTCGCGTCGCTTGCAGTGTATATACGGGGATTTAGTTATAGAGCTTTTACCTCAACAGCATTCATCAGAATTTTCACAAGGTGGCGACATAGTCAACCTTCTCCTCAAAGTTTTAGGACTAGCAAACGGCAAGATTTACCATCCTTTCTTTTTGCATAGTGACATTTAGGCCTATATGACCAGAAGGAATAATACAATAATGATTATTAAATATTATTTAAATTGTAAAAAAAATTATTTAACATTTGTTGTACGGCCTATTTATTCTTGCTCATTTACATTTAAAAAATGCATAACTGTCATTAAAATAAATAAATAAAAATAAAATGTGACCTGGGTGTTTTAACTCCCTTTTGAACTTGAATTTTTTTTTTTTTATGTGAGTTTTATCAAATAAACCATTGTTTCATTTATACACTGATCCAAGTCTAAACATATTACTTCTATTTGTTGTTTTCTTAGACACCACATTCAAAATGATTGCTTTTGTATTCACCATCTTTATTCATTTGTCATGTATACAATTTTTATTTTATTTGTTTGTCTGCTTCCTGTCAGGCACGGTGGCAATCAAAGCATATATATATAGGTCATTCAGTACAACCGCTATAAAACATGGAAAATGTTGTAAAATCTTAAAAACTTGTACTAAGTATAAAATGTTTGATTGTCCTTTTGCTAGCTAGCTAGATATCAGCTTGTTAGCATTGTTTAAAAATATTGTCATTTAGTATAACCAAAAGTGTCATTCGGTAAAACCAAATTTTTGGTTAAACCAAATTACTTTTTTGGTGACAAATTTTGTCTATCCTATACCTTTTTTTTTTTTTTTTTTTTAAAAAGCAGTGTTAATTGATTATAAAAACCACATAATCTCATTGTTAACACTTAATAAAACTTCAAAATTAATTACATCTCCATTATGTCTTTTTTTTACACTTTTAAAAACCTTATTCATCAATGACCCATATATATACATATATATATATATATATATATATATATATATATATATATATAATCTCATTAAACCTCCTCAAATTAAATGGTAATTAAATTCTGAAATTAAAAACATTCTAAAATCCTGAAATTAAATTCGCCTGATAGATCAATATGAAATGTTTTCAGTTTAAAAATAGTAATCCGATGCTCTCAAAGTAAGATTTCAAATTTAAAAAAACTTTCATATGTTCATATTTCATGTTAAAAAAAAAAAATCCTGGCTCCCTTCTTAAAACTTTGTTATACTAAAAATTGGAAACATTACCATTTTTATAGCCTACCTAAAACGCTTGTACATTGTATTCTTCAATAATAATAATAATAATAAAATCTAATGAAATTAAAACATGATTACGCATGATATTATTGAACCTTAACTGTTTTTAACGTTATGCTATAGGCTAGTTTAGATTAACAAAAATAACAACTGTTGGTTTTGGCTAAATGGACGTTAAAATCTTGTACTTATGTATCCATAACTCGTTTGTCTCATCCAATGCTTTTTATTATCACCCCTATTTTCGTATTACGTAATGATGAGTGACTTGGCGTGCCTCGCGCTCAGTGTTGATGCATGACGTCACGGCATGCTCTCGGCGCCCCTCCTCTCGCGTTCCTCTCTGTGTTGTTTCCGCATAATTAGAAGGAATCTCCGCCCAACCCGATTCCAGCTTGGCTGCGTTGTTTGGGGACAGTCCGAAGATGGCGACGGCCCAGCTGTATTGCGTCTGCCGGCAGCCGTACGATGTGAGCCGGTTTATGATAGAATGCGATATTTGTAAGGACTGGTTTCACGGCAGGTAAGGAATTCAACCGTTTCTTCGTCATATGTTGTGTCGGAAAAGCAAAAAAGATACCCGCGTATGAAATCCTATGGCACTTCGGATGTCAGTAAGCCGTGCGTTGAGCTCGAGACGATTTCATGCGCTGCTTTGTCAATATTTCCAGGCGTTGATCGGACCTTTTGCCACTTTCATAATATAAACCCTCGAGCTGCCCCTCTGTTAATTCTTTCCTAGCTTCGTTATTGTTTTGCCGTAACATTTGACTGTTTTTCCATGGCTTCTCAAAAAATCCAGTGATCTGAGTAGCGAAAATGGGTTCATGTAGGGTTTTCTCAGTAGCTTTGTGGCTAGGGTTGCAGAGCATCAGCTGACATGAACCGCTTATGTAGTTTTGTGTCTTATAAGGAAATAATGACAGCATTGACATGGATGTTGAAGTGCACGTGAGATTGTGTCAGACGTCAAGTGAAGGTTTTAATAATATTGTACATTTAACTGCAGTGGGGTGCTGTACACGTCAAAAATCAAACTATTAGAATGTAATATAAGATGAGATAAAAAAACAAACAAACAAAGCATTAAAATAACATAATAGTAATAACGAAAAAAGAAAACCCATAGAAAAGGAATGGCTATGGATTTGAACTAAAACATGATCGATGTGGTGCTGAAACTTGCTTTCGAGTGAACTCGTGCATGATGTTTTCCTTAAGACTTGACTAAGGTATTGTTTATGGTTAAAATATCATAAACCGTATTTAGTTGCTATCATGGAGTTGTTAACAGAAAATAAAACGAGAATTTGAAGAGTTTTAGACCGTTTGAAATAATATTGGCCGAACAACATCTGGATATTTTGATAACTTGGGTTTGCTTTATCTTTGATGCAACCTATATCGCGACTTTTATTGCTCTTCGCTCGTAAATTAAATGTATTTGACATACAGGTTATTTCTTTGTTGGGATTTCTGCAGCAGTCAGTCTGTGAAGCGTGAAGAAACGTGGGGGGTTTCGATGAAAAGTTACACAGGGAATGGGGGGGGGGGGGGGGGGGGGGTAACTAAACAAAGACGTGTGGTTGAGTTTACGACATCAGACCTTGCCTATTTCTCTCGTTAAGTGCCTTAAATGTGCATTACAGATTGCTTGGAAAGTAGCTTCTAATTTTGGGGTTTGCTCGGTTTAATGGCAGTATTACACGCAAAAAGGAAAGACGCGTTTGTAAAGGAGTGCAGCCCCTAAGGTTTCTGTGATTGTTTGGTCTTTTTGATTGACAGCAGGGGTCGGGCATTTAAATACCCCAGTTTTACAAATATGGGCATATGGTTCCGCCTCTTAAAGGGACAGGTACCGTTTGACGTGTGCACCTTGGAGCTGAAGCTATGTGTGAAACGCTCAGGGTGAACTGTAAATATTGCCGGAAGTCGTGCAAGGGCATTGTGCTGCTTGTTTATGAGTGTGATATAGCTGGCTTGCACATTTTGTTTTTAGTTATCTTGTAAATCTTTACAAAAATATTGTATTTCCACCCAAATATTAAGCGGCATAAATTATTTTCAACATTGATTGTAATAAGAACTATTAATTGAACACCAATAATAATTGAACACCAAATTTAATATTGAACACCAAATCAGCATATTAGAATGATTTCTGAAGGATCATGTGACACTGAAGACTGGAGTAATGATGATGAAAATTCAGCTTTGCATCACATATATATATGTATGTGTGTGTATAAAATAACTCCATAAAATAGCATAAAGAATAATTAAACAAATGTAGAAAACAGAATTTCCAATTAATAAAATTTTTTATTATTATAATTTTAATGTGAAGTTGGGCCGCATTTGTATTCTTAATGCATGACTGAATACAGGTCTGAATTTAGTTTCAAAATACCAGCATTTCATAAACCCAAATTTCCTAACCTTATTATAGAATATAAATATTTACCACGGTTTTCAAGCATACTTGCATTATTAGGCCTGCGTGTTTAAATTGCATTTGATGTTTAATTTTGCCAAGGGGCTTCTGTGTCTCTGCATTACAACATTGTGGTGCCCACTGGCACAGTTGATAACGAGGGATAATCATATTTGTGGGATGCGTGGTTGATGTGTTTTGTTCTGTTACTCAAAGGTTCAATGTGTCACTGCTGCCTGCCACCAGTGGGATTAAGCTGTCTAGCCGGTCGCCTGGGCCTGGCTGTTATCTGGCTCTGTGCACAGCCTGGTTTGGGAGGCAGGAGCCGCTGGGGGCGAAGGCCTCAGAGAATTACGAAACTCCTGATATTCATGCGTGATAGTGACAAGAGGCCCAGGCGTACAGTCTCAACCACGCAAAAAAACACGTTTTTTTAGGTAAGACGTGTATATGCCCATACACGTCTTACCTACCAGGTGCAGGCCAGTTCTGCGAGATTTACAGTGACCTTGGAATGTTACCTAATGACTTGTTTAAATGTTTCGTTTATCCTCAGCAAATCCTCCTAAATCAGTTCTGAGGTCTGTGATTCAGTGCATCTCTGCCTTTTGAATAATGTGTGTATTTGCATGCTTGATGCACGTGTGTGGGTGTGCTTGTGTGTTTGTAGGAGGGGAAAGATTGATGGAGGCCTCACTGCCCAGAGGCAAGTTCAAAGCCTCATTCATCAACGTCCCTCTGAGGCTGAAAACACTGAGGAGAGATAGATGACTTCTGTCTTGTCAGGCTAGGTTTTTAGTAGGATTGGCCCGGTCGAAAAGTCACCCCTGTTTTTGTACGCAAAAACCCGTGATCATGTGCTGCTTCAATTAGAATAAAATAAAATCTGATGGATTCTTATGAAGAAAGTGAGAAAATAGTTTCTCACTGATTCTTGAGATAAGGGACAAAACATGTTTTAGAAGTGTTTTATTTATTTATTTTTTAAACTGATTTATTTGTAGACAAAGGTATCGGCTAATGAACCATTTTAGGGAACGGGTTTTTCTGAATTATTATTATTATTTATTTTTATTTTTTTCTAAATTTACCTTTATTCACTTCGGAACTTAATTTGTGTCGGCTCTGTCAGACGCATTAAAAAGCATGCTATTTTAATTTGATCCATCCAACAACAGTGTAAAGTCTTCAATTATGTAATAATGGTGTTCAGTAAACAATAATGGTATTATGAAGAATCCAGTTCCTAAATTCCTTAATTCTCCAACCTCCTTTTTAATATTAAACATATATAACCAATGTTCTTAGGTAAATCAGACATGATATCATGTAGTTCAGTTGATGTTTTAATATTTTAACACAATGAATTGGAAAAAAAAAAGAAGACATTTCTTTCAAAATGAACAAAAACCTTCACCTGACGGAGTTGACCAATAGTGACGAAGTTGACAAAGGTCCAGCTGGGGCCAAATATACAGTATATGTAAATAGAATCATGAAACAACATTAGAGGAACTCCCCATATGCAAAAAACACATTAAATCACATTATATAGACTTTTTGAGAGCACTTGTCAACCATCAGACATAAAACCTGTCTGATGGAGTTGACAAAATTGAATTTTTTCCCACCATAACCACGTGTTGTACAGTGGAGCAATTTTGTTTTCTTTCTCCGTTGTAGCGGCTTTAATAAACATATCAAATATCAACATTTATCCTACAACTATTTACAAAAACTATTACACCAGGATGACGGAGTTGACATGTTAAAGATGTGACTGCAGGGATTGTTTTTATAAAATATAAAAAAATATAAAACTTTCAGGACTATGTGTTCTACTGTGAGATCCACAATGAGCAGGAAATACTAAGTGCTCCTCAGAGATGGCCATGACATTGCTTGATTTATTCATAGTTATAAAAAATCCTGGAGTTGACGCAAAGCGAGGACACAACTTTGATAGGCATTTCTTTATGGAAAATAATAAAAAAAAAAGACTTTATTTTTTGTATTGTTTGATATGTTACAGTTCTCTGCCTTTCGATTTAAATGTATATTTTTGAATTTTTCATTTTTAAACATTTTGTTTGGCAATTTCGGCTAAATTACATGTATTTTCCAAATATAGAGCATGTATTTAAATAATACTAACAAAATTATTTAAAAATAAAAGCAATGAATGTCCTGAGCATCCTTTAGATGTAATTTAAGTATTTTTATTTTGATGAATTTATAACATAAAGAGGGCTTTTGTGTGTAGGACATGTTTTGTCCCTTATCTCAAGAATCAGTGTTCTATACAGTTACTAAGTAATAACATTTCTTACATTAATATAAATGCATGATTCTAAACTTGATATTGATTTTCCGTAGTCTTCTGTAACAATATTATTTGAGCTGTTTGTCAGATGGATTTTTTACAGACCGGTTATGATTAACGACCTTAAGTTGGCAACCTGTTGATTTCATGACCATTATCCACTTTATGAATAGACCGGATGATCTCACTGGTCATCTGTCACATTTGCCATAACTAATAAGGGCTGTTATAGTATTTTAATGCATTGAAAAGTGAACGTAGTCAGAGCTGTGGGAATGTCGCCTCAAACAACAGGTTTGTTTTCACTTGTCGCAAAATACTAGACTCTCTTGAATATCACAAGACACTCCAGGGGCCTGTACCATGATGGTAGTTGAACAAACTCAGGGTTATAGGATTAGTTTCGAGTTGACAAAACCAAACCACTCCAATCCGGCTTTGTTGGTACCATGATACTTATCATCAACTTTCTTTGGCAACTCAGGCTTTGATCCTGAGTTCGTAGAGCATGTGCACATGAATGCGTGACATTAGTGGTGAACAGCCAATCACATGCCTTGCAACAGAGAGAAACTATGATTCACTTCTCGCGAGACAGCCAGCGCGATTCAAAACTCTTTTGCTGAAGGTTAAGAGATTGAAGAAAATGAAGTAAACTCATTTACACTGACGAAAATACTTGTCCATGAAAGAGGACAGATAAAAGAAATTGTCTTGCTCTATCAGTGCAAGTAAAACTTGTGAAGTTAGTTTATATAGTTCATAATAGCGATAAAGACTCAAACATGTAAGTTCACATCATATTTAAAGTTTATTTACAGCTTATTTATGTTACATATGATCTGTATATATTAATATTCATTAAAACTAAATACTTAATAATAACTGCTAAACTAAAATCGCTTGTGTGTAATGAATTAATAATAATATATATCATATAATAATTATATAAATCATAAAATAATTCTAAGTAATTACCATTAAAGCCAGACAATTTTATTGTTAAATATTTTGCTATATAGTGATCTTTAATTTGGAGGAAGAGAAACTGGGGGAGTGACTTTATTACATTGGATGTGTCCGTGTCAGTTTGCTCACATCTGATTGGCCCAATTTCGGTTTAAAGCCAAGTCACTTTCATGGTACCTAAAACCCAGGATTGGCGCAAACTAATCTGAAACTTACCTGGCTAGCCAGCTAATCCAGCTTCATGGTACAGGCCCCAGTTTGATAATATTCATTCATTATGTGACATCTTTGATTCAAAATGTTCTTTATTATTTTACCATTTTATTTTTGTTGTTGTAGTGAAATGATTAGTAATGATTGTGATGAATCATTACGAATCAACAAAAAACAACTATAAATCTGTTCTGCATTTTAGATAATAGTCAATTGCAAATAATTAATATAAAAAAACAATACAGTACTGTTCAAAAGTTTGTTTTTGAAAACAACAATTATGCTCTTATGCTTGCCAAGGCTGGATTTATTTGATCAGAAATACACTAAAACTGTAATATTGTGAAATATTACAATGGAAACTAACTTTTCTATTTTATTCTTGTGATGCAAGGCTGAATTTTCAGCAGTCTTCAGTGTCACATGATCCTTCAGAAATCATTCTAATATGCTGATTTGCTGCTTAAGAAACATTTCCTGTTATAATCAATGTTGAGAATTCTTTGAGTAGACCGTTCAAGAGAACAGCATTTATTTGAAATAGAAATCTTTAGTAACATTATAAATGTTTTTAATGTCACTTTTGATCAATTTAATGTGTCCTTGCGGAATGAAAGCATTGATTGCTTTTCAAAAAATAACCTTACTGACCCCAAACTTTTGAATGGTAGTGTATCTCTGGTTTAATCTGTAAGGCTCTGCTATTTTTAAATAGCAGTTACACTCTTGTTTGTGTTTTGATCTCCAAACAAAGGTGAGAGTTTGCAGCACAGTTGCGTCTGGAGGAAGTCCCCTGCCCTTGTTGGGGTTATGGTCTTGGCCAAGCATGTGGGTCTGAAGCAGTAAAGCCTAGTTTCCTATGCTAAATGCAGTTTCCTCTGCTCATTACTCTCAGGGGCTCGTCTGTGTTTAAGACAGGCAGTCGGTTTCTTCACCAAGAGACATCGGAGAGGGGAAGGCTTTAGTTTATCTTTCTGTGCCCTCATTTTATGTTATGTTTCCTGCTGCTTCACTGTCTGTTGGCTGAGCTTTTTTTTTTTTTTTTTTTTTCCTCCCCGACTTCCCTCAGCCAGAAGCAAAGCACTTAACCCTAGTTTATTCCAGGGAGTCTTTGCAATTAGAGTGTTGTAGGTCACACAGGATGAAAAGTGTCTGCTAAATGACGAGTAACTCAAGCTTAGGGCTGATGGATGCGGGAGTTCATTGTCAGGTTCTGCTTTGGCATCCAACTTGGAAACCCTACACTTCCACCTCATAATTAGGGACCCTATAAATTAAAGTCAAGTCAATGAGCTAATTTTGACTTGTTTACCCAGGCCCATGTCATTCCAAACTTGTATGACCTTTTCTTTCGTAGAATGCAAAAGGAGATGTTTAGCAGAGTGTTCACGTTGCTCTTTTCCATACAATGACAGTGAATGGTGACACGGGGTTATCAAGCCTGAAAACAGTCCATATAACTTGTGCGTGTTTGCTACTACTGAAACCCTAGTGTGTACTGAAGTCACATTTACCTTTGTATGGCAAATTTCCGCAGACAAAATGCAGTCATCTCAATAGGAATCTGTGCAATCTGGAATTTCACATAAGCTGAAACATTATCCCATATAGATTTTGCATCGGATTCAAGTTAAACTTTGAACATGCAAATTTGCTGAATTTACTGATAAAAAGCTACTTATTTTCAAAGTTACCTCTGAGTAAGCAGTGCTTAATGTTGTTATTGATAAGAAGCATTAAGTGGAAAATTGGAATGAATAGCTAAATCATTTTGATTAAGGGTGCTTTGATTGATCGGGCGCCAATTGTTACTTGGCACGTTGCAACGTCTTTGCGAAAGTTATACTCTTCCCCAAGTGGCTTTCTGTGCATGTGCTCCGAGATGGAGTGGAAAACGGACAAAGAAAGTGAACTTTGAGCTTCAGGTTCATTTCTAAACCGCCAAATACACACAGAAATAATGGTGAGTATTCGCTTAAACTCCATCGGTTATTCCTTAAGAAACACAAACCGTTGGGAAATAAGTTGCATACATAACAGTATATTGGATCCATACATTAGCTCTTAAAGTGAAAGCAGCCTAATATATCTCATTAATGTTAATCAAACAACAAAAGACAGAGAGAAAAATCACAGTGCTCTTTAGTAGATTTAGTAGGATTAATATGTTTAATTTATACAGTCAAGACTATGCAGTGGTCTGTTGAATTTTTTTTTTTTTTTTCTCTCTTCTTCTCTCCTCTCCACAGGAATGCTATATTTATTAATCTCTAAGTTGTTCCTAATCAGCTTTAAGAGAGGGAATGGAATATGTAGCACATGTTGCTTTCCGATAAATAAAGAGTTGTCAATTCATAATACTTTCCTGTCTCTTTTTTTTTTTTTTTTTTTTTAATATATATACTTAAAATACATTGTTGTTAAGAATAGCCCCAGTGGGTCTATTTGAAACCTTTATTTATCATATAGTATTATTTATTTCGGTATCAACCAATACTGTTTCTAGTAATTAGCCCCAAAAACCCTGATTGGAGCACCCTTACTTTTGATTCCCATCCCTAATTCCTTAGTAGCAGAAATAAAGAACAGTTGTGATGGACATGTTACTTGAAATCCTCCACATTTTCATGCATGCTTTAGTCAGCAAGGAGGCCTCCGGCTCAAACCATAGTACAAAGTGGGATTCTGAGAGTGTAATGGGATCTATGGCTTACATACTGTGAATTCTGCCTGTGAAGTTACCATCACCATGGAGACTCTTTTCATCTGCTTGCAGTCTAGATGAACGATTGGTTAAGCCTTCAGGAGATCTCATTGGTTGTGTTGGGTTTATGCACTTACGATGGCTCCTTCAAAGGAGCCTTCAGGTATCTTCCAATGTTCTGCTACTAAATCCCTTGCTAGGACGAGGCACACAAAACCAGCCCTCACCATTTATCTCAGGAACCATCAGAAATGTCATTGGGGGGGCCAATGGTTACTTCTCCAAAAACGTGCCGTTGAGAAAAATGGCCACATCCTCTTATTGTTTGCCTAGACTTGTTCCATCTCCTGATCAAGCCTACATTTCCACTGAGTAATGACTATCTCCATTCGGGCTAAATGGCAGGTCATAAGAGGTCTGTTAGGAACGGCTGTTGTCTGAACGTTCTTCAACCGTGGAAGAGGTTCTCGCCCTTCACAGTATTGAAAAAGCCGCTTAATGTGCTCTCATGTCTTTTGAGGCCAAATCCCAACATCTTTTTAGGGCTTAAAGGCTCTTCCTTCCAGACACAGACAACCCAGATTTATGATATTGATGGAATGGAGCCCAGAGTCTTGTTTGTGTTGTTATTTCTCAAGTCAATAAGCTTTTAGTCAAAGGATCATCCAGTATGGCCATCTAATACATTTTCTCAATGTTAATATTAGTTTTGTTGTGACATGCGTCCTATTTAGACAAAGGATTTGGACAGATGCAGTGACATTCTGTTTCCTTTGAGGACCCCCCCTCCCCACTCCTCACAAAACAACATGCAATACCAGTGCAACAGCGTAAGCCTTGGCAATGAGCAAATGCAATAGCCTGGTAAGATTTAAATGAATAAAATAGCACTGAAACAAACAAGTCCGTTACTGTGTCTCATAATTTAATGCTATTATCATATTTCACATTAAACCACCCACTGGAGGACGAAAAGTGCATGGTTTAGCAAGTCTCATGAGGTTTTGTGGAATTTGTTTGTGACGATTTTATGGTTGTTGGCTTGCTCATCTGTGTTAACAGGGAAACTCTAATTGTGGAACACAAAGCTGAATGATGGATTTGTTCTCAGATATTTCCAAACCAAAATTAAAGGAAAGGAAAAATGTATTGGCTTCATAGGAAGCTACCTTCTAATACCTTATATTTGACTGATTTGGCATGTAAATAGTGCAATACACACAAAAAATAGTGGGTAAATCAGTCAATTTCGTATCATTTTTATTGAATGAATTCTAAATATTCAAAATTAACATTTCTCTTGCCTTGTCTGCCGTGCCATGTTGTTTTTTTTTTTTTGTTTTTTTTTTTTTTTTTTTAAATCTTGTTCAGCTGGTCTCCTTTTCAAATATGTTTCTGTGGGTGAGTGCATTTTAGAAAATAAATGTTTAAATTTGGCAGTTTGATACGCGATCCGAATAACTGATTGAAAGATTTGTGAAGCAGTGTTTTGAAATCGACCATCAGTAGATATTGTTGAAAAGTCGTTATTTTGGGTGGTTTTGGCGCACAAAAAGTATTCTTGTTGCTTTATAATATTAAGGTTGAACCACTGTACTCACATGAACTGTTTTAAATATGTTTTGAGTACTTTTCTGTATCTTGAGAGGTTTCGGGACATTGTTGGCAACAGAGGTCTCACTGAGCCATCGGATTTCATCAAAAATATCTTAATTTGTGTTCCGAAGATGAACGAAGGTCTTACGGGTGTGGAACAACATGAGGGTGAATAATAAGTGACATTTATTTTTATTTTTGGGTGAAACATAAACAATACCACATAATGTCATACTCATTATTTTTAACTCATTTCAAAATGCTTTTAAGTAATGAATTACTTGACAGCAACACTTGATTATTTCCTAGCCATTATTTCATAATTTAACTCTCCATAACAGAAACTTGCCAGTAATATTCCACTTCATATTTTCTTTGCCTGTTGCATCATGCTCTCTTTCTGCCTGAATCTTCTTGTTACGCTAGCAACCCACCAGTCTCCAGTGATGTAAGCTCTCTTGTGGCCTGGACTCATTCAGATTCAGAACTCAAGCTGTCTTTTTTTTTTTTTCTCCCACCCAGTGCTGTTCTTTTTACCCGTCTTGCTTGGCAACAGATGAATGTTTTAGCATCAGTTATCATGGCCCAAAACTCCTGAGTCAAATATGTTTTTAGTGACACCGTGTTCTTCACCACAGATTATTCATATAGAGTAGGAGTCAACTTTTCTCTTAGATTTGACGAGAGAGCCAGTGTGTCATCCAACAGTAGGTCAAGAACTGAGGCAGTGTGATGTAATGATCTCCATGAGTCACTTCCTGCATGTCCTTTTTGGTTGTCCCATCACAATCACAAGTGAGAGTCTGAAGGAAGCAGAGGGAGGGAAAGTTATTGGCCGGCGTTTGCAGTGGCAGCTATAGCTCAGTTTGTTCTGGCTCCTTTTGAGGAAAAAACGCAGATGTTGACGTGGTACACTCACTTCCGATTGGCCCCTCATTACCATTTTTTAAAACTGTTGACTAGTTCATTTTTGGATGATATGAATGGTTTACTCACCCTCATGCCAGTCAAAACCAAGCTGGTGAGCATCCCGTTTAGTTAATCTAAACGCTTTTGGTACTTGCATGTAATAAAGCGCAACAATATTATCCAGACGTGCAAATGGGATTTGATAGCTTTTTGTGCAGTGTAAACATTCTTCAAAATGTCTCCTTTTCTATTCCACAGAAAAAATAAGGTCCTACAGGCTTGAAACGACATGAGGGTGACTAAATGATGACAGATTTTTCATTTTTGGAAAAATAATTTTTTCATTCGTTTTTTTTCTATTTACTCAAGATTATATTGGAAGGATTTATTAACCTATTTAGCTAAAGAAGTGGCAAATTTCACTTAAACAGTGCACTGCACATTTGCTTACATTTCCTAAAATATTGAACAAGGATACAATAAACACAAAGCCAAAATCATATTGTGCCAGAAGAGTAGAGTATTTCACAAATGAGTTTCCTGAACAACAGTCAGCTGACCAAAGTTCCTTCACCACTTTAAATGATACATAAACCATTTGGAACTAACTAAAAACCAAAAAAGCGCTGAAAATATGTTGTGTTTTAACAGGACTGTAACTTTGTTTTGTCTGGCAGTTAATAATGTGAAAAAAATAATAAAAACCCAAATTTTCCCAGTAGGAAGGCTAATTTCAATCTTTTGATGTGGACACCGCCATTGCCACTCAAATGCCACTGTTTCCCACACTGGTTTCCAACATAAACACATTCCCCTCCCCCGTTCACCTCATGTCTTGTGCCCTGGAGCCCAACCAAATGTAACCTCACATCTGGAGCTCTGGTTTAGCCGGGCCTGTCTGGGGTTAAACATAATCGACCGTAGATGACCCAGTCTGGAGTTACTCTTCGGTCACTGCAGAATCTGTTGAATCTTTGGAATTCATTGAGGTTGCTAATCGAGGCTACTAGGTTTGTTTGAAAAGCCATGGTGCACCTCATGCATACCATTTGTTATATTGCAGACTGCTTCCAGCTAGTGAAGCGTTCTCCACGTGAAGCCCTCATTGTTTAGAGCACCTCACTCCGGGTAACGTAACACTCAAACCTAGGAGTTAGCGAAATTGCTTTCTTTGGCAACATCGAGCAAAACCTGAGCCAGAGAAGTGTGCAAGGCCTCATTACCTGCCTGGCTAATGAATCTCCACACAATGCCAAGAGCTAGCTTGTCATATGACTTCCTGTGAAACAACATGCCTTTAAGCTAATTGGAGGGTGCAGCTGGAAGTGGAAAAATTAAGAAGTGGGGCAAAGTGGTCTTGAGTGATAAGACGCTTGTTGGCAAAGCTACTGAACACTTCAGATGTGGAGAAATGTTTTAATAACTGGCTCGCACTTGCAGAAGGATCTTTCCATATTGTTGTATAGCAAGAGTGCCATACTAGATCCTGTCCTTCTTCCTCAAAGCAATTCCACTTTTTTATGGGTTATCAGTGCTTAATTAGAAGTCATGAAAATTTGTTAGTGCTAATATGAAAAGGAAAAAAAAGCCTTGGTGAAATAAGCCAAATAAATAAGCCTTGGTAAGCCTAAAGGCAGGAACACACCAAGCCGACGCCGATGAACTAGTGGCGACGAAAGCAGACTGCGGGGTTGGCTCACGTCGGCAGCGTCTGGGTCCAAACTTGCCCTGACACACCAAACCGACGTTCGACGGCCAAGTAGCACGTCCGTTCTGCATCCGCGTAAGATGAAATGCCTTTACATACCAGCAGGTGGCAGTAGCTGAACAGCCAGTCAGAATGATCAGATGACCCGACGGACCGACGAGCTCTGACACCGATTCAACATGTTCAGCTGACTGTGTGGAACACACTGAGAAAACTTAGTTGGCCGACAAATAAATACTGCCCGACAGCTGACCGTCAGCTTGGTGTGTTCCTGCCTTAAGAGACAAAACATAAAATAAAAAAACAAAACACAAAAAAATCTCACTGACCTCAAACTTTTGAAAAGTAAAGTGATACCATTGATACCACTGTTTTCCTTATATATTGTTTTCTTGCATTTGCATGGCTGGAAGTATCTATTAGGAGGAATATGGCTGCACACTGACTTTGGCCTTACATCAAGGATTCATTAAGTTACATGTGAAGGCCAAGTATGGTAACTCATACTCGGAATTTGGCCTCTGCGTTTAACCAAGTTGGTGCACACATGTTAGGAGGAGCGAGTAGTGAACATACTCACAGCAAACCGTGGACACACACCCAGAGCAGTGGGCAGCCATTTTGCTGTGGCGCCCGGGAAGCGATTGGGGGTTAGGTACCTTGCTCAAGGGCACCTCAGTCGTTTCTTGTCGGTATTGAGAATCAAACCCGCAACCTTCGGGTTACCAGTCTGACTCTCTAACCATTATACCATGACTCATTGTGCACATACAGTATCCCCAGAAAACAATATTGTGCGTTCAAAGCATTCATTCATTTACGTTTGTTTTTTGCAGTTGTGTTGAGGTAGAAGAGCACCATGCTGTGGACATTGATGTTTACCACTGTCCCAACTGTGATGTCCACCACGGACCCTCTCTGAGTATGTATCCACTTTTTTGATGCTTAGACCCTATTGGTTCACCTTTACCAGTAAATTTAAATTAAGCTCCTTTAAATTTTTCCTTTCTGTATTTGAAATATGTTACCAACCTAATTACCACAGGAACTGGTTTAAGAGGATGCTACCCATGTCTGGTCCGCTGAACCACTGTGATCAACAAGCAGTGGTGCACAACAGATGTTATGGCATTGTGGTAGTCTAGTAATGACTGCGGTATTGTTCCAAGGCCAGACGTATTGAATTCTCTTTGCCTTATTTTTACAGTGAAAAAGCAAAGTAACTGGCACAGACACGACTACACCGAGCCAGATGACGGCAGTAAGCCAGTGCAGGCTGGCACCTCTGTGTTTGTGCGGGAGCTGCAGGCCAGGACCTTCCCTAGGTATGTGTGCCAATTGTGGGAAACCAACACCATCATGACAAAGCACTCCAGCGCTTGGTGCCGCCCATGATGCCACACAATAGACATGGGCACAGCTCTTTGCTGAAAACCAGTGGTCATTGTGGCAGTGGCCTGAAAAGCTTTAGCATATTCAAGATTTTCAGTGAATAACAACTTTTTTTTTTTAAATAACAAATTGTTTCAACCAGCTCTTTAATCAGTAATTCTCCTGTGTTTTAATCTGAAGTGGAGATGACATCTTGCAGCCAATGCAGGGCAGTCAGGTCACCCAGCGGTATCTGGAGAGACATGGCTTCCGCTATCCCATTGTTGTATCCAAAATGGAAGGGCTTGGTCTCCGATTACCTCCACCAGAATTCTCCGTCAAGGATGTAGAACGCTACGTCGGTAAGAAGGGAGAGTGGAATGATTTGCGATCATGCTCTTCACCCTGTTTCTTCCACCTTTACCCATTGTGCTCCAGTATATAGCCATTGAGCAGCAGCGCCTCAAGGGTTTAAATATTAATTCCATTAAGAGTTGTCTTCATGTAATGGAGTTGCATTACAGTCCAGCCACTGTGGAGATCAGATGTTAATCTTAGGTGAGTCAAATGGGTCTAGCCTTTTAGCAAACATTAATCAACCTGTAATGAAATAGGAGTGTAGATATAAGTGGTGTACCTTACACCAGCCTAGCAGGCCTCATCTCATTGAGAGTCTGTTCCTTATAGTTTCCAATTACACAGCCGCTATATCTTCCCCAGTGAGCTTTGTCTGTAAAGTTTAGGTTACAGCTCACTCCTCTACCTCTCACATTTGTGTATATTATTGTTATCATGATACACACAGCGATCAGCTGCTCCATTTGGGTCCTGGAGGGGTGCCTGTGACCCACTGGGAATGAAAGTGTGATTATATTGCACTTACAGTGAGGTGACAAAAGATTTGCTACTGCCATACCTTCTGGTGTCTGCGTGACTCCTGTTGGGCCACTGCTAATGTATTTAGCCCTTTAAGTTAGCAGCCTGCTAAGTATTTTTTGTCTGAAGACACATGTTAAGAGAATGAATATGATTTGTAGTGTGTGTGTGTGTGTGTGTGTGTGTGTGTGACCCAACAAATGTGGTCAAAACTTTCAGGCATTTCCTCTGCAAACACATTAGCACACTAGTGCAAAATGCTAATTGTTGACATTTTCGCTCCTGTTTCTGCAAAAACATGCTATGTTGCTGTCAAAGTTTAGCTGTTGAGATGCATGACAAAAAGGGTGGGTGAGAAATGTCAAGAGGTTCTTGTTTATTTGATCAGCTCTTCAACCTTTTCTAAGCAAAGAGATATGTGGCTTTTTAGCAATGACCGTCGATAGGTGTGACATCCCTTAGCATTGTTTCAAGCTGATTTCTGCACTAGCTGGCTGATGCACTTTTTTTTTTTTTTTTTTTTTTTTTTGCTAAAACAGAAACCAAAATTAATGTTTTATTTGAAAACAAGAACAAATAATAACATTTTGGTAATTAAATTTGGAGTGCTGTGTGCTATATAGGCTATTATATTATATATGATATATTGAACCAAAGTTCTTCAGCAAATTTTACATATTGCTACTTTTACAAAATGCTGCCTTCAGAGGATGCATTCCAAGTTAGGAAGGCATCAAGGCACTTCTGAATCCAATAGCTGCGTCTCATTTCAGAGGCTGTGTCCTCCACAGGTTGCATTTGAAGGCTGCATACGTCATCAAGGATGTCTTATTTAAGAAAAGATTGATGGTTATTCCTCGTGAGGTGTAAAATACTGTATTTTCTTTCTTCCTTTGCAATCCAACGGTTATTTTTTATTAAATGAGGCCGCCTAAATGATGTATGCAGCCTTCTAATGCGACCTCCGGAAGATGCAGCCTTCGAAATGAGACGCAGCTATTAGCTTCACTTCCTGTCGATTTTTGAAGGCAGCATAGATGTATCCTTCGCTGCCTATGATATCCCACAATCCTGTGTGTTTCCTTCTGTGACAGTTGGGTTAAAAATATTATAAAAAATGGTGTCTGAAAGTTGTGGTTGGTAGATAGTTTGTGTAAATGCCAGGCAATGATTTCAGCCCTTCAAAACTATCACTAATCTTGCTAATTTGAGAAATGTGCTACTTTGAGTTGACAAAATATGCCAGCTAAATGTACGTATATAAGTTGAATTGCTAGATGACTGTTAAAGTTAACTGCAGTGACGTAACGTCTGGGGCACGCACTAAAAGCTCTAGCTTTTGTCTTTAATGCACTTCAGACTGCTAACTGCAGGATAGCTGCCCAGCTAATTCAGTTACTTCAATGGGCAGCTTGCCTGCATGGCTCCCCAGCCAGCAAAATCGAACATTGTGGGTTTTTCCACATTGCTATTTGCTAATAATGACAAACCACACTCTACTCCTGCTATTTTGAAAGCCGCTTTTGTCCCACACTGCTTTGGGAACATGCTTTTGAGATTAAAAAAGACATTTTATATCTCCAGAACTAAAATGTTTGTTGTTACTGGATAAAAGGAGTAATTAATGGCATAAATGCTTTAATTTATGCACATATAAACACATATTACAGTCTTGGAGCTTGGAATTTTTAAAATCGAATCTGTGTTTGTTGTAGCACCATTGTGGATTTGGATCCATAAAGGATCCAATAGCCATTTTTATTGGCAGTGTTGCAAGTCTTGATCCCAGAACAGCAGTAAAGGATCACTTTATGGTCTTCTTTGTGGGATGAGTCTGTTTCTGGCTAGGTACACTAGGGTTCCATTTGTGTACACAAGCACCAGCTGTCCTGCTCAGTGTTTGAGGTTTTTCCCAGCAGCTTTCTGATGGGTTTTGATGTTCTGCCTGCCAGTTGTCTCTCTCACAGTTATAAACATCAGCTGATTTCTTGTTAAGAAACATCAAATGAAGCAGTTCTTTCATTGTAGCTTTGGTGGAGACATGGCCTTATTTGAGGACAATAGGACATTTTTTTTTTAGTGCCAAGACTCTGGGCATTTGACATGATGTTCAATCTTTCTTTCATTTGAAATATACTTTATGGCCATTTAATGATGTTGATTATTGTAATTTATCCCTGTTGAGTTTATTTGGGTAATAATATTTGTTATGGTATTCTGTTCCTTTGATGCCCACACATGCACATCACTCAACTTGCTCTCTTTGCTTATAGGAGGTGACAAAGTGATTGATGTCATCGATGTGGCCAGGCAAGCGGACAGCAAGATGAAACTAAGTGCTTTTGTGAAGTATTACTACAGCCCTCAGCGGCCGAAAGTCCTGAACGTCATCAGTCTGGAGTTCTCAGACACCAAGTTAGTATTGTTTGAAAGCGACTAATTTGCATTGCTGACGGTGAACAACACAAAGGTGCCTTTTCTGACTGCAGAGAAAATGTACACTTTGATGACCACTTAAATGTGTTCCGCTCAGGATGTCAGAGCTGGTGGTGGTCCCTGATATCGCTCAGAAGATGTCTTGGGTGGAGAATTACTGGCCTGATGACTCTTATTTTCCCAAGCCGTTTGTGCAGAAGTACTGTTTAATGGGTGTGAAGGACAGCTATACCGACTTCCATATTGATTTTGGGGGCACCTCTGTGTGGTACCATGTCTTGTGGGTAAGTTTGCATCACAAACATTTGATCTCCTCTATTCATTAGAGATTCCTGAAAAAAGAAATGTATCATGGTTTCCACAAAAGAAATGTTTTTGAAACAATAAATCAGCACATTAGAATGATTTCTCAGTGATCACGTGACAATGATGTTTTGTTGAAAATTCAGCTTTGCATCACAGGAATAAATTAAATTGTAAATGTCACAATATAAATGTTTTTACTGTATTTTTGATCAAATAAATGCAGCCTTGACGAGCATAAGAGACATTAAAAAACAAAAAATCTTAATGACCACAAACTTTTTAACGATTTTTCAAAAACAAATTTGCTGAATAATGTAACAACAACTAAAATGAGGGAGGATCAATGACTTATTAATTGCCTTACCTGTAGGGGGAGAAGATTTTTTACTTGATAAAGCCGACCCCGGCCAACCTTGCACTATATGAGGAGTGGAGTTCGTCCCCGAACCAGAGCGAAGTGTTCTTTGGGGAAAAAGTGGACAAGTGCTACAAGTGTGTCGTGCGGCAGGGAACAACACTTCTGATTCCAACAGGTTAGCATTATCTTTTTATTTTTGGGCACATCAGTGTATTTTAATTTTATTATTATTATTATTATTATTATTATTTTATTTATTATTTTATTTTATTTTATATTTTATTTTTTTTATTTTCTTTTATTTAATCGTAAAAGTGAAACGTAATTTTTCTAGGTTAAATTCTTTGTGCAGGATATTTATGCAGAGAAAAATGCTGACAGTAGATTAAAATCACCATGACACAAAATTACCATTCTTATTTATGGAATATTGCAGTATTTATTATAAATGATTTATCTGTGCACATTGTTTTTTTTTTTTTAATTCATGTGCCTACGTAATCTTTAATCAAAATCCATCTCTAATAAAGCGTTTACTGTCGCGAGGGCGGGACAACCTGTCACTCACTTGAGATCTCAGCAATAGCAAACCACAACCATCCATTCAGTTCCCGATGGACAAAAAGTCCTGCAATACTTTATTTTTTCTCATTCGTAAATCCATTTCACTCCGATATATGTCACAATGCTGACTTAAAGCCAACCAGGGCAGTAACAGGTCCAACCAATGATGGGAATTTGAGGTTGGGCTACTGTTCGAGTGAAAACCTGTTTTAAAAACAGTCATTATTTTACTTTCTGGTAGTGCAAAAACTACTCCCTTCACATTAAACAAGAAAAATGAAGTATAATGTTTGTCTGAGGGTTTTTTTTACGGACACACGGATGTTGGAGCAAGAGGAACCGTAGAGGAACTGGTATTCCACTTACTGTGGAGCAGCTGTTTTTTAATGGTGGTTTCACAGGAAGGCCAGAGCTGATTTGTGTTTTTCGTTTCAGGTTCAGACGTTGCAGGAATGAGCAGTCACTCTTACCACCCAGAAAGCTACATGAATCTTAGCAACATTTTATCCAGTATAATGTTCATTAGTGAAGCTCCAAAGCCTTTTTTGGGTTACAATACTTGCACAAACATCCAATAGTGTATTGTCATCATGACTTCATATATGAAGTCATATAATAGGGTATATATGGGTGGTGTCATAAATCTCAACATTTTATGAAACCTCACACTCAAAATAAGCAGGTCAGGATACATGTTCTTAAATGAATCTGGTTCCCAGCTGTGTCGATGGCACTAGCAGACCGGTTTAAACCTTCACATCCCCCTGCTGTGAGACAGACTTCAAAAGTCCTTCTAAAGCTACGATATGAAAGTTGCTCATTGTCGAGGCTCTGCCTCTGAATTATGATGTATATTTATGCTTTCCCACACTTCGCATGTGGCCTATATGTTGAAGCGTAGACAGGAAGTCGTGGATGTAGTTGACAGACTGGTTGTTTGGTAGGCTCTGCAGTCTGCAGTGGTTTTGAAACACTCTGGGGGTTTGATTCCCCTCAGCAGATCTCAGTTAGCCGTATAATCATGGCCCACCCAGCAAACGTATGTGAACTTTTGCTTGCCATTTGAAGTCCTGTGCATTTACACAGTTTGTTGTAGGAGCATGTTTGTAAAGTTTGAAGGTGTTGAAGTTACATTTCTATGGACTCAAGGTCTGAATTATCTTAAAACCTTTCAGTGGATTTTGTGAAATTGGTCTCTTGGTCCAGCTTTGCCGTACACCGGATATGAATGGCTCACTGTTGGCTTGAAGGGGACAGCTGCAGTTCAGACCAGATGTCTGAATGTGTTTGCATCTGTCGGTCAGCTGTTGACACACTCTTGACCTCTCTTGCAGGATGGATCCATGCGGTTCTCACCTCTCAGGATTGCATGGCTTTCGGCGGGAACTTCCTCCACAACCTCAACATAGGCATGCAGCTCAGGTGAGTGAGAGCTTTCAATGTTCAGAAATCAGAATTGGAGTGCTGTGGCTTCTGTTAGCCTTGATGGTGTCCCCTAAAAGTTGACCAAAACATTTTGCAGATATACATTTTGTTTCCTCTTCCAGACACATTAGCTAAATATACAGGGCATATACCTAATTTTCTTCAATAAAATTCTGTCTAAAATGAAAATGTCCCCAACAGCATAGTAGTAATATAATAATAACAATAATAATAATAATAATAAATAATAAATAAAAATGTTAATAAACATTATTATTATTATTATTATTATTATTATAAGTTATGCTGTAAGAAACATTTTCATTATAGAAAATTTTATTGGATAAAAATAACTAAATAAGCAGTATTAATATTATAATTATAATAATAACAAAACAACAAAGCAAAAATGGATGTGGAAAAAATAATGTTATTAAAATAATAAATTATATTTTTATATATAAAATCAATTTAATTAATAAAATTTAATAAATAAAATCTTGATTGAAAATGTCCCTAACAGCATAACATATGATTAATGATGATTGATGATGATGATGATGATGATTATTCTTATAACCAAAGAGCAACAAAGGAATAAATAAAAATGTTGATAATAATAATAATAATAACAATAATAATAATAAGTTATTTATGCTGTTAGGGACATTTTCATTATAGACAGGATTTTATTGGATAAAAATAACTAAATAAGATTATTAATATTATAATTATAATAACACAACAAAGCAAAAAAATGTTTTTCCACATTCATGTTATTAAAATAATAAAATATAAATATTATTTATTATTATTATTATTATTATTAACAAAATATATTATATACTGTTGACACACACACTGGCCAACTTGTTTATAACTAAATAAACTGCAACAATAATAACTATTATTATTATAAATAATAAAGATAATAAAATAAAATGGTAACGAGCTAAAATAAGAGTAAAACAAAAAGGTAATAATTATTATTATGTATTATTATTATTATTATTATTATCCCAATATAGCCAACCTAGGAAACCTAAGCAGTGGATAAATTGTCTAAAGAACCATTTTTTCTGTCTAATATTTTTGCATATCAGCATATTGGTTTCTGAGTTGTTGGGTATGTGTTGTGGCTCAAGTGGAACTACTTATGTCCTCATATTAGGTGCTATGAGATGGAGCGGCGTCTGAAGACTCCAGACCTCTTTAAATTTCCTTATTTTGAAGCCATTTGCTGGTATGTAGCCAAGAATCTGCTGGAGACTCTCAAAGGTACGTCATCTTAAATCACTCAGTATGTCAATACAGGGCACTTAATTCATTGGCCAGCTGCCACTCCATTCCCTGGTGTCCCTCCTAATCGGCTGTTTATCGTCTGTCATCAGAATCACGAGAAGATAACTGCCTGCCTCCAGAATACCTGATCAAGGGAGTGAAAGCTTTGATAAATGCACTGAGGAACTGGCTAAAGAGAGAGGTGAAGGAAATTGTCTTACCACACTAGAAACGGCTTTTGTCAGATCATCTGAACTCACAATTTTAGCTATATTTAAACTAGACTTAGGGTACTTTCACACTTGGTTCGATTGCTCCAAAGGTGCTAGTGTGAAAGCACCCTTAAAACCACCTGCAATCATCCCATTGTACATTGTAATTCCTGATTGAACAATGAGGGCAAGGGGCATCCCAAAAGGGTCGATATCTGGTGTCAGTGCTATTGGCTAGGAACCTGAGGTTTGTTCTGTGGCACAAACCCCTTATTGTCTACCATGTGTGCTCATCTTGCCCAGGTCACAGAGCCAGCCAGCGAGGTCCCCGACCATATCAGACCCAACCATCTCATTAAAATGCTCACCAAGGAAATCCAGTACCTAGAGGTAAGCCAGGCTGCTTGAAACCATAGCCATACACAAGGTTTTAGAAATATAGAGGTCTGAAAACTGAGCTGGTTTGGGGGGGATTTTGATTCCCCTGATTTACATATGTGCATTAAGATGTCTGGAGGGCAAAAATGAGATAAAAATGGTTTTAAAATAATGTCAGTCTTTTTCATTTTTGTCTGTGGCAGTGGAAATTCATTCATTCTTAATCTAATGCCTATACTGAAAAACGTCCGTTTAAAAGTTTACTTCAGAATTTACTATATAATTTCTTATTTGACTGAAGATATTGTCTTCTTACGAAACAGTTTGTGCTGTCTAATGTTGTTCAGTTGCCGTTAAGATTCTTTGAGTTGTTTGAACTTAAATTGTTGTATTTAAACTCATAATGCTGTTTTGAACACCAAGGAGTACCAGAATGGGAATTGTGGAAGCAAGCCAATGAAATTTCAAGGAAGCTCTGCGTGTCCTTCCACGAGGTCAGCACACGAGAGAGGGTCTCACGCGCGCAGGAATGCCAGACGTCTTCGTGACCACCACCACCACCACCACCATCACCACCACCATCATTCTCACAGCCCTAAAGTTCCTTCCGACCTTGACATCTTCGAACAGCACACACAAGAAGTCTTAAAAAGACTTGAGATGGGTCCTTATGAGGAGGTAATTTGGATTTACGAACACTGTAAACACCATACAGGCTAATTTATAGGGAATGATTTTTTCCTGACCAATTGTCTTTCAGGATGCCTCCTTTAACCTGAAGGTCAATGGCAAGTTCAACAAGGTCTCCACAGCCTCGGCTGCAATGGCAGAGCGGAGTTTGGACACTGACCTCCGTCTGGTGCTGTGCAATGGACGAATAGTCAGGTAAACCACGTTAACCTATGACAATTATCACACATTAGTCAGTAGCTAAAATAATTGTAGCATATAAATCCCCACATTATTGAATACAAGTGACTCATTCTGGCCTTCATGATAGTGTTAAATTTAGAAGGATTATGTAAAGTAATAGTCATTATAGCACTCTACTTGCAGTTGCAATGTTTTTGCTTGTCCTATTTTGGTCATAAAATATTGGGAACACATTCAAGTACTTTTTTCCTCCCTCCAATTGTCCACACAGAGATAACAGGCAGCATGTTGGCGAAAAAAGACCAAGGATAAAAGAAGAGGAGGGCTTCAGAGATGTGAAAAGGGATTCACTCAAGATTAAACTAGTACCTAAAGAGGAGGAACAGGAAGTGTATATTCATATGAAAGAGGAGGATAAGCAGCATCATGTAGCCAGAGAAGTGAAGTCCTTTACAGGTAACCTCAAAAGTCTTGAATTCAACACTACAGGTTTATTCATGGATTCATAAACAATTAATTTTCATAAAAATAAAAATTTCAAAATTTGTATTATTCTTTCTCTCAGCTAGTGCATGAAATCTCAATGAAATTTTTGTCCCTGCCAGTAAAAAGGAGCTATTTCTTCCACAGATCTTGGTAAACAAGAGAGTCTCAGGAACAGGGAATCAGTACATTCAGATATCTCCTCAGACTCAGAATCAGAAGCGGAGTTCACCACACGGGTATGTAGCCATTTCCCTTCATGCACAGGAAGAGCATTGAGTCCTAGTTTAGGTGTAACTCTTCTTATCCATGCAGAAAAATAACTGCTCTGAGGAGGAATCTGAAAGCTCTTCAGAGGAAGAGGAGGATGAAAAGATGAGGGGGAGTGGAGACAACAAAAAAGAGGCTAAAAGTTGCTCCGGCTACATGATGGATACACATGAGTCCAGGCAAAGACTTGACCGTTTTGAAAAATGTCTTAAAAGGTGAGAGCTGATAGGGATTTTAGATGCTTGACATTGTGACATGACAACAAAATGCTGGGAAAGATTTTAGGGTTTCGCGTGTGTAAAACTAGATCTCAAATCACATTTGCAGTGAATCTGCTACCTCACCAAGCACAGAAGAGGATGCTATCCAGGGAATGCTGTCTATGGCAGGCCTGTTGTATTCTCACCAGTCAGAAGATCCCAGCAGTTCACAGGAATCCTGGTGGTCCCGAACCAACCATCCTTCACCTGACTACAGTAAGAGTTCGTGAAAGTTTTTTAGCACTAAACACTATAACGTATTGTTATTTTGATTAATATTGCAGGTGTTCTTTTTCAATTCTCAGGTAAAAAGGAGATTGCATCAGGAGAGGAGAACCAGGATTCAGACAGCAATTCTTCACAGGTAACCACTCAATGAGTTTTATTACGTATATACATACACCTGTAAACTGTAATCTGGCATACTGTATAGAGTGTATCAGTCGTGTTTCGGAAGTAAAAACTTTTTAGTGATAATTTACAAACCTTTAAAAACAGACCTATTGTGAGGTCTCGGGGTGTTAATCGATGGTATATGTCTTTGTTGAAGCCATCTGTTCACATCTTTTCAACTTATTTTTAAAATAATCATGTTTAAAGCGGAATTTATGGTGAAAACTACATTACCCATGATGCTGTAAAAAATTCCACCAATCAGAGTTGCGGTAATCAACTCTCTATATATTTTGCAAGTAAACTTACAATAGTGTTTCTATAGGTATAATCAACAACATTAAAGCTGTAGTCCATAACTTTTTTTTTTTTTTTTTGGTTAAAAATTATTCAAAATCAATTTTTAAACAAGTACATAACCAGCCAGTGTTTGAAAACGATCTCCTTATCTTAGCCCGATTCACAACGGTAAGCGTTGTAATAATGTTTTCTAATTCGAGTGGTACTGGTAGGTTTCCGTGGGAAATTCGAACATTCATCTTTGCGTCATTACGTCACGCCTGTTTACATAAAGAGCGAGTCCTAGCTAGTAGGCTATATTGCATGTGAGGATGCTGCAGGTGACAGATCATTTACAGCCTTTTCTCACAGCAGCTGGAATAATTAAACTTATCATTTTGATGGCGGATTGTATAGTATAACAAATTAACGTTAGAGATTAGACTGTACAGAAATCTAAATCTACAGGTAACGCTAATACACACTAAATACATGTAGTCACGCAATGCTGATGTTGTTAACATTAACAATCTGAGAACAAAGTATAACAATAATAATAATAATTTGCACGGTTTGACGTGATATGAGCTAAGTGATCTTTAGATTTAATCACCATTGGCAGCGCGATTTTTATTGTAATGCTTTTGTTTTCTCAGTTGGTCAGAACAAAAGTAGCAGATTTGTTACTTGTTCAGATGACATTTTCCGCTGAAAATTATTATTTTGGTCATACTTCCAAGACTACAATTTCTGATTCCGAAGTACCTGTACAGTATCCACAGGTGTGACAACCACACATTCTCCTCAAACATTAAATTCATCCATGCTAAGGAGTCGTGCCGATGCACAACCCACATAAAGATGGTAATTCCGCAAATAACTGCAATTGCAGGTTTTGAACAGAGATGGCGACAAAGAGGCAAAACTTATGGACTGCACCTTTAAATGGATAGTTTTAAATTTCACCATAGTCATTCGCAGGGCATCATGGGATTGAAGTTCTTTCCCTCACTAAAGCAGTTAGTTACAGTCTTGTACCTTTTGTCATTTTGTCCAATTTTCAAACCCTTCAGGAGGGTTTTCGGGAGTGTGAGCATTCAGAAGGAGGATATAACGCCAAACTCAAGCATAGGATACAGGAACACAAGAACTTCATGGACAGCCAGGGCAGTGGCAGCAACAGCAGCAGTGAGGCATGGAGCAGTCGCACACACTCCCCAGCCCATGGGGAAAGCCCTACATTGGGCTACCAATACTGTGAGACCTCCTTGTCGCCACCCCTGCACCCGTCCAAGAGGCCTGCCTCAAATCCACCACCAATCAGCAATCAGGCCACCAAAGGTACGCCATTACCATTTTCTCTGCACATTAAACATTTTAAAGGTGCAATGTGTAAATTTTAGTGGCATCTAGCAGGTTGCGAATTGCAATGTAGAGAAGCTACGGTGGCCAACACAAGACATATGTTGTTGTCTGAGACCGCAGAGAGTAGCTAGTCAATCAAACGTGCTCGTTAGAGCAGTTTGTCCATTTAGGGCTACTGTAGATGCCTGTACATGCCGGCGCAAAATGGTGACCTTAACATGTAAGGTTACTCGTAGTGTATGTAGATAGAAATGGCTCATTCTAAGGTTATAAAAACATAACAGTTCATTATGTAACATCTTTATACACCACTGAAAACATAGTTATGTATATTATGTTGCATTTCTGTCAATATTACACATTGCACCTTTAACACAAAAACTACACATTTCACTATTAAGATATTAGTAAATCTTTTTACTTGAGGTTTTGTATGTGTGCATTTAGTTAGTTATGTATCTTTTTTATTTATTTAGTTATGTATGTATTTATTTAGTTAGTTATCTATTTATTTATTTATTTATTATGTATATATTTTATTTAATTATTTATTTTAGTATGTTTTTATTTATTTTGTTTGCTTTTGTTTTATTTATTTTTTGTTTTTGTTTTTTTTATTTATATATGTTTTTTTTATATTTATGGTTTTGGTTTATTTTATTTATTTGTTTTTTATTTCTATTTTGTTTTTTATTTATTTAAATAAAATAACTTTTTTTATTATTTATTTAATCTTTTTTTGTTGTTGTTGTTTTTTTTGTCTTTCTCTTTCTTGTAGGTAAACGTCCTAAGAAAGGCATGGCTACAGCTAAGCAGCGACTGGGCAAGATTCTCAAATTGAGCAGACACAAACCCTTCTTTGTGTAGTTGGAGTGATGGCAGATTTTGGATGCTAAGTGTGCATGTTAAAGGTGACAGGGTATAAAGTGTGTTTGGTTCAACACATTTGGTCATAAGCATGGTATTGGGCTACCAATCAATCCAAAGCTTCGGAATGATCTGAAAAAGCGCTTCGCCCAACATGGTTTTTACTAATATGTGCATCCAAAGGATCAAGGTGACTGATAGGAAATAAGACTGAAAACATCACTTTTTAAAGCTTTTGGTTCTCAACGATTGCATCAAAATCAGGTTTTCGAAGCTGAAAGCAAAGAATAGCATACTGCCAGGCTGCTTCCCACAATTAAAAACGCATCACTTCAACGATGTAAGTCTTAAACAAGGCGGCAATTGAGTGATGAACTGATTTTGTAAAGGTGCTTGACTTTTTTGTCTTCTCTTTTTGTGATTACATAGGGTTTCCTAGCAAATTACTACAGTGAAGAAAATTTGCATTACTGCCTCAAGACAAAATTCACCAAGGCTGACTGCTTGAACTACCTGTCAATCAAAAATGTTCTTACATTTTAAGGATAAATTAAAGAAAAAATGTATTTTTGTCAGCATTTGTATTCATATTGGCATATTTTATATTGCAAGCTAAGTAGCGAGGGGTAGTTTAGCTATATTTGGTCCTGTGTTGCCACCTAGTGGGCATCTGGAGACTGACCTTTAAAAGATGTTTGAGCGTATCATTCAAATAGGGTGCGTCAGAACACATTTTCCCTTAATTTATTCCTTTTTTTTTTATGTTGGTGCTTCTTTTTTTTTAATTATTATTATGATTTCTATACTGTTAATAAATGACGTATTTATTACTGATGAAAGAGAACAATTTATTTCATTGAGCATTTAGGGAGGTTTGCTGTTCTTTAGGTTCTTAATATGCATCTGTTTAGATTTGTGGCTGTAAATTTGTTCACAGGCTCAGTCATTTTTCAAAATTTTATCTGTATTTGTATTGCATTGTGGGTAAGAACAAAATGTGTTGTGTAATAAGAAGCCAATATTTAATCAAAGAACCTGCCCGTTAAAGTCTTTAATTTTTACCTCAAGATGTCTTTTTCACAATGTTTGGAAAAAAAGATTTGAATCCCTACTGAACCAGTAATGTCACCTCCTGTTATTTGGCTGGTTTTTACTGTTATTCTAAAGATCTGGTTTCAGAAACGTGGTGTTGTTTTCGTAAGTATAAAGTTCAGCTGCCTCATCAATTTCTAAAGCATTAAAACACTGTTTGAACTGGTGCTGTGTATAGTAAGAAAACGAGACGTTTAAGATGGCCATGGAGCGTAGGAGAATGTTTACCTTTTTTATGTTAAAATGTATTTGGCTACACGTCTTTTACAAAGAAACGAAAAGAGTATTTATTTTTGTAAAACAAGTCTTAACAGAGAGAATTTTTTTGCAATTGTACCAACAACGTGTATCAAAATATGGCGTTTTGTAAGATATGTATGTGATTTCGAGGTAGTTTACTCTGGTTTTGTGTGAAAGACCTCAGGTAATTGTTCACGCTCAAGGTTTTGGATTCCCTTTGATGAATGCCAAATAATGTAATCATAAAAGTCAGGTCTTGCTTTCAATTGTGGTTTCCCGACAGCAAAAAGAGCTGTTTAATCTTGTATGAAAATTTCTTGACAAGTATCCCCGTGAAAGAAAATATCCTTCTTTTGTATTCCCATTCCCATTTATAGCAACTTCAACATAATCTACAAAGCTCTTCAGGCAATAACGGACATTCCATAAGCTTCCAGGAACTTTTATGACTGATTTCATTGACTCGCTGAGGTACAAGTACAGCAGCTCAGGGCTCACATATGGACTTTTTCTGACGAACAGCTTTGATACTAATTATTCTAAGGGCTTCAGTCAACCCAAAGGTGGACAGAATTTCACAGGTGATTACAACCAGCACAGTATTGCTACTGTATGTCATCTTCCAAGGTTTTTATGATGGTTTATTGTGGACTACGATACTCAAGCATTGTGTTTTGATCCATTTCGAAGATACCATTAATGTAGCACCTGTTGTTTTTCCCGTGGATAAGATACTAGTTTCTTATGGTGCTACTTGTCTGATCAGGATTTGGGCCGAAGTGTATATGTATTTCAGTCAGAACTTTGATTTGAGAGGTTTTGTTTTTTTGGGGGGGATTGGAAGAGCTTCTGTGTCTATCAAAAATACCACACTGCACTAACCATGTCCTGCATTAGCTATGTTACACTACACTGTTTGAGTTTTTTGTTTTTATATTGTTACAGTTTTCTTAAACACAATGAATATCTAAATATGCTTGATAAAAGTCAAAAACATTGCTGGCCTGCAGGCAGGGTTTGTACCATGCAGTTCTTGTACAGTATTTATTTGGCATTCTCGGTTGTTTTCCATTTTCTGGTCTTGCAATCAATTACTTGTTTGTTTATGGTGTGTCCTTTCTCATTTTCAATGCATTCAACTGTTTGAGAAATTTTATATGGTTGGATATTTTGTGACACTGTAATTGGAAATTGGGATTTTCAGTTCAAGTACAATGTGGCCTGTACATATTAAAAGTTTTATGAGTGAATGATGTTTCTGGGTGTTTTGTTAACAAAAACTCAATATTGATTGTATTATTTGGGCCCTTAAAATAGATAATGAGAACTGATTAGAACTGTAAAGCTTTATTTCATAATGTTTTTATATATATATAATTATTACTTTGTATATTATTTTTATATTATCTCATGTAATTTATATATAATTGTGACTGTGTATTATGAATAAAACATATAAAATACATATAAAATACATATATATATATATATACATACACATTTGCGAATTATATATATATATATATATTTATGAATGCGACTTGTATATATTTTATTTATAATATATATAATAAATTATAATATACATATATATATATTTTTTTTAATATAAATGATATAATATGAGGGTTTTTTTTCAGCTGAGCATAACTAAACATTATTTTCATTACAAATGTTCATTACTTTTCTTACACCTTTTTTGTGATCATTTTTATTTACATTTTCAAATAAATTGTGTTGTATGTATGCAAAGTAATTTTTTTTTTTTTTTTTTTTTTTACTTATTCCCAGGACTGGAAATCCCAGTTTAATTACTCGACAATTTATCTCCATTTTTATTTTTAGAAGGCATTGCTGAAACGCAGTGTATTCACTGTAATGGTTCACATAATTACTTTATTTTTTTTTGCATATTTTTCAAGAAACAATCATAAACGGATGTTTCGTAAAAGTGTTTTCAGAGATAAACAATTCATATTTAGAAAAAAAGAAACTACATTCTTGCAAAAACCCATCAGAGATCCAATTTAATCGTAATTGGCAATCCATTCACACAGTAACAGGTGTGAGTTTGCATCTGCGCGAAGCCTCCATCACTTTGCACCATTTGTGCGCATGGGGAGGGGGGAGTGTCAGCTCGCGTCATTTAATATGTTGCGTAGTCGCGAGCTCGTGCGTTGTGCGCGAGCTCAATAAGCACCGCACTAGGTGCGCGCGCGTGCCGTGACAGTCGCCATTTTATTTTGAAAAATCCAAATCGAACCGAGGGAGAAAGCGACCTTTTATCAGTCAAGATCAGAACGAAGAAATACGACGAAAATGATCATCCGCTCGTAATTTTTCCAGGATCGAGGTAACGCGTCCTGTCGCCGCGTTCGGGGTTTCGCTAAAATCTTACAAATAGCTTAAGATATGAATTGCTTATCATATGTTTTCTGCTCGGCTAATTTAACGTTAGCTCGCTAGCGCGTAGCTTACCTTGCTGGTTTTAACGGCCAAAAAGTCTTAAAATCCCAACCGACTCTACACGTACTGGTATGATCACAGTTAATGGTCTGTAGTAGTTCGGTGGTTGTGGTCGTTGATATGAATTTTTGAAAACATTATAAATATGAGTAAGGCTCTTGTTGTGAGCGCTATAGCTACATGGTCACTGGAGTGATTTAGACACCGAGTTTGTTGCCTTGCTCAGTTTCTTCAACGATACAAATGTGTTGAGTGAGGCCCGGACGACAGCACTTTAGCTGTATGCAAACTTGCATGACCGCTTATGTTCATTTCCACTAATTTACATGCATCTACGTGTATACTAAATTGTTTTACTCAACTATCAGTGCTTTTAATACGCCTTTATACATGTGTACATACAGATTTTAGCAATATTCATGCTAGAACTATATGATACAGAAGTGTTTGCCAGTATTTTACTTGGCCTTACAATGATAACCCTTGTCGGTTGTACATTTCTAATATTAATGCCCAAAACAAACAAGCAGACTGGTCCTGTCAGCTAAGTGATCTCGATGAGCATGTCGGGAACAGGCTAGTGCTCGTCACCGTTTGAAACAATGAGGTTTAGGTTGTTAGCTTAGCCTAGCTGTTAGCGAGCTCTGGATTAGCACGACTTCCGTTGAATTTGACAGAACTGGCCGTTAAAAAGCTATCGGGGGTTCAATTCGTGTTGATGCAGTTGAGTAGGTGATTGTAAACTCTATCCGAAGAGTCGTTTCATGTCATAATTATGTAGATATTTATAAATAAGAAGCAACTTGGGTGAAAGATGAGTTAGCACTAGGAATGCTAACGGTGTTGTCCACAGACAAGCTGGGAGTGTTTGATCGTTTGAAGTCAAATTGTTGTTGGGAGCCGTTTCGTGAAAATAACACAAGTTACCTATTTGTAATGCAGGCTAATTTCTTTTTAAATGAACGTTTTCGCCAGTCAGCTTTTGTTTTACTTGACTAGAAACTAAAATTTATTGTTGTTTAATAACTGCCCGTAAGAATAGTTTATTTTTGTTGTATTTTATTTTGATTGTTTACACTTATTTTTTTTCAAGAAGGGTGCTTTAGCAGTTAAATGAGTTTAGAAAACATGGCTGTATGTTGTGGAAACAAGTCTTGTTGGTTTTAGGTTTGAAAACGTCACACGTCTGTTCATACGTCTATTTTCTCATAAATGTACTTGCAAGCCATTGACGGTTTTAGTGTAGCAGGAACCGAACTTAGTAAAGATTTATTTTCTCTGTTTGTGCGACCCTTCAACTTCAGTCAAGGCCTGCGAGAGTCTGAATGTGTATGACTTCCGGTTTTGCAGCTGTACCGTTCATTTCCCCTCAGCGCGTTAAAAATAAAACAGAAAGTGACTTAAAATTTGAAACCGGAGTTCTGAAACCTTTTGAAACTTAAATTGGCTCAATTTACTGTTACATTGTAAGGTTTTAATAAATTGAATGTTGAACGATTTTAAAGGGACAGTTCACCTAAAAAGAAAATTGTTATTTGCACCCTCATGTTGTTGCAAACATATAGGTGCACCCTAATTAGTATACTAATACACTATTCTATACCATTTGCATAAATGGTGTTCAAACTGAAAATTCCAAAAAGAAAAAGTGCACTTCAAATAACCGCTTAATTACCGAGGGGGGGAAACAAAACGTGGAATGTTGAACACTTCATGCAGTCAACTGTCACAGCTTTCCTCATATAGTTGAGGGGGAGGGGAAACCAGACTGATGTCAGATGACAAAATAACCTTATATGACTTTTTGCTGCCTTCATGTGGTATGGGAAATTTGATAACTTCCATTTCTGAAGTTGTGATTTCGAGCTCATTGCTTTCCAGTTACAAAATGGGAGGGTGTTTGTGTGCAATTTTTACCTAGGAAACTCATATTTATGATCATTTCGAGAGCACATGAAGGCAGCATAATACATTAGACCAGGGGTCAGCAACGCTTGCCAACATTGGCACGCAGAGGGATAATCACTGGCACGTGGCAATAGCTGAAGAGGTGTATGTATTTAATTTAAATAAAAGCCCTCAAACTTGCATACGTAGGTACATTTTGAGGTAATCGTTCCTCATAGTCACACATCCTGTTTTATTACGTTAGGTGCTATAAATGCTATTGAAGTATGAGATTTTTAGCGCACAGATCTGACAAACCATTCGGTTGCTCTTCAGTGATTATACCTCCGCATGCCTTATGGTTTCTGAACGCTGCATTAGACGGTGTAATGCATTGAATGTGTAGTACGTCATTTGAGTTCTACAAAAGAAAGTTCCCAAAAGAAGATATTTAGATGTATGTTAACTTCCATTATATGGACCAAAAACAGGACATTTCTCAAAATATAATATTTTGTGTTCCATGAGTCAGAAAGTCATACAGGTTTGGAACAAGCAAATAGCTGTGTTTTTGGGTGAACTGTCCCTTTAATATGTGTTATGGAAATATTGTTGAATGTTTTATGCAGCAACTGAAGATTTGTGCTCATTTTAATTTGCCCTTTCTAATATGTTTGTCCAGATGTTACACTAAGAATTGCACTGAAGGACATTACTCGGAATCAGCATCCACCCAGAGACTCTGCTTGTTGGACACCAGACACTTTTCACACCTTTTGGGGGGGGGGGGACCGACAGAAGTAACCTATCACTGAAGTGACTAAAGGGGAATAATGGTGATTTTGCGCCGGGCTCGGCCGCCTGCTTCCGCCCCAACCAGCAATGAATCTTGACTCGCTCTCGCTGGCTTTGTCTCAAATCAGCTACCTGGTGGACAATTTAACTAAGAAAAACTACAGAGCCAGCCAGCAGGAAATACAACATGTGAGTGTTTTGGTGTTATAAATATGCATTAATATAATGTTCAGACTCCAGGCAAGTCGGGTTTTTTTCTCAAATCAGATCATTTCAGGCAGACTGTCCGCACTATTAATTGCAAGTGATCAAATAAGATTTGTGTGTCCAGACATAACCAACCAATCTGTATGGGTTGCTTTGAGAACAACGTAGGCGTACCCATGTATATGAAAAGGCTTTCAAAACGGATCATCTCGCTCTCCAAATAAGGAGAGTTGCTCTGTCACCCAGGAAAATGCTGAAATTGTGTGTCACGTTAGGAGTGACGCAAAAGACAGTTTGAAATCCGATTTGAGCAGCCAGAGCGTCCAAGCTGAGACGAACCTGTAAAAATCTGATTGGAATTAAATTTCACCTCCATATGTGATCTGAAAAAATCAGATTTCACGTTTTTTTGCTGTCGAGACTTTCAAAAACCCATATGGATAAAATCTGGATATGCAAAAAATGTTTTTTGCTGGCAGTCTGAACTTTAGTTATCAGTTTTTAACCTGGAATATAAAGTGAACATTGGTAGTTTCATCAGAAAACTAAAGGTACTGACAATCTGATGCACTTTCTCAGATTGTGAATCGTCACGGCCCTGAGGCAGACCGGCATTTATTACGCTGTCTCTTTTCCCATGTGGATTTCAGTGGCGATGGTAAAAGCAGTGGCAAAGATTTCCACCAGGTAATATATTTAGCTTCTGCTTTGAAAACTAAGACTGTTTATCAAAAACAAAAGCTTATTAGTTTTAGTATTTGTTTAACGTGTCATTTCCCATCTCTTAATTGCTTCAGACACAATTTCTAATCCAGGAGTGTGTGTCTCTTATTACGAAACCAAATTTTATTTCAACGCTTTGCTACGCCATTGACAATCCCTTGCACTATCAAAAGGTTTGTTCATCTGCCTTTCAAATTTAATCTTTGTGGTTAAGTGCTTGTTTATTATACATTTAATTCATTGGTTGCATGTCTGCTTGTTTGTAGAGTTTGAAACCCTCACCTCATTTATTTACTCAGCTGAGTAAAGTTCTCAAGCTAAGCAAGGTTCAAGAGGTAGGCAAAAAGCTTTCCGATATATTTCAGAGTAAAGTAAAAAATAGTAGTTTTCATTAAATTAATGTGAATTAATCGCTTTCACCAGGTGATTTTTGGCCTTGCTCTGCTGAACTCCAGCAACGCAGACCTTCGTGGGTTTGGTAAGTGTTCACTTCATGAGTTATTCATGTTTCAGTTTCACTTCTGCGGCATTAGATGCTTCTCGAAAGTTTTCGGCGTGACAAACCCTGGTTGTTTTCTTTCACAGCTGCTCAATTTGTGAAGCAGAAGCTGCCTGACCTTCTCCGCTCATACGTGGACGCGGACCTTGGAGGGAATCAGGAAGGTGGCTTCCAGGACATTGCCATAGAGGTTCTGCATCTGCTCCTCTCCCATCTTCTGTTTGGTCAGAAGGGCTCGAGCGGAGTCGGACAAGAGCAGATTGACGCGTTCCTCAAAACACTGTGCAGAGGTTAGTGGAAAAATCTACTAGAAGATCACTTCTTACATGTTATGTTTGGCTAGTTCTCCAGATTGGAATCGGTTCTCATACTGTGCTCAAGTCATTTAGTCCTGTGTTTTTGTGTCCCAGATTTCCCGCAGGAGCGCTGTCCTGTGGTGCTCGCACCACTGCTGTACCCTGACAAACGGGACATTCTCATGGACAGGATCCTGCCAGACTCTGCAGATTTAAATAAGACCATGATGGAGAGTTCCCTTGCTGACTTCATGCAAGAAGTTGGCTATGGCTTTTGTGCGAGGTATGATCACCTGAAATTTAAATTTGTATGCATTTTTTTTTTTTCTGAAGGATTTTGGCATGCGCTTTTGCAATGAATGTGGTATTGACTTTTAAAAGTATTCTAATGTTATGATTGATTGATGTTTCCCCAGTGTCGAAGAGTGCAGGAACATAATCCTGCAGTATGGGGTGCGAGAAGTGACAGCCAGTCAGGTGGCCAGAGTGCTGGGCATGATGGCCCGCACTCACTCCGGTCTGTCTGACGGCATTGGCTTACAGGTATATTTCCCTGTCTGGGTGTGTTTTTGGTTATGCTGGAATTCTATTGTAACAAAGATTGATTAAATATGGATTAGGGAGTGTGAGCAGGTTTGAGTAACTGGTTTGTGTATCTGTAGTCCATTTCCAGTCCAGTGGGTGGAGGGATCTGGAGTGATGGGAAGGACAAGAGTGATGGCTCTCAGGCCCACACCTGGAATGTTGAAGTTCTGATTGATGTGGTCAAAGAAGTGGTAAGGTTCTTATTTTAAATGGGACTGCACAGATTGGATGAAAGATGAAAAGATGAAAATGATTGAATTTTAAAATGGTACAATTTAAAAAAAAATTAAAAAAAACTGTTTGCTGTGCTTGTTTGTAGGGCACAAATGGATTATATATCAATGATGTATATGTTGGCAGAGAGCCACTTGAAACTTCAGACAGTTTAAGTGCTTCTCATTACAATTTTGGGAAGATGGTTGGTGCATGTTGCGTTCCGGAATGCACGTTATAATAGTGTTGTCAAAAGTACCGTCTTCTGTACTGACTTGGTATCGAAATTTAAAAAATGGGATGCTTTGTGCGCTGTTGAGCGGATGTGGGTCACATTTTTACAATTTTAGTATCGACTTGGTACCGAAGACCATACTTTTGACAACACTACGTTATAAGCGACAAATTATAGCAGAGAGCATATATTTTGCGCATATGCAACACACATTGCAACACACATTGCAGTGCTTTTTTTTTTTTTTTAATTAAATGAGTAATAAGCCATATGTTTTTGATTTTAATTGAATCATGTAGCTCTAATTTTAGATGCTTTACCAGGTCAAATGTTAGTAGGCAGCTAAATTTTCCCACATTTTTAGCTGTATTTGACTCTGCTTCTCCTCAGAACCCCAATCTGAATTTTAAAGAGGTGACCTATGAGCTTGATCACCCAGGCTTTGTGATCCGGGACAGTAAGGGTCTTCAGATAGTGGTCTATGGGGTCCAGAGGGGTCTGGGAATGGAGGTGTTCCCAGTGGATCTCATCTACAGACCATGGAAGCATGCAGAAGGACAGGTAAAAAAAATAACTTTTTAATTGTTGCCAAAACACATTAAATTACTCGTCCAGAAGTTTGCATTGGAAATAAAATGGCATATTGAATCCCTGCTGTTCTGTTCTCCAGTTATCGTTTATTCAGCACTCCCTGTTGAGTCCTGAAGTGTTCTGCTTTGCTGACTACCCCTGTCATACGGTTGCCATTGACATCCTGAAGGCCCCACCCGAGGATGACAACAGAGAGATAGCCACATGGTTAGTGTTGAGCCATTTAAGACAATATAGTGTTTCCAAAAAGTGACTGTTTGGTCCATCTGTATGCTTAATGTTCTCCTTTCACTTTGGTCAACAGGAAGAGCTTGGACCTAGTGGAGAGCCTCTTGCGCCTCTCTGAAGTTGGGCATTATGAACAGGTGAAGCAGCTCTTTAGCTTCCCCATCAAGCACTGCCCAGACATGCTGGTGCTGGCGCTGCTGCAGATCAGCACCTCCTGGCACACCCTGCGTCATGAGCTTATCTCCACCCTCATGCCCATCTTCCTGGGCAACCACCCTAACTCTGCCATCATCTTGCACTATGCCTGGCATGGACAGGTGGGTGGATTTGACATTTGTTTGAAGAGGCACAAAGTTCCTTTATGGTGTCACTGTGTACTAATATGTGCCTGGCTTATGTTTCCAGGGCCAGTCCCCCTCCATCCGCCAGCTGATCATGCACTCTATGGCCGAGTGGTACATGAGAGGAGAGCAATACGACCAGGCCAAGCTATCTCGCATCCTGGATGTGGCTCAAGACTTGAAGGTACCAATCTCCTCAACTCCTGCACCAGCTGTCATGAGGAATAGATATTAGGTTTAGGAACTGAGAAACAGTTCTTAAGCAAAACTGTTTCTGAAACACTTAATTCTTTCTCTTTTCTCATTTTAAAAAAAATCTCATTGCAGTCTCTATCGATGCTGCTGAATGGTACTCCATTTGCCTTTGTTATTGACCTTGCTGCACTTGCCTCTCGCCGTGAATACCTCAAACTTGACAAATGGCTCACTGACAAAATACGAGAGCACGGGGTGAGTGAGCATTCATATTTACGCTACTGTTCAAAAGTGTGGGGTCGGGAAGGATTTTTTAAAAGTTTCTTATGCTCGCCATGGCTGCATTTATTTGATATACAGTCAAAGCAGTAATAATTGTGAGATTATTGCAATTTAAAGGGGACCTCTTATGCCCTCATTTACAAGATGTCAAATAATTCTCTGTCCCCAGGGTGTGTATGTGAAGTTTTAGCTCAAAATACCCCACAGATAATTTTTTTATAGCATGTTAAAATGGCCACTTTTTGGGGTTGAGCAAAAACATGCCGTTTCAGTGTGTGCCCTTTAAATGCAAATGAGCTGCTGCTAAACTTTATATCTGTAAATCAAAAGTGCCCTCACCTTCATTCCTGCCATATCCAGTATCACTCTGGAGACTGTATGTTTTGTATTGTCCCTTTTTGACATTCTTCACAAAACAGTCCGGTGTAAAATGATTCGCGCAGACATAAACAAGGAAGCATTTTCTTCGAAAACAAAATAAATCCACCTCATCTTCAGCGGCTCAGATTTAGGGAGTAAATGGAGAGAGCTATGTGGATTAATCTATCCAGCTACAGAACACCCAAAACGTTTGGTAGATGTTCTCGTCAGTGCAGCAATGGCGGACTGTGAACTTACTGTGAATTCGCTCAGGGTGGTTCTATGTTAAAACGGCAATGTCTGTCAACATCTGTGGGCGGGGCCTGTGGCTTTTGTGACGTCACACTGCCAGGGATCTGGAAAACAGCTTGTTCTGAGACACTGATTATGATTTATGGGGATTAAAAAAGGAGTGGTTGGATTATCATTATAGGGTGGTTGTGTACACACTGCCAACACACATTTATGTCCAAACACCATGCAAAAGTAAATTTTGCATAATAGGTCCCTATTAAATAAAATTCCTGTGATGGCAAAGCAAATTTTTCAGCAGCCATTATTCCAGTATTTAGTGTCACATGATCCTTCAGAAATCATTCTAATATGCTGTTTTGGTGTTCAAGAAATTTTATTTTTAATTCTTTTTATATACTTATAATAGAAATATTATAATAAAATCTGTTGTAACCAGTGTTGGGGGTAACGCATTACAAGTAACACAAGCAGGGCTTGACATTAACACCCGCCAAATGCGGGTAGATTTCAGCTGTGGCGGGTAAGACAGCCACTCCCACTAGCCACTTTGGCAGGTTGAATATAATTTCAGCCTACAGCCAAATGAAAGGTAGCCAGGCTTATTGTATCATAAAATTACAATTCAATCACAATTCTTTATCGATTTATCTTGCTGTTAGTGAAGGTGGGATAGGCAGAATTGTGCTGAATGACACAACAGAAGCTCTCTCTCGTACACGCGATCAGTTCTCCTTGCTCCTGAAGTCAAATACACGCACAGATCCAGTTTTTACTCACCTGTTTATTACGACCATGCATTCAGCAGCCCAATTAAATACCTGTCTGTCATTAATGTTAATCAAAAAACAAAAGATGTTAAATAAATGTATAAATGTTAAATAAACCTACTGTATCTGAAAAAAAAAATTGTAATTTGCTTTTCTTATATAGCCTAACAAAAATAACATAAAATTTCTCATGTTGTATTGCTCACCCCTTGCCCACATGTACATACCAGCTGATATACAACGTAGTCTTGCAAATTTGACTGGCAAAATTGTGGCCAGTGAAAATGCTGAGTGGCTAGTAATTTTGGAAAATCACTAGCCACAGTGGCTGGTGAGCAATTGGTTACTTTTTTAGGGAGTAACGCAATATTGTAATGTATTACTTTCCCACACACTGGTTGTAACATTATAAATGTCTTTACTATCACTTTTAATCAATTTAATACATCCGTACTGAAAAAAATAACAAAAGAATTGATTTCTTTCCAGTAACTAAAAAAATCTTACTGACCCCAAAACTTTTGACCGGCAGTATATTTGAATTCTAAGCAAATGAACATGAAAGACTAACATGTTCTGTCTTCATCTGTTAGGAGCCGTTCATCCAGGCGTGCGTCACGTTCCTGAAGAGACGATGTCCCTCTATCATGGGTGGTTTGGCCCCAGAGAAAGACCAGCCAAAGAGTGCTCAACTTCCTCCTGAAACACTGGCTACAATGCTTGCATGTCTGCAGTCTTGTGCTGGGTGCGTATAGAGCCTTGCACGTTTCTAAACATTTCAAGAAAATGCTTGGGTTGCAGTTAAACACCTGGTTTTGTTTGCTTCTTTGAGCAGGAGTGTGTCTCAAGAGCTATCAGAGACAATCTTGACCATGGTGGCCAACTGTAGCAATGTGATGAACAAGGCCCGGCAGCCGCCACCAGGAGTCCTGCCAAAGGGACGAGCTCCCAGCACCAGCAGCTTAGATGCTATCTCACCTGTTCAAGTAACTGTGACCTTACTTACTGACTGAAGATTGCTGTTAGTGTCAAATATTCCCTGAACTGCATTTTGATGGTGTTGTACTTAAATCTGTCCTGTTGTATTCCAGATGGACCCTCTCTCTGCGATGGGCTCTTTAAGTTTAGGGGTCTCATCCACTTCTCATACCCCGAGCATGCAAGGATTCCCCAGCCTGCAAGGCTCTGCCTTTAGTAACCCCCAGTCCCCAGCCAAAGCCTTCTCAAACCTACCAAACCCAAACCCCAGCACAGCTTTCCCAGGAATCAACCCCCTCTCTTCGCAGCTCCAAGGTACCATGAGACTACTGTGGATTTATACACTCTGGTCCAGAACTTGAGGCTGAACTAATGTTTATCATAGTTTATATTTAATTACAAATGCATTAGAATTTCAACAAATTTCTTGAACTGCTTCTGAAGGTCCTCTGAGCACAAGCTTGACAGGGCTTGGCTCAGGTTTGGGAATGCCCGCCGTCAGCAGCGATCCCTTCGGCACCAGGAAGATGAGCACACCGGGGCTAAACCCGCCCACATTTCAGCAGAGTAAGATGAAGGCCTGTAAGTGGTGGTGTGGCTGAGAGAGTGCCAGGTGCCTCAAGCTGTATTTCCTCTCAAAACTGGCCCTCAGTTTCTCACAAAAGTACTTTTGACATGCGTTTCAAAGTGTCTTTAATCTGTGTAATTTTCATCACTGGGCCAAAAAAAAAAAAAAAAAAGTATCATTAGAATCTAAGAGGAAATACAGGTCAGTCTACATTACTGCAAGATGTTCTTGGCAACTAGTTTGGATCCGTGTGAAAATATCATCAGTTTTCTTCCATTAGACCTATGAAGGAAAACAAGCTGTTTGCCAGGAACTTCTGTTTTGTTTTTTCTCAGCTTTAGGCAACTTTTTTACAAATTTAAGTGGCTTTTTTTTTTTTTTTTTTTTTTAAATGCATAAAGTGAGGTAACAGGGTTTTCTATGTTGTAGCTGACCTTTCTCAGGTGTGGCCCGAGGCAAACCAGCACTTTAGTAAGGAGATTGACGATGAAGCAAACAGCTATTTCCAGCGCATCTACAACCATCCGCCACACCCCACAATGTCTGTGGATGAGGTGAGATCAGCAAAAGGAATTGAACGAGTAGAATGGCACTTTTGCTCATTCCTAATACTTCAACTCTAATCTCTCAGGTGCAGCTTTCAAATTCACAGTTATTCTTTCAATGTAGGTGCTGGAAATGCTACAGAGATTTAAGGACTCAAACATCAAGCGGGAACGGGAAGTTTTTAACTGCATGCTGAGGAATCTGTTTGAGGAGTACCGATTCTTCCCTCAGTATCCAGACAAAGAGCTGCACATCACCGCTTGCCTCTTCGGGGGAATCATCGAGAAGGGCTTGGTGACGTACATGGCGCTGGGCTTGGCCTTACGATATGTCCTGGAAGCTTTACGCAAACCTTATGGATCAAAGATGTATTACTTTGGGATCGCTGCACTAGATAGATTTAAAAATAGGTACTGCCACTAGTTTGTCTTGGCTTCCCAGCCAACAATACAATAAAGATCTCATTTGGAACATATCTTGATATACGGAGTTGTGCATTTGTTTTAAATCTGAGCCACTCTCTTCCTCAGACTGAAGGACTATCCCCAGTACTGTCAGCACTTGGCATCAATAGCCCATTTCCTGCAGTTCCCGCACCATTTACAAGAGGTAACCTAGTTTTTCCATTTTATTTTGGTAGATGCCCACAGCATCTTCCCATAATTTCTCACTCTGCACTAGTCTGTTAAACTTCCAACTGAACAAGTCTCCTGTTGTATGTTGTCCATTTTCTGTTTGTAGTATATAGAGTATGGCCAGCAGTCCAGAGACCCTCCTGTGAAGATGCAAGGCTCAATTACCACCCCAGGTAGCCTGGCTCTAGCCCAGGCTCAAGCTCAGTCTCAGACCCCTAAAGCCCCCCAACCTGGCCAAGCCAGCACCTTAGTGACCACAGCCACCACGACCACCACCGTTGCCAAAACCACCACCATCACGAGACCTACAGCTGTTGGACCGAAGAAGGACGTGCCAGTAAGTGAACATAGTCACTGTTCTGTAAATGTCATTCTTGAATTTACCATTGGTCTAAGATGAACTCATCTTATATTTGACATTTTAATTTCTTCCACAGCCTTCAATCAACACCACAAACATTGACACCTTGTTGGTGGCCACAGACCAGACCGAAAGGATCGTTGAGCCCCCAGAGAATGTTCAGGAGAAAATTGCGTTCATCTTCAACAACTTGTCCCAATCAAACATGTCACAAAAGGTGTTTGTTTTTACAATTTATATGATTGGCATGCTACATTTTATATCAGACGTTTGTGCTTCTAACCCCTAAACTATCTCATTTGGTTTGTTTGAAGGTGGAGGAGCTGAAAGAGACTGTGAAAGAAGAATTCATGCCCTGGGTCTCTCAGTACCTGGTCATGAAGCGTGTCAGCATTGAGCCCAACTTCCACAGCCTGTATTCTAACTTCCTGGACACACTGAAAAACCCGGAGTTTGTTAAAATGGTTCTCAATGAGACTTACAGAAACATCAAGGTAACATTTTTGAAATATAGCTATGCCTCAGTTTTATGTCCTTAAACTTATGATCACTTCCATGTTGTCCCTTTTTGTTTCTCTCAGGTCCTTCTTACCTCTGATAAGGCAGCTGCTAACTTCTCAGATCGATCCCTGCTGAAGAATTTGGGTCACTGGCTTGGAATGATCACCCTAGCTAAAAACAAACCCATCCTTTACACAGTGAGTTCATTTTTATCACCTGTGCTTGAAACATTTATAGATGTTTCAAAAATTAATCCAATTAGTTTTTATATCCGGAGTGTGACCGCAATGTTTTGCTCTTTTATAGGATCTGGAGCTAAAGTCTCTCTTGCTGGAGGCTTATGTGAAAGGCCAGCAGGAGTTACTGTATGTTGTCCCTTTTGTGGCCAAAGTCTTGGAATCAAGTCTGCGGAGTGTGGTAATCATGCAATTTTCTATCCCAATCTTGCTGTTGGGTGTTGAGTGTGGGCTAGTTTTGCAAATACCTGGACATAATAACCTTTTAACACCTGGTGCTCTTTTTTTTGTAGATCTTCAGACCGCAGAACCCTTGGACCATGGGCATCATGAATGTATTGGCTGAGCTCCACCAAGAACATGACTTAAAGGTCAGTCACTCCTCATTGATGCTAAGCTTAATGGTGCATAAGCGTCTAGTGGTGTAGTTTTAACTCAGTCCCACAATTTTGTTACAGCTTAACCTCAAGTTTGAGATTGAGGTGCTCTGCAAGAATCTGTCTCTAGACATCAGCGAGCTGAAGCCAGGAAACCTGCTGAGAGACAAAGAGAAGCTGAAGAATTTGGAGGAGCAGCTGTCTGCACCAAAGAAAGAGTCCAAGCCTCCCGAAGAGATGCTGCCTATAGTTACTACAGGTATAACACTAAAACAGGCACTTTGTAAGTTGCATACTTTTATATAGTTTGATTTCCTGTTTAACCATCAGTAGACTCTGTTTCATTTACAGCTACTCCCTCGACTCCGGCCACCACCACAACCTGTACTGCCACGGGGCCACCCACGCCACAGTTCAGCTACCATGACATCAATGTGTACGCCCTGGCTGGCCTTGCCCCACACATCAACATCAATGTTAACGTTAGTATCACACTATATTAAGCCAATTTATTGACTCTTTTTTTTTTTTTTTTTTTCTTTCTTTTTTTTGGAATAATTGTATACTACCTTTTTCTTCTTTACTGTTTTTCCTATAGATCCCACTGCTGCAGGCCCACCCTCAGCTGAAGCAGTGCGTGAGACCAGCAATTGAGCGTGCTGTACAGGAGCTTGTGCACCCAGTGGTGGACCGATCGATTAAGATCGCCATGACCACCTGTGAGCAGATAGTCCGGAAGGACTTTGCGCTAGACTCCGAGGAGTCTCACATGCGTGTGGCTGCCCACCACATGATGCGCAACCTGACCGCCGGCATGGCCATGATCACCTGTAGAGAGCCACTGCTCATGAGCATCGCCACCAACCTGAAGAACAGCTTTGCAGCAGCTCTTAGGGTAGGGAATAACTTTCTCTCGTTCAAAATCAAGACTTCTAGTCACTTTAAGAATTTTTTACTGGATGAACATATATTTCAGGCTCCCACACCCCAGCAGAGAGAAATGATGGAAGAGGCGGCTGCTCGCATCGCACAGGACAACTGTGAGCTCGCGTGTTGCTTTATCCAAAAGACAGCAGTGGAGAAAGCTGGACCAGAGATGGACAAGAGACTGGCAACTGTAAATCCCTACACACTGTCCTAACTGTTACACCAGTCAAGCAACAGTTGCTTGTCTAGTGTAATCTGATGAATTTCTTTATCTTGCAGGAATTTGAGCTGAGGAAGCACGCTCGCCAAGAAGGCCGCCGCTACTGTGATCCCATGGTACTCACCTATCAGGCAGAGCGTATGCCAGAGCAAATCAGACTGAAGGTGAGAGCTCTTCGCAAACTTCTCAAAGGTCATTGAGTTAATATACTGTTCTCTGTCAGTGTTAGATTCTGACTTGCTGCTCCTCTCCAGGTCGGTGGAGTGGATCCTAAACAGCTGGCTGTTTATGAGGAGTTTGCCCGAAACGTTCCTGGCTTCCTACCCAGTAATGACCTGTCTCAGCCCACTGGTTTCCTTGCCCAACCAATGAAGGTACAGCCACACTGTAGTTCTTCAAGAGATTTTGTTTGGTTGTCACATTGGGCAAGTAACTCACATGATCTTTTTCTGAATTGCAGCAACAGGCATGGCCCACTGATGATGTGGCTCACATCTACGATAAGTGCATTTCGGACCTGGAGCAGCACCTGCACGCTATTCCACCTGCGCTGGCCATGAATCCACAGACCCAGGCCATACGCAGCCTCCTGGAGGCAGTTGTCATGGCTAGGAACTCCCGTGATGGCATTGCCGCATTGGGCCTTTTGCAGAAGGTTAGATAGACTTGGGGAAACTTGGGGAACAACCGTATACGGCAGTGTTGTCCAATCCAGGTCCTGGAGGGCCACTGTTCTACAGAGTTTAGCAGGTCTTCAGGTCCCACCAGAAAGTTCCAGACAAATGTGTTGGAGCTAACCTCTGCAAGACCATTGGCCCTCCAGGAGCAGAATTGGACACCCCCTGCTGTATGGTCTCAGCTTAAATCTAACACATCTTGTCGGCGCCGACATATAGCACTTCGAGCGACCCGACCTTTCCCGATCCTGTCCCCCTTTCCCTCTCCCACTTTGCTTCTTGTACTATGATAATAAAGGCAAAGACGCCAAAGATAAGTCTTTAAAAAGAAAAAGAAAAAAAAATCTAACACCTCTTTTTGCTCACTTGCTCTCAGGCTGTGGAGGGTCTGCTAGATGCCACCAGTGGTGCTGATACTGATCTGTTGCTAAGCTACAGGGAGTGCCACCTGTTGGTGCTGAAAGCTCTACAGGATGGTCGTGCCTATGGCCCACAGTGGTGCAACAAACAAATCACCAGGCCAGTATTGCAACTGTGATATAGACTTGTTTGTCACAGGCATAGATGGGTCTCAAAGGTCCTAACCTTTTCTTCTATGACCCCTGCAGATGCCTGATTGAGTGTAGAGATGAATACAAGTACAACGTTGAGGCTGTAGAGCTCCTCATCAGAAACCACCTGGTCAACATGCAACAGTATGACATGCACCTGGCTCAGGTGAAGATGGCATCTCTAGGACTTCAAAGGTAATTGATGTAAATGAGTGGATTCTTACTCTTCTGTGTTTTCAGTCCATGGAGAACGGGCTGAACTACATGGCTGTGGCATTTGCCATGCAGCTAGTGAAGTTACTGCTGGTTGATGAACGCAGCGTGAGCCACATCACAGAAGCAGATCTCTTCCACACCATCGAGACGCTGATGAGGACCAGTGCCCACTCCAGAGCCAACGCTCCTGAAGGGTAAGATGCTACTTACAGTACTGGCTGTACTGAATGTCCATGTTGTTACTGAACATTTAAGTAACCTGGACAACTTCTGTGTAACCACTAGTTTGCCCCAGCTGATGGATGTTGTCCGTTCCAATTACGAGGCCATGATCGATCGTCACCATGGTGGGCCAAACTTCATGATGCACTCTGGGATTTCTCAAGCCTCTGAGTATGACGACCCACCAGGTCTTCGAGAGAAGGCAGAGTACCTGCTGAGAGAATGGGTCAACCTGTACCACTCAGCAGCTGCAGGAAGGGACAGCACTAAGGCGTTCTCTGCATTTGTTGGACAGGTTAGCAGGTTTCAAGTCCCCAACTTGGTTTCTCAAGGCTAGAATTGGCCTGCATTCACACCTGCATTGTTCTTTTACAGATGCACCAGCAGGGCATCCTGAAGACCGACGACCTCATCACTCGCTTCTTCCGGCTGTGCACAGAGATGTGTGTGGAGATCAGTTACCGTGCTCAAGCCGAACAGCAGCACCCCACCACCAGCCCTGCCATTATCAGGGCCAAGTGCTACCATAACCTGGATGCTTTTGTTCGGCTCATCGCCCTTCTGGTCAAACACTCCGGAGAGGCCACCAACACGGTCACCAAAATCAACCTCCTCAACAAGGTTGGAATGCTTACAGCGGTTTGTGGCTCAATGTTGACACTCTTTTTCTTTTTTTTTTTTTGAAGGTCATATTGTTTTGGAGGTCTTGATTTAATGCTGCATTTCTTGTCATGGTGCAGGTTCTGGGCATTGTGGTGGGTGTGTTGATCCAGGATCACGATGTGAGGCAGACGGAGTTCCAGCAGCTTCCATACCACCGAATCTTCATCATGCTTCTGCTGGAGCTTAATGCACCTGAGCATGTGCTGGAGACCATCAACTTCCAGACCCTTACTGCCTTCTGGTAAGCACATGGCTTTAGACTTAAGATCTGGTCAGATTTATTGTTGTTCTGCCAATTTTCATGGGCAAAATCCAGTCATTGCATTAGGAATCCATGTGGGTGAAAGATTTTTCCCATGCAGATTTGGCAACAGTATGTTAGAAACGCGGATTTGTCGCATTTACCAACATGCTTTGTTTGAAAGTGACTTCTATGTGAGCTGAGCTTCATACATCACTATTGACAATTGATAATAGACCTTTTTGGAGATATTTTGCTCGTGACCACACCTTTACTGTTTTGATCAGTCTTTGAGTGTTAAAGGACATTGTCTCTTTCAGCAACACCTTCCACATCCTGAGGCCGACTAAAGCACCTGGTTTTGTGTACGCTTGGCTAGAGCTCATCTCTCACCGCATCTTCATTGCCAGGATGCTTGCGCACACCCCACAACAAAAGGTTTGTATCTGCTGTATAATATACATCAGGGGTGTTCAATCCTGCTCCAGAAGGACCACTGTTCTGCAAAGTTACACACCTGAAACGGCTAATCAAAGGCTTCAGGATTACTCCAAACTTCAAGGCAGTTGTGTTGGAGCTACACTTTGCAGGAAAGGGCACTTTCAGGAGCAGGATTGGGCACCTCTGAAGTCCCTCCACATGCCATATACATGCCAGTCAATCACTGACCACCTATTGTGCCTTAAACATTTCTTTCCTCTCACGCAGGGTTGGCCAATGTATGCCCAGCTGCTGATTGACTTGTTCAAGTATCTTGCACCCTTCCTAAGGAATGTTGAACTCAACAAACCTATGCAAATTCTCTACAAGGTATTAACACAGTCTTGCCTCCAAAAGCCTGTCTGGTGGTTCACTGGATTAGTTTGTGACCTTCGTTTTTCTCTCTATTCTCCAAGGGAACACTTCGTGTGCTGCTTGTCCTGCTACATGACTTCCCAGAATTCCTGTGCGACTACCATTATGGCTTTTGTGATGTCATCCCACCCAACTGCATCCAGCTGAGGAACCTTATCCTGAGTGCCTTCCCCCGCAACATGAGGCTTCCAGACCCCTTCACCCCTAATCTTAAGGTAGAGAGTTGCACATAACATTTGACATTATCTGTGATGCTTTGTGGTTTACTATGTAGTCGTAACTTCAAGTATACTTGTGGATATATTGTAGTGTGTATATTAATCGTTGTATGTGTCCACCAGGTGGATATGCTGAGCGAAATCAACATCGCTCCCCGCATCCTTACTAATTTCACCGGTGTGATGCCGTCCCAGTTTAAAAAGGATCTTGACTCTTACCTCAAGACCCGCTCTCCTGTCACCTTCCTCTCTGAGCTGCGCAGCAACCTGCAGGTAGTTCACAGCAGAATCGTAAGTTAATCTTTTATGGTGTTATTTGTAGGGTTGTCAAAAGTACTGACTTCGGTACCAAGTCGATATTGAAATTTTTAAAAATGTGAAGATGCCAGCATGCATTTCCCCTTAGCATTTGTTGAGTGGATTCTTAAACACCTGATTGGCCATTGTATTCACACGCTCAACAGATGCATCTGTGATTGGCTACAGTGATCAACACTTCAAAACATGTTGTAAATAGACATCTTTGATGCTCTTTACAGAGCACTTACACAGATGCACGCTCCCGTTGATCATGGTAGCCAATCACAGACATGTCTGTTGAGCGTGTGAACACAATGGCCAATCAGAGGTGTTTAAGAGTCTGCTTAACAGCGCTCAAAATGCTGGTATCGTCACATTTTTAAAATTTCAGTACCGACTTGGTACAGAAATTGGTACTTTTGACAACACTATTTGGCTCTTGAGCAGCAACACATCAGTTCTCATTAGTTCTCGCAAAAACTGTCAATTCAATTTTCTTCAGTCTATACACAAACTTGACTCAACTCTTAATTTTAGGTGTTTATTTTTAATCAATAATTGCATACAAATTCACTGTACCTCCAGGTGTCCAACGAGCCTGGAAACCGCTACAACATCCAGCTGATCAACGCTCTTGTGCTGTACGTTGGAACCCAGGCCATTGCCCACATCCACAACAAGGGCAGCACTCCCTCCATGAGCACCATCACGCACTCAGCACACATGGACATCTTCCAGAACCTCGCAGTCGATCTAGACACTGAAGGTGAGTTGCAGCAAAAGGTTTTTTTGTTCTTTCTCTCCAGTTTTAGTTTACATTGACTTATTTTCTTCCCCCAGGCCGCTATCTGTTCCTGAATGCAATAGCCAATCAGCTGCGTTATCCAAACAGCCACACACACTACTTTAGTTGTACCATGCTGTATCTGTTTGCCGAGGCCAACGCTGAAGCCATTCAAGAGCAGATCACCAGGTATGGCATTTAATTATTTATTTTTTAACAAATTAGTTTAAACTCTGGTTGTTTACTTCCACTTATATTTTCAAGAATGAATGCAATTAATTGTACGGAGACAATACTTTATACATTTTTAGTTCCATTAAATGTTGATACAACTTTTGATTAATGTATTAGTAAATGTTAAATACAATTAATTAATGCTTTAGAATTTGTTAAATTAACTGTTAACAAATGGAACCTTTTGTGTAAATTATTACCAAGAGTTCTAATAAATGAAAATAAATAGAATAATAAAGTTTGCTTCTATTTTAAGTGCTGTACTCAACAGTTCTTGTCTGTTGGCTAACAAGTGATTGTCGTGCAGGGTCCTGCTGGAGAGGCTGATTGTGAACAGGCCGCACCCATGGGGTCTGCTCATCACCTTTATAGAGCTGATAAAGAACCCTGCCTTTAAGTTCTGGAGCCATGATTTTGTGCACTGTGCCCCAGAGATCGAGAAGTAAGGTGGCAAACATGACACAATCCATCTTTCTGCATTTTTACAACAGAAGATTTGTAATGTTTCCTTTTTTGGTCTCTCTGCAGGTTGTTCCAGTCGGTGGCTCAGTGCTGCATGGGGCAGAAGCAGGCCCAGCAGGTGATGGAGGGAACAGGTGCCAGTTAGGCTGCAGGAACTGCTCCTGTGCCCAGAGAGAGAGAGCGCTCTCCCTCTTCCCAACCCTTCATTTGCCCCACCAACAACCCTGCACATCTGATCGACACACAGCCGGCACTGGATTACCGCTCTCCTTCCACCGGGCGGCATCGGCATCTGACTTGAGGAGCCTCTTTTTTTGGTTTACTTTTTTTCTCCCTCGACAATTTAAAATGTTCAGTGTAAATATTAAAAAGGGACATTTAAGAGCAGATTTTGAGTATTTCTTTGTGAAAGGTGAGGCACACGCTTGAGCACATTTCACTCCTTGCTGTTTGGCTTCCCCAAACTCTCCATAAATTATTTTTTGCCTTCAAGACGGATTGACTTTTGTTTGGAAGCTTGGTAGTGGCTAAGGAAGCTGTCTTGTTTAATTTCTTTTTATTTTGAGGTTTGGTTTTTAAGGGGAGAGCTATCAGTGTGGTGAGCTGATAGGATCGGACAGATGTCCTGGACTGCAGGGGGAGGGGGGGGGGGTCACTAGTTTTGCACCTGTGAGGAAACAAATCTTGGGTTGGAGCTTCTCCCTGGCACTTGTACAATTGTGGAAATATTCAGAAATTTGTTGGTAAATTGGATCTTCGGAGTTTGTACAAAGATTCAACTTGCAGAACAAAAAAAGGACCAATACAGCTCATTTTGTAAGGATTTCGAATGTTTTGTAAATGTATTGGTCCGCGTGTTGTATTTTGTAGTACTTTGTAGTTGCCTTTAGTTCCGCTACTTATTTCCTGTATGTATGCATTCTGTAGTTACTGCATTAAACACTTGAACTGCACCTTTGCTTGCTTGCTATTTGATTGCATTTGTTTTTGTTAAAATGTTTAAAACAAGGAGTCATAAGGTAATTTTTTTTTTTTTTTTTTTCTTCTGTTCACACTGTCATTCAAGTAAAGCAACTTTTTTTTTTTTTTTTTTTTTTTTTTTTTACATAAATTCATGTTTTTTGGAGCTTAATGCATTTTTTTTCCAAGTCTAATTTAATTCAAGTCCTTTTGGGAAGTTCATAAATCAATTTGTATGCACGTCAATGATTTTTGGTTGGAGTAACTGAATTTCACTGGACCACTTTTTTTTTTTTTTCTCTCACGTACTGACAAATGGAAGGCCATTTAAGCACACAGTGAAAAGGAAGAGTTATAATTGGTCAGTTGTGGCCTAATGGTTAGAGTCGGACTTGTAAAGCCCGGAACACACCACACCGACAAACTAGTGACGACGAAAGCAGACTGCAGGGTTGATTTATGTTGGCAGTGTCAAAGTTGCCCTGACGCACCAAACCAATGCTCGACACCCGACAGCCAAGTAGCACGTCCGCTCTGTGTCTGCATAAGAAGAAATGCCTTTCCGTACCAGCAGGTGGCAGTAGCTGAACAGCCAATCAGAATGATCAGATGGCTTGACTGACCGAGCTCTGACGCTGATTCAACATGTCGAATCGGCTGAAAAAAAGCAGACGAGGACCAACTTCAGCTAACGGTGCGGACACTAAGAACTTGGTCGGCCGACCGTCGGCTTGGTGTGTTCCGGGCTTTACGCGAAGAATGCGGGTTCGAGTCTCAGAACTGGCAGGAAATGTAGGTGGGGTGAGTGAATGAACAGCACACTCTTTCACTCATTACCCACAACTGAGGTGCCCTTGAGTAAGCACCTAACCCCCTAATCACTCCCCGGGTGCCGCAGCAAAAAAAGGCTGCCCACTGCGCCGTGTGTGTGTGTGTGTTAAATAGGGCTGGGAACAATACATCGTTGAATTGAGAAACGATTCTGGATCGATTCTGAGCTTAGTTTGTAACCGCACATGGCACTGTGTGTTTTAGAAACGGGCATACTTTAAATCGATACACATACCACTTGAACCTTCTATAAAATGATCATAAAGCTTGAAGGTTGAAGTGAATTACGAGGGTGGGTTGTTTACATTAATCTTAACATTCTGAGGTGCAAGTACATTCTCAGACTCTTCTTCGTGAGCATTTGAGTGTGCGGTAAAAAAAAAAAGCTAGCCTAGAGCGCCATCTGCTGTTAAAAACTAAGCTCAGAATCGATTCAAGAGAAAATCGATGCATTCAGAAAATCTCAGAATTAATCCATGAATCCATTTATTCTCCCAGAAAACTGATTGAATTTAGAATTATCTTGACAAACCTATGATGATCTTATAGAAAAAGGCTTTTTTTTTCACTGACATACCTGAAAGTCAAGCTAAAAAAATCCTCACTGGAAGGATTTAACAGTAGCTAGTAACAGTAATAGTTTCCATCCACCTATTTGTATGCACATTTTGAGATATAGCATAAGGGGAAAAAGTGCCAAGATGCGCATAAATTTAAAAATGCACAAACTTATGCGCTCAATTGAGGCAGATCTTTTTTTATTCGACAAGACTTGCAAATTGCCTCAACAGAGGATGTGACTGGTTACCTGGACTAACCAGTGGACCAATTTCATCACACAGTATCTTGAATGTTGGTTTGATCATTTTGAAATGCCTAAGTCTGTCAACAAAATGATTTGGTTTAATTCCCTCCCAGAAGCATATCGCATGATTTGCGTTCCCAAACACCAGCATCCGAAAGCAAGATAACATGACAGCATTTATTGTGAAATTTATTGTGCAGGAAAAAAGTGCCACAGTGGCTTTTTTATTACTTATATTTAGCGTCAATTTCCAAGGAAGTGATGATTTTGTTCGCTTGAACCCATATGATGGAAACACTGCTTTATTCGCAAATGTTTTGTGATATTACAAATTTGCGAACAAGTTAAATTCGCAACTTCGGATGGAAACATAGCTACATACATTCATGTTCAATGTTCTTGTAAATGTGCCAATTCTGACGTGACTTGCAGAAGCTTAAACAGTAGAGCATGGGTCGACCCATACCAAGGTTATAGGTTCAATTCCAAGGGAATACATGAACTGATTAAAAATGTATGCCTTCAATGCAACATATAAAAGCGTATGCCAAATGCATAAATGTAAAAGTCACTAAATAAACCACATTTACACTCCACAACAGCTCAGAATCAAAACACAATCTGAAACGCAAGATTCCTAAATATTTTTCTGAAAGGGAAATGAACAGCATACAAAATGAAAAACCTACAAACTATACAGAGTTTACAGAGTCACCTGAGGACTCTCCTGTTTTGCCAACTACAGCGTTTCCCAGAAGGCAGTGTCAGCACTGTATAAGATATGTAAGAATGTTTGTGGAGTCTGTACATTAAGACGTAGGTTTGGTGAGCTGTTGCAAGCGCTGTAGGATGTTTTTCTGACCGTAACGCACATGCAGAGCTCTCCTCTCTCTGTTGCTGAGTTTAGCCAGAGCTCCCTGATCCTCCAGCCGCTTCCTGTCCGTCTGTATATCCTCAGAGTAAGAGTCCAGCGTCAAAGCAGCTGCTGTGTGCAGGAGACGCTTCCACTCCACTGACAACCCTGTAAGTCCGTCAAAACTCAGAGCCTGCTCCATTTCATCATCATCATCCTCTTCGTCTTCTTCCCAGCCTTCGTTTTCACGAAACTCCTCGAAATCTTGCACCGGCATGCAAAGGACCTAATCAAGAACAAAAAATAGTTTAAAATATATTTTAAAAATAAGATATATATACACTACCAGTCAAAAGTTTGGAATCATTAAGATTTTTTAAAATGTTTTTGAAAGAAGTCTCTTATGCCAACCAAGGCTGCATTTATTGGATCAAAAATACAGTAACACTGTAAAATAGTATTACAATTTAAATGCATTTTAAAATGTAATTTATTCCTGTGAATTCTAATATGCTGCTCAAGAAACATATTTTCAACATTATATAATACATTGTTTATATAAATTATCAACCTAATATTTTCATATTTCCATTTTTCAGGATTCTTTGATGAATGGAAAGAACAGCATTTGATAGAAATTAAATCTTTTGTAACATTATAAATGTCTTTCAGGGTTTCTGCAGGATTTATGTAGATACATTATGTAGATACAAAGCAGACTGCAGCGTCTGGGTCCAAAGTTGCCCTGACACACCCGACGGCCAAGTAGCACGTCCGTTCTGCGCCTGCGTAAGAAGAAATGCCCTTCCGTACCAGCAGGTGGCAGTAGCTGAACAGCCAATCAGAATGATCAGATGACCACTGACCGGCGAGCTCAGACGCTGATTCAACATGTCGAATCGGCCGAAAAAAGATCGACAAGGACCAACTTCAGGCGACGGTGCCGACCGTCAGCTTGGTGTGTTCCAGGCTTAAGACTTTTTAAAGACCTTTTTAAGAACAGTTAAAGGAACTTTAAGGAATAAATTGAGGGGAAAACAATACGTCAATATGTTCTCTAAATGTAAATGTCAAAAGAGAAACACAATGAGTTGTATTAGCAAAAACATGATGTTCTTCCTCAGTATTTTTAAGCTGTTTTCCGGTGCAAATGTCTAAAGATTCTTAAATCAAGAAGAATTTTCTGTGAAACTGACCAAAATCAAGTGAGTTTATAATCTAAACAAAAATTGATCAAATGGTTACCTTCAGAGTAGTGTAGAGCTCACTGTAAGTGAGGGAGCCTGATTGTCCGAAGATAAAGACTCCTTTCTCTCCAACAATCTCCATCTCACACAACATGTTCCATTTGTCCACTAAGAGCCGTTGATCTGCTTCACTTTGTGTCGCTGTAAATGCAATAAAAAATGTGTCAAGAAACGTATTTCTATAAGCTAGTTCCTCTTTTTACAAAAATCTATAAAGTCACACCTTGCACTGCTGCTTTGTACACACTGGACATCTGTATATCAGCGGTGTCATTGCTATTTGTAGGAAACGGCTCTGCAAAGCCGTACATGTGAAGCAGCTGCCAGTTTGCCATCTGTCCGTAGGTGTTAAAGACCTCCTCGCCCTTTTCAATGTGCCGTACGGATACCATCTTCAGACACTCCTGTGCAGGGGAACATATGAGCTGTGAGATTTAAAAGCATCTAGCATAAACAATCAAACAAAAGCAATACATCTGCACCACATACTGGTGTATATTCCAGATTGGCGTTGTGCTTGGAAACATGATTTAGCATGTCAGCCATGGGCACCATCATTGGAGGGTTAGGCTGTTTTTCTTCTTCTTCTTCCTCATCCTCTACAGGCTCTTGAAAACTGAGACAAGGGAATATTGAGAAATGTATGGAAGTCCATTTCTGTCATGTCAGGGAAAAAAAATCATGCTTTGGTAATTCATAATTATGACATACCAAGTCATGCTTATGAGATTAATAAATGTAAATGATGACATACTAAATCATACTTATGAGATTAAACAGTTGAAATGATGACATACATAATTATGAGATTAAAAATTCACAATTATGAGTAGAAATTATAAGATAAAAAGTCAAAATTCTGACTGCCACAAATTTCAGCTTTTTATATCATAATTATGACTTTTGTTCATAATTTACACTTTGTATGTCATAATTATGACTTTTTCAAGTTATAATTTCAACTTTTCATTTCACTTTACACTAAGTCATAATTATGACTTTTTATGTAAGAATTGACTTTAAGTCATAATTTCAACTTAGTATGTCATAATTTACACTTTGTATGTCATGACTTTTTTCAAGTCATAATGTCGACTTTTCATCTCATAATTATGACTTATTGGGTCATAATTTTGACTTTTTATGTCATTATGATTTACAAAAGCATAATTTTTTGTTCTTATGATGTGGATAAGTGCTTCCATAGAAACGTTAGGAAATGTTAAAAATAAAATTCTGGAAGATATGATAAGCAGATATTATCATGTTATGACTGATAAACGATAAATGGCCACTATTAAAATTCTAGTATATTGCCTAAATAATTTAAAAATAAAATCTTAAATAAATCATAAGAGCATAAGTAATTTTAGGTATCACAGCTATTTTTAGATTTGCTAAATTTTACATTAAACAGTGTTATTTATTAATTACCATTAGATAATGGTAAATGTAATTTAAATGTAAAACATGCACAATTAAATATTCAATTTGATCTATACCGATAAATTGAATATATCACCAACAACCGATTTGGTGTATATTGTGCATCGCTAAATAGAATTCTCATATTATTGCAAATTTAATTTAATCAAATCAAATAGCTCACCTATAGGCCATTACAAATGCTACCAGGCTCTTGTACAGCTCCAGGTTGTGCTTCTCGGGGTCCCACAGGTCAGGATGGGACTTCATGAAAGGAAGGACTATGTTATTGTACTCATCCTGGAGTTTTTTCAGATCAGTGTTGACAGCCTCAGGAATTCCTGTGCCTTTCAGGAGTTTATCACGCTCCTCTTCGGACCTTCAAAACAGAGACAACACGGCCATGAAGAACTGAAGGATCCTTGAAGGTTATCTTGAAGGTCTGCAGATATTCACAGCAAAACTTACCAGAACATGGGCTGATCCAGTGTCCTAAAGTCTGGCCAGAGAGACAAATATGGTTTCCAATGGGATTGTGAACATGTGTACTCGTGTAAGAGACCCAGAAGAAGAGGAACCCAGCCTGATGCGCTTTCCAAAGTTTTCTTCCCTAAACAAGTTCAAGATATGGTGGTCACAAGCCAGTTACAGAAGGTAGAATTGCAATAACCTGAATGTTCTCATACCTTCTTCAAGCACTTTTTTGACTTTAGTGGTGCCCTGATGCAGGAGTGTCTCTCTGGGAATGGAGAACAAGATGTGCCCCTCTTCAATGTCCTCTTTGGCAAGCATGCCATATTCTGCTATTGCACCCTCTTTACTTAAGTAAACCTAAAGAAATTAATATACACAGTGGTATAATATACACATGTCCCTTTAAGGCAAGTCTCGGGCCACTCGGCGGCCATTTTTGAGACGACTCTTCAGTCATGCTCTTAACTCCTTGAATGGGGAAACATCAAATTCTCCAAAGATGTTCACAAAGCTTACAATTAAATTTCATATTTGAAATCACTAATGAAATCTGACAACTGTCTCATAAATTTAGTTTCTAAAAGCCCAAATCATGACAAAAAAAAATGAATTTCCGTTTCTGAATCAACCAGAGTTTCTAAAGGCAGCTGCAGTGACGTGATGATTTTATCAATTCGCGATTGGCTCTTATATTTAAAAGGCGGAACTTATTCCGCCATATTGCGAGTTGCACTTTCTCCCATTCGTAGTAACACAGCGTACAGTCTTTGTATGGCTAAAGACATTGGTGAATATCTCCAAGGGTTTTGTCATCAGGAAAACAATTTCAGCTTACTGAAATTAAATTAAAAAATAAATATTAGATGGAAAACTTAAAATTTATTAGAAATGTTGCCAACTAACTGAAGGTATGTATAAGCTGAAGTACTAAAATTACAAAAAAATAAAATAAATAAATAAAAAACAGGACAAATGTTATTTTATTTACAATATAACAAATTATAATATAACTATACATTAAATTAACAACTTAGTTACCTTATCGCTGAGCGTCAGCTTCACACTATCACACCACAGCAAGAAGTTTTTCAGGGGGTCCAGCACACAGTTCTCATCATCTATCTGAAACCACACATGATGATATGCTGAAGGCTCATCATGATAAGCACAATAACTGTAAAACATCTGTGTTTCAAGCTAAAGGCAATATCTGAATCTAAATTGTGAATTTTAACAACCTGCGAACTGTCAGTAATAATAACTTTAGGAAACGTTTTTACCTTCGGCCTTTTTGTGTCTGTCGCCATTTCATTAAAATGCAAACTCGTCGGTGAGATATTAAAATATATAATGTTTTATGGTGACCACAACTTAAGAGTATAGTAAAGATTATATTCTGTGTCCCTCCATGTGAGGAGCTTCGGTCACTTCTTCTTCTTCTAGTACGTCTGCAGAAAGTAATACAATCATGTACAATGGCGCCACCTACGATACTGTTGAGTGAACAACATAATGAAAAATAAATAATCAATATAATGTTATATATATATATATATATTTGTTTATTTATAATTTTTTTTAGGCTAAATATTTTTTCCTTAATTTTTTCCTAAGTCAGTACAAACAAAGGGGTGAAGTTCTCATGCTTCCTCAGGCCAGATAAACATCAAAGCTAGATCCTCACTGAGAAAAGGAAGTGTGAGGATATGGAAATAAATTTATTATGCAATATTCATCTGTCTTAAAACAATTCACTAAGCAAACAGACATAAATTTACTATGACAATAAAATGAAGCATATAAACAGAGACAATGTTATCTTTATCTGGCATAACGGCCTCAGGTTTCTCAGGCCGGCTCTGCTCATTCAGGAAGTTCACTGGGTTGAAGTCATGAGGAAACTTCCACTTGTCCTTCTCAAACAGCACAGACTCAGCTAACAGAGAACATTCCCAGAACTTTGGCTAATATTCTGGCAAGGTTTTCTCATAAATATGAACAAACGTTCTTCCAGTAACATTTACAAAACATTCTTTCAAAGTTATCTGGTATTTAATAATGTTCTCAAACATTAGCACAAAAACATTATTAATACAATGTTCATAGAACGTTTTTTCTGTTTTTTGTTTTGTTTTTAGTCCACCCAAGGGTAGGGACACTCAGCATTTAGATTGTTCAGAGCTGGTATTTTACTTATCAAAATAAGATTCACTTCATTATAGTCAACTAAAGCATTTTAATGTTTTGTCTTGCATTATTTCAGAATTTAGTTATTCAGATATAGACATTTATTTCAAAATGAACAACTCATCAGTGCAAAGGGAAGATTTATGCAAAAAGTTTATTTCACAGAACTGAGACATTTGAAAGGAATGTTTCAAAAATAGACATGAAGGCCGCATATAAAAACTAAAATATACATTTATTTTATTAGTTACCATACAGTTTTTCAGCAGCCTTGGTTTCAGAAATATTCTTCCTATTAATTCTCTCCATAGGGATTTCAGTGACTTCAGCTCACTTTGGGATTATGGGTAGTGTAGTTTTTTAACAAAAAACTTTTTTCTTTACTTCTTTTAACTTTTTTTAAGATAAAACAATGATATTGGAAGATTTTGAAGTTGGAGGAAAAAATTTGATGTTGTTTTTCGCCCTATCATGGTACTTCCGCCTACATCACGCGTAACCTTTCCAACGTGATTACGTCATGTGTGGTGGATCGCAGAGCTAGTGCAAGACAAGCATTTGTGGTTAAAAAGTATATACATTTTTGTTTAGTTTTTTAGAAAATTACCAATCGTTTCACCAAATAAGTCCCTTATTCCTTTGAAGCTGTACTGAAACTGCAATATGGACCTTCCACCTGGTGTACCCCACTGAAGTCCACTATATGGAGAAAAATCCTGGAATGTTTTAATTTCTTTTCGACTGAAGAAAGAAAGACATGAACATCTTGGATGACATGGGGGTGAGTAAATTATCAGAAAAATTTCATTCAGAAGTGAACTAATTCTTTAAATACAAAGCATATTATATAATATATAATCACTTCAACAACTTTGAAGTTCACGGTAGGCCCATATTAAAAAGATTAATACGTTATCGTTATGGAGAAAAATAACTGAACTTTTACTTCCAGAACTGTTGCGCTCGATTACCTGCAACTTTATATGCAGTATCAGAGTTTTTGTAGATAATGCTACAATTAATATTAGGTATTCAAAGATAATCTGCTTATCAAATTATATCCTGTACAGGGTGGAAAAATATTTGGCATTATGATTTATTGTTTGACTTTCTGTCTGCACTCGATGTGCATTCTGTAGGGTTTGGGTGTCATGGTGAGCCCGTACACTGGGGTGTAATCTGGTTCCCCAGCATCGTAGGGCCACACAAACTGGAAACGGCGCAACAGAGTAACAAAGACCAGGAAGAGCTCCATACACGCAAGACCCTCACTGAGACACAAGCGGGGACCTGTAAAACACATGCGATGATGATCACAGAACAAGTCTGGACAAAATAAAACATAAAAAAATGTCTGAATAGTTACCTATAGAGAAGGGAATAAAGGCCTCAGGCTTCTCAAACTGGCCCTGCTCATTCAGGAAGTTGGCTGGGTTGAACTCATGAGGAAACTTCCACTGGCCTTCTTCTTTTAGTACAGTAGTAAGGTTGGGAATGATTACAGTTCCCTGACTGAGGAGAAACCATTTAAATTTAGTTTAAAGTATGAAAAAGTCTGGTTTCTAGGCAAGTTTCCTCACCTTCGGGATGTTGTAACCCATCAGCTCAGTGTCTTTGGTGGTGCAGTGAAACACAGTTAGCGGTACAGTGTTAGCGACACGCTGAACTTCATGAATCACAGCTAGTGTGTACGGCATATCATGTCTGTCTTCTATAGTGTCGCTAGTCAAAAAAGCAATTGGCCTTCCATTCCTTTGTTTTTCTATGAGTAGTCCGTCTCCTCCTGCTCTACTGTCTCTGGTTTAACCTAAACCTGGTTTAAATTAAGCAAAAATCAATGTGTGTGTTTTTTTCAAACACAGACCCTGAACCTTTTAAAAGGCAGGGGCAAGATTCTCAATAAAGGAAGTGTGTCATATATCTATTAGGAAAGGACATACAATCTTATACAATTACTCCAAAATGTAAGCTTTTTATTTCCCAAATTTAAATGTGAGTCGCATTCAGTGAAATAAAAAATATGATTTTTTTTTTTTTTTTAAAACATAACATAAAAATCTCTAAGTGTTGACAAAAATACACTTTTAGCAGTTATACAGGTTTATATTTTACAGAAAAAAGACTAATTATATATTCATGACTCATCCTGCACTAAACAGATTTTTGTCCAATCAAATGCTCTATAGAATGAGAATGTCCCTCCCCCTAATAGCCTACTGTATCTCCTTCCTCTGATTAGCAAATAGCATGTGGAACATCACAGTTTAATCATTAGCTATAACAAAAATGGGCAGAAGAGAGGAGAAAACTGCGATTGTCAAGCAATTTCACAGGGTGTTTTGATCTGAAATCTCACCATGTTCCATGGTCCATTGAGGATCTTTGAAATCTCCGTAATGAGCTGGACGTAGCACTGAAGGAATTCATTGTTGTAATCAAAACTGGATCTGAACAGAACCAAGCCAATAACATTTGATGCGACATTGTGGAACATATTCTGAGGATTCACAATTCCTCCTGTACAAATGTAAATTAATTAAAAATATTGACAACTTCCTTGTCAGCTGAGACATAAAATATTTTTTTTACATTGTCTCCATCTTGTCGATCTAAACTAAAAAACAAACAAACAAACAAAAAACATATAAATACCAGTTTTTTTGTCGAAGTAAGCAACAATGTGTGAAACCTCTCCCAGAATTCTCTCCTCCATGGACTGCTTCCCTAGGCCAAAGTTCCTCAGGGTCATCAAAGCAAAGCGTCGATGATCCTTCCAACAGGGGCCATAATCAGCCAAAACTACACCTTTAGTAAAATTATGATGTTAGTTAAAAGTTGTTTCTAGCACTAAAAATATTACAACAGATTATATTTTCCATTATAACATATAGCCTATACCCAGGGCTGGAAATGGCTGAGATTCACTGGGGGGACTCTATATGGAAAGGAATTTTTTTTTTTTTTTTTTTTTTTTACTTTCAAGATGTATTTAAATATAAAATATTATATAATTATATAATATGCTAATATTAAACAGGCCTATTTCATGTTTCCTCCAAACAATATTTTCTTAATTATCAAGCAAGCATGTGAAAGGTCAGTGAACAACATTTATGAATTGTGTGTGGCACAAACATGTTCATTCAACAGAATCTCTGCCTGGAGAAAATTACCTGTTTGATTTTGGCCAAATTAAAAATACATTGTCTAGGAATTTGCATATGTGGTGCATACTGAATTGAACAGGTCACAAACATTTTAAATACATTTGTCCTCAGGTTAAAGAAAACTGAATGATAATAATGTATCTAGAAAATATAATAATATTCACTCATCCCTTTTCTTAAACAATGGTTAAAAGGGTTGAAATGTGATGTTTATTATTTTATAAAATGTTACCATAGACATGGAGTTTTTTAAAAGTTCTATTCTAATATTCTCTGAAATAATTTCAAATGCCCCCCCCCCCCCCCCCCCCCAATTCTCCCATGAGTCTGAATAGACAACTGAAAAAAACAACAACAAATAAACCATGTAATTTACTAGAGATTCTGACATAATGTTAGTTGCTGCAGAGTCTATTTACAAAAAACATTAATTATTTTGAATGAATTTTTTTTTTAAAATCGGTTTGAATAAATTATTCAATGACTCAATTATAAAGATGTGACTCATAGATGAATCAATGTTTTTGAACAATTCTGTGTAATGAATGATTCAATGACAAATACATTTTTAACAATCATTTGTCGCCACCTACAGGTGTAACAATGTAATTGACGCAATCTTTATTTGAAGTATCAAGTTACTTTCAAAGGGTAATTTACTCAATTTTGTTCACTTCCGTTTAGGATGGGGGCTGGTTGTCTCCCTCGGTTGTGAGAAGTTTGGGTTTGCTCCCTCGTGAGGTTTATTTATTTGTTTGTTGCTTTATTTTTGCAAAATGGCCCACACATGCAAAGTTGGTTGATAACACAACTGCAATAAAGGAACAGCCTATACTTAACAATTACTTGTTTACAAAGTGCCATGGGAAGTCAAACTATCTTTACTTAAACTGCTCTTATACTGAACATGTTAATTCTTGGAATACAGCCAGGTTTTTCCTAATGGGCATATCTGTCATATTAGCAGAACATATTTTACACATGAGGAAAACTAATGTTTAATCAATAATTCAAGAAGATCCATGATTCCAGCTTGTACTTGGCCTTATAAAAAAAGTAGTTCTTGTAATTGTTTAACCATAGCATTTGTTACAATAAGGATATACTTACACTGATGGCTCCTCATTGCATACTTAGGGCAATGTTAACTTTTATCTTTTTTTGGGGGTGTTTGAATTCTGATTGCGATCTTTTTATGATTAATCATGCAATTTTATTGCGCTATGTTTTTGCGTTGAATCAGTTTCGTTTTCGTAGGCTATTGAGTAAATAAATACAGAAATCCCTTCATTTCTATTAAAAAAATCGAACCAATTTGAACTGAAACGCCCCCACCCCCCCACCCCAAATAGATTTCCAAATATTGGCAGAGGACGAGGTCCTAGAGGAAAATTCTTTGGCCTCTGGATCCGGACTAGGAGGAAGACGAAGATGCATATACACACGAGAATCAAAGAGCCCAGCATGCTCACTGATGTCCAGCTGTTGTCTCTCTGTTTCATTTAAACTCAAACCACTCAGGTACATTGCCTATCTGAACAACAGATATAGTGGCCGTGTTCCAGAGAGATAAAATGAACCCAGGCAAACAAACACTGCTCAACATTCTGCGTTTCTGTATTCACCTGGATTAAACTGGTTTGAACTCTATAATTGAATACAAATCCCTTCACAGTATAGAGACTGGAGTCAGTTCCATTTCCAGTTTATCAGGTGTATGAGTCAAAAGACCAATTACAAAGCCAAATAATTATTTATAGCTACAGGGTAAACAAGGTTATGTAGTTTTTAATTTATTATCAGTTTATAATTTTGTTTTAGTTAAGTTTAAGGTTTTTAAGTGTTTTATATAGTTGTCTAGTGTTATATAGCTGTATGTTCATGTGGAGTCTTTGAAAGTTTTTTGAAAATAATTAATAAGTTTATTTCTGCAAGAAAGGATGCATTAAATTGATTAAAAGTGAAAAGTGTGAGTAAAGATATTTATAATGTTACAAAAGATTTCTATTTCAAATAAATGCTGTTCTTCTGAACTTTATAGTAATCAAAGAATCCTGAACAAATTTATCACTTTGATTATAATAAGAAATGTTTCTTGTTACACATGTTCCAGTTTTTGATTTTTAGTTTTCAATAATGATAATAACCCTACAAGTGAACACACTAAAACCACACAATCAGACAAGTTGAGCCAAATATTTTGTAATTTAAGGACTGCATGATTATTTTTATGACCTTTTTATAATATATACTGTATGACCAGTCATAATACATACTGTTATTAAAATAATAACATCAAGTCATCTTTTGCAACAGAAAATTGACACGATTATCATAATTTGACTGTCTGTCTGCACTTGATGTGCATTCTGTAGGGTTTGGGGGTGAGGGTGACTCCATAAACCGGGGTGTAATCTGGTTCCCCGGCATCATCGGGCCACACAAACTGGAAACGGCGCAACAGAGTGACCATGACCAGGAAGAGCTCCATACGTGCAAGACCCTCACCGAGACACATACGGGGACCTGCAGAACACATATATGATATATACAAAATGCACTCAAACAACTCAAAACTATACCAGTGTCCAATTCTGAATCTGTTACCTGCAGAAAAAGGCATAAAGGCCTCAGGCTTCTCAAACTGGCCCTGCTCATTCAGGAAGTTGGCTGGGTTAAATTCATGAGGAAACTTCCACTGGCCTTCTTCTTTTAGAACAGAAGTAAGGTTAGGAATAACAAAAGTTCCCTAGAGAAGAAAAAGAGACCAAGTTATGATTTTAATGGGTTAAACTCTCTTTATATAGAGGTTTCCTCACCTTTGGGATGTTGTAGCCCATCAGCTCAGTGTCTCTGGTGGTGCAGTGAAACACACTTAGCGGTACAGTGTTAGCGACACGCTGAACTTCATGAATCACAGCCAGTGTGTACGGCATATCATGTCTGTCTTCATATGATGCGTGATCTTTACCCTCCAGAACATCATCAATCTCTTGCTGACATTTTGCTGGTGAAATAAAAAGTTATTTTTAAGCTAAAGTATTGAATTAGATAAAATTCATTAATAAACCAAAACAACAAACCTTGAACCTCTGGGTGGGTCATGAGGTAGAGAAAACCAGTGAGCAGGGTGTTGGATGTGGTATCAGTCCCGGCAAAGTGCAAATCCAGAATGTACAGGATAAGCTGAGCTTCAGAAAACGAGGAACCATCGTTTCCTCTCTGGTGAAATTAAAAAAAATGTAAGACTGAGGATACATTTACACGTCAACAATGTACTAAAAACGGAAAAGATTTTTGCTTTTTTTGTGTACAGGCGACAACGTGGTCAAAATGATCCCTGTTCACACGGATCCGCGTAATTGGCCAAAACGCTGTATTATGCTGCCAGACCAGTAGTGGGCGATGTCACTTTGTAAAGAAACACTACACACCTAAATAGAACACGTAGTACGCATACGCATGATGTTACCATTTTCACAAATTCACAAACAATTTTTGTAGTTTACACAGAGACAATAACAGTATCATTTTCAAAAACTGTCTGTTGTCAAGTAAACAACATGGCCAAACGCATAAATGCATCAAAACGGCCAAAATGCACAAAAAGTTTTCAGTTTTTATTTGAAAACGGTGTCGTGTAAACAATCCCTAACTTTATAGCTATGTCTACATTAATCCAGATACATTTGAAAACTGTGTTTTTGAAATACATTGATTCTGGATACAATGATTCTGGATCGATTCTGATATTTTCCTCTCTAATTAATTCTGAGCTTAGTTTTAACAGCAGATGGCACTCTAGGCTAGTTTTTAACCACACACTCAAATGCTACAAAGAAGAGTACTGGACAGCGATTGTGCATTCGTCTGAGTCATGTAAGTGGTTAAATATACTTGCACCTTGGCTCAGAATGCTTTTATGATGTGAGGTTATGTGAACACAGCCCACTGTGAACACCCTTGTAATTCGCTTCAACCTTTTCAAACTATATGAATGATTATTTTAGGTTTAAGTGGTGTGTGTAAAGAAACTCGAAGTAAGCAGAGTACAGCATGTAGTGCCATCTGCTGTTAAAGGATTAGTGACTTTGAAATGAAAATTACCCCAAGCTTTACTCACCCTCAAGCCATCCTAGGTGTATATAACTTTCTTCTTCTTTCTGATGAACACAACCGGAGTTATACTGATAAAAATCCTGACGCATCCAAGTGTTATAATGGCATACATACAAAATACATACATACATACTCATAAACATACTCTACACAGCTCCGGGGGGTAAATAAAGGCCTCCTGAAGCGATGTATTTGTGTAAGAAAAATATCCATGTTTAACAAGTTAAAGTAAAATATATACAGTAGCTTCCACCAGACCACCTTCCGTATTCAACTAACGAAAAAAGAGTAATTATTAACCCCCAGGAGCCGCGTGGAGTACGTTTATAATGGACGGATGCACTTTCTTCAGCTTCATACTTGTTGGTCCCGTTCACTGCCATTATAAAGCTCGGATGCGTCAGGATATTTAATAATATAACTCAGATTGTGTTCATCAGAAAGAAGGAAGTCATATACACCTAGGATGGCTTGAGGGTGAATAAAGCATTTTAATTTGAAAGTGAACTAATCCTTTAAAAACTAAGCTTAGAATCGATTTGAGAGAGAATCACGATACATCGGAAAATATCCACTCCAGATTCTTTGTATCGCGAATCAATGTATTGTCCCAGCCCTAATATTTATCGGTACAATATGCGTCACATGACTAAACATGCATCATCATTTCAAATACCTCTGTTTTCACAGTCCACACTATAACGTGAAACCAGCGTTTCAAATTTATCCAATTAGAAGAGCATCTTCAAAAAGCTCAGTTTTCGCATACCGATCTAATATCGGCGATAACCGATATGGTACTGATATATTGCACATTCTTAAAAAAAATACCATCACAGATGCACAGCCACCTTATCAAGCTCATCCAGATAGCAGTCAATGAAGTCTCTGGGCTCTCCTGGGACTCTTGTCTTTTTGTGTTCATTGACCAGTTGTACAAACAATTCTCTGGCCTTGCTGGCATTTTTGAAGGCCTTCTTGAAGGGCAGGGGCAGAAATCTCAGCATAGGAAATGTATCATATATCTGCAATAAAATAGAGAAAATTCTTCATAAAAAGTCCAAAGACAATTAAGAGAAAATATTTTTATTTTACATTTCTTTGTTGGTCATTAGATAATCCTGATATGTTTATTTAAACAATAAATAATAAATAATAACAATAAAATTAAATGTGGTTTCAGACTTTTAGGCTTCTTGCTTCTTTGTGAATATAAACACTTAAAAGATGAAGTGATAAAATACCTCACCATGGCCCATGGTCCATTGGCAATCTTTGCATTCTCTGTATAGAGGTGAATGAAAAGCTTGAGGAATTCATCGTCATAATCATATCGGGATCCAAACAGAACAATGCAAATGATATTTGATGCAGCATTGTGGAATATAGTCTGAGGTTCAAAGGAGTTTCCTGCACAGACACAAAATACATTGATCTGAATGTCAAGTCAAGCTCTTGTGAGAGTTTGTTTTGAGATACGGAAAATACAATAACTAAAATAAGTAGATTATTACCAACTCTTTTTTCCAATTTAGCAATAATATGTGAAACCTCTCCCAGAATTCTCTCCTCCATTGACTGCTTCCCCAGGCCAAAGTTTCTCAGGGTCATCAGAGCAAAGCGTCTGTGTTCTTTCCAACTGGGGCCATAGTCAGACAAAATTACACCTGGGATAATATGTAAATGTTATTTACAGGCCTCCATGATACTAAATGTAATATCAAGGCTGAAAATTGCTCTTTGGACTCTGTATAAAGAGGAGACACAAAGTGAACAACCTCAAAAACATATTGATTAACCATAGTCTGTACAGAGGTATAAGAGTGAAGTTCATTTGCAAGTACATTTACCGCTTCCTTTTGTAACATGGTTGACCAAGAGGTCCTGAGGACGTCCTGCAAAGTCCACAGCCTTAGTAACAAGAGCTTCCTTCAAAACCTCAAAACCATTCAGAACCACCCAAGGTTTTGATCCAAGGTACAGACTGTAAACTTTTCCATAGCGATCTCCCAACTAAAAGGTTTAGCGTTAAGACATCACACAGGGTTGCTTATTATGCAATACATTACCATATATTTTACAATGCAGTAAAATATTGTCAACTCTCAAAAGTCATATGGTTATTCTTAATATATATTTAGTTAACTAATGATTAAGGAAGTGTTCAAATAGTGTAGTGCTGTACCCTCTCGAAATCGTTCAAAGGATTATTGATGTTTAGCTCTAGCAAATTCCCAAATAATGGCAGAGGACGAGGTCCTGGAGGAAAGTTCTTTGGTCTCGGGATCTGGATGAAGAGGAACAGGATGAAGATGCATATCCACACCAGTATCAGAAGGCCCAGCATGCTGATGGATGTCCAGCTGTGAACTGCTCACGTTTCACATTAAAACTCAGATACTAACTCACCAAGCCCTCCCACTTCAAATACTGAACATTCCCATGGAGCATGTTGTCTGAAGGCTCAAAATAACATAATAATAATAACCAATTCAAGACAGAGCTTAATTATTTTGCAGCACAATGTAACAGTCTATGAAATTTTATGTTACAGTCATACAACTGAAACATTTTATTCTCTGTCTCTCTGTATCTATTTGACATTTTTCAATCTATGACAATTTTTTATCTAAAAAGATCTATCTACATTTTTCTGTCTGGCATTTTTCTATCTATCTGATTTTTTTAAAATCTGTCTATCTGTTTGTATTTATCTGACATTTTTCAGTCTATCCATCTGACATTTTATCTATCTATCTATCTATCTGTTTGTATTTATCTGCCATTTTTCAGTCTATCTATCTGACATTTTCTATCTATCTATCTATCTATCTATCTATCTATCTATCTATCTATCTGTTTGTATTTATCTGACAATTTTCAGTCTATCTATCTGACATTTTCTATCTATCTATCCATCTGTTTGTATTTATCTGACATTTTCTATCTATCTATCTATCTATCTATCTATCTATCTATCTCTCTCTCTCTGTCTGTCTGTCTGCTGTAAGTCAGAAAGCCTAAAATTAACCAACGCCTAATGAAAAAACAATTCAAATTATGATGGAAAAAGTAAAAAATAAAAAAATACAGTAAGCACAGATGCCTTACAGCTTTAAAATTGTTAATAATTCAATCACATAAAAACTTGCATTTTTCAAAGAGAAAAACCGGTATCTGTAGCCCCCACATGGCCGCTTCAGTTCAATGTGCCGTTCTTATCGCCCCCTACAGGCCGTTCGACAGAGTCTTCCATTTTTTAGCAGGTCATCCCATGATGCACCGCGCTATCAACGGCTTCAGTCATTCAAGCAGCTCAGCTCTGGTGCTTGTGAGAGCGTCTGTTCTTGTTAGGCCATCTGGGTTCGGGTAACCTGTGTCCTGAACCGGACCGGACCTTGAACGGGGGCTTAACTCTCTCATTTCGAGGGGAACTTTCCCGTCCATGCTTTAGGAATCACCGGCCGTTGACGGGAAGCGAGCGTTTGGGCGGCAGAAGCGGTGCTGTCAGCGATACAACAACAGAAAGCGTTCAATATACAAACATAAACCGACCGCAAACAGAACTGTGGGGATTTATTAATACTTTACAAGCAACTTAATGGATTTAGAAACCGGAAGAAGCGAACTGGGAGCGATGGGAGAGTCGCTGCAGCCGCAGACCCCCAGTCGCCACGAGAAAAGTCTCGGGCTGCTCACGACCAAATTTGTGACTCTGCTGCAGGAAGCGAAGGACGGAGTGCTGGATTTGAAAGCTGTAAGCACGAGACGAGCTCATCATCATCACTACTACCACTATCATCAGCTATATGTTTCAGCATCGCACGAGCGATGCGCAAGACGGACAGCGCCTGCAGCAAATGCATCGTTTTTAATGTTTGCATGCAAACAGATGCACTCCAGGTTGTATAACAGCACAGAAAAGTTGATTAAAAGTTTCTTTGGTAAGGGAGGAGGGGATCGCGTGCACGTACAACCCCTCTCTCAACTCCCCGGCTCCTCGGCTTAAATAAAGTAGTTCCTCCACTAAACCAGGCGAGCCAGCTAACAGGTTGCAAATGTAATGTCACTACTGTCGGCAAAGCCAAACAGCTCATGTGGTGTTTGTTGTTGTATCCTGGAGGTTACTTGAGGTTGGAAAGCGGATCCCATCCGAACTAAAAACTCAAACAAAAGCCTTCAAAACAAGCACGTGCTCTGGAGTTTGGGATAGTTTAGGCCTGTGCGACCAGGGGCTGCGTTTTTTGCGTCTCTTGGGGTTTAAACACGATATTACGCGTCTAAAAACGTATTAAAAGACTTATTTGGTGATTTGAATTTGTGTATTCAAAGAATTGAAGTCGTTCAGAAGTGAGCAGGACCTACTAGAACTTGATTGCATCAATTTGCTTGCTTGTCAACTTTTCTGAGCTGTTTTTGTCTGTTGTGATAGTCAATACGTCTTAAAGGGGCAGTTCAAAGAAAAATTAAAATTCTGTCATTTACTCATCCTCATTTTGTTCCAAACCCATATGACTTGCTTTCCACATTGGGAACACAAAAGGAGAAAAGGTTAGGCTGAATGACAGCCTCAGTCACCATGCACGGAATAAAGATGCAATGCAAGTGAATGGTGACCGATGCTGTCAGTCTCTCACATTCTACCCAATACATTTCCCACAGAAGAAATAGTTAGAAAAAGTGAGCAAACTAGTTAATTTTTCAGTGAACCGTTCTTTTAAAGGCTTTGTATGCTAAACATCTGTGATGTGCAAAACATTTGTGTACTTAGTCCATGTAATGAGAAGAATTTGGTTTGCTTTGTGTGAATGGGATTTAGGCTGCAGATACTTTGGCTGTAAGGCAGAAACGGCGCATCTACGACATCACCAATGTTTTGGAAGGCATTGGACTCATTGAGAAGAAATCCAAAAACAGCATCCAGTGGAAGTAAGGCAGTTATGCGGATGCTTTCTGATGTCTTTTTAATGTTGAAATTTACTCCTCCTATTTTGTTGGTTAAAGTGTTACACATTAAAAATATTAGTGGGACACTTGGTTAAAATAACCTCTGGCATCCTTCTGAATTTAATTAGAATTATGTAATTTTAATGTAAATTATGCAAATATATGCTAGTAAGCAAGAGTGCATATAAGAAAATAAGAGGGCCAATGCTTTTTATTCAGGTCTTTCTTTATTATTATTGCATAGGTACAGCAACTTTTTTTTAAATTCAAATCATACGTTGTATAAATATGTAATGTATTGTTGTATGTGCACTCATACAAAAGTTAGGGGTCAGTAAGATTTTTTTTTTAAATTCATTTTTATTCACCAAGGACGTATTAAATTGATCAAAAGTGACTGTAAAGACGTTGTTACAAAATATTTCCATTTCAAATAAATTCAGTTGTTTGCAACTTTGTGTTCAAAGTACAAAAATATTAAGCAGCCCAACTGTTTTCAACACTGATGATAATAATAAATGTTTTTTTAACAGCAAATCAGTATATTCGAATGATTTCTGAAGAATCATGTGACACTGAAGACTGGAGTAATGATGCTGAAAATAGTTTTGCCATCTAAGAAATTACATTTAAAATAAAATAACTGTTTCTATTTTAATTAAAGTTGTCATAATATTTCACAATATTACTGTATTTTTTTGATCAAATAAATGCAGTCATGGTGAGCATAAGATACTACTTTCAAAAACATTAAAAAGTCTTACCAACCCAAAACCTTTGAATGGTATTATTTACAACAATGCATAGTAAGTGCCAATAAGCAAATTATACAAGGTTTATTTTAAGAAATAACCTAAACATGAAAATGCAGGTAATTGCTCTTCTGAGACAACTGTTTAAATGATTAAGCTGTGGCTATTTCTGTTTTATAGAGCTGTCTGTTTAAATGTCAACTAATTCACTTGATCTAAATGTCCGTTTCTATTTTCGTTCATTTGTAGGGGTGTTGGTCCGGGTTGCAACACGCGTGAAATTGCAGACAAGCTGATAGATCTCAAGTTGGAATTGGAGGATCTTGACAGGAGGGAACATGAACTGGACCAGCAGAGAGTTTGGGTTCAGCAGAGCATCAAGAATGTGACAGACGACTCACTAAATAGCCCATATCCTTCTAACTACACCTTGAAGTCCACTGTTTTCGCTCTACATGCTCTTATGATACTCCTCAAAGTGAAGTTTTTATTGGGGAGGTTGTTAGCTGTAGTCTCATGTAGCCAGACCTCCAGACTAACTGCAGAAGGTCGGGAGTCTAAAGCAGCTTTTCCATGAGGAGGTTTGGTGTCACGTTAAAGGACGTGACACACATCTGTGGCAGAAGCAGTAAGAGTAGTATGCTAGTATGTTGTTCTGAATTCAGCATATGTTTGTCTGTATGTCCTTAACTTGACACACTCTGGCTTATGTAACGCATCAAGACCTCTGCAATTGCTTCAAAGGTTGGTTTTTTCCCATCAGACACCCAACAAAGCAGCAGTGTCACTGCAAAAACAAATATTACCAGTCATAAAGCTGCAAATGTCTTCCCGTATTTATGTTTCCTTATTAAAGTTAACTCTTTATGTTTGTCTGTCACTAGGTGACACTCTTCTAGCAATCAGAGCTCCCTCAGGAACACAGCTGGAGGTCCCTGTGCCTGAATCTGTAAGTTCTGCTTGTATTTCCCTTAACCACTGGATATCTGATAAATATCTGATTAATTCATTTTTTTAATTATATATACATACTGTATGTACACACATCACCATGGTACCCAAAAATCCATGGTAGTTGTACCATAATACTTTTTAGCACCGTTTTATCACTGTTAGGACTTTCATATAATTTATGCTCCTTAAGAAAAAGCCAGCACAGTCCAAAAGCTTAATACACTTATTTTGTAGCATAACAATGGACAAAAGAAGTACCAGATTCACTTGAAGAGCTCTGCAGGTCCCATTGAGGTCCTCCTGGTGAATAAGGATCCCTCTAGTTCTTCTCCTGTGGTGCTGCCTGTGCCCCCACCAGACGACATGCTTCAGAGCCTGTCCACCCCTGCTTCAACTACCTCTGCTGCTGTTGCCCCCACCAAACCAGCAGCCAACAGTACGCCATCGCCCGCCTCCTCCTGCCAGAGTCCTACCACCTCCACCACCACCGTCCCTCCCAACACAACCACTGTCTCTGCTGCTGGGGCAGCCAAAGGTTGGGTAAAATTAATGAAAATGTGTACTTAATGAAATACTGTATCTGTAATAATTTATATTTAGATATATAATTAAATTAGATATGTAATTGAATATAAATATGTAATGAGATAATATATTTAATAAGGAATTACATAATAATAATAATAATGTATGAAATTGTATGAATGTATGTATGTTTTCTTTTTTCCCTCTGGGTTGTAGAGATTTCAAGCACCTCCACATCCGATACAACAGCCAATCCAGCATCTTCAGCAGGCACCCAGCAGCTGCAGTCATCTGCTTCATTGGACAGTTCTTCACTTCCTGATTCATCAACACTTTTTGAACCAATCAAAACAGACCCTTCAGATCGTAAGTGCCCATGCATTTGAAAATAATTTTGTCATTAACTTTTAATGAAAATGAAAATTATCCAATGATTTACTCACCCTCAAGCCATTTTAGATGTAAATGACTATCTTCTTTCAGAAGAACACAATTGGAGCTATATTTAAAAATATCCTGGCTCTTCCAAGCTTATAATGGCAGTGAATAGGGGGCAAGATTCTGAAGCCCCAAAAAATGCATCCATCCATCATAAAAATAATCCACACGGCTCCAGGGGGTTAATAAAGGCCTTCTGAAGTGAAGTAATTGTTTTTTTTATTTAAAACTTTATTAACTATAATAACTAGCTTCCGGCAGACGGTTGTAAGCATCGATATGCAGCAGAAGAGTGACCTCTGACCCAACGCATGACGTAATGATAAACGCAGAAGCGCAGAGTATAGAGCAAAACACTGGTCACAAATTAGAAGTCTAAAACAAGAAATTTTAAAGAGAAATGTCGGAAGATTTCGATACAAGAGAAGAGGAGCTTGAGTTTGTTGCATCGTGAGAGGCATCTAAGCTTACGCTACATCCTACGTCATACATCGAGTCAGGGGTTACTCATTTGGCGCAATTCGACTTGCGCAGTATGCATACGGTCATCTGCCGGAAGCTAGTTATTTTAGATTATAAAGTTTTAAACATGGATATTTTTCTTTAAAAAAAAAACATCGCTTTGCTTCGGAAGGCCTTTATTAACCCCCTGGAGCCGTATGGATTATATTTATGATGGATGGATGAATTTTTTGGGGCTTCAAAATCTCTCCCCGCATGCACTACTACCTGTACAGGAAAGCCCAGGAGGACAGACTGCGCACTATTGAAGAGAAAAAAAACAGAAGCTCAAATCTGCTTTCGATGAAAATCGTCTTTTACCCACTGAGGTTCGAAAAGAGGCATTAGAACTGTTGGAGTTTGATGATGAGGGTGGAGAAGGTGTTAGCTCTCATATGGATGATGAGTATAAATGGGCAGGAGTGGAAGACCCCAAAGTTATGGTCATAACATCCAGAGACCCCAGCTCCAGACTCAAGATGTTTGCCAAAGAAATGAAGCTGATGTTTCCAGGGGCCCAGCGTATGAACAGAGGAAACCATGAAGTTAAAACATTAGTACATGCGTGCAAAGCTAATAGTGTCAGTGACCATGTCATAGTCCACGAGACCAGAGGCCAGCCAGATGGTTTGGTGGTATGTCACCTTCCTTTTGGGCCAACAGCCTATTTCACATTGTATAATGTGGTAATGAGACATGATGTTCCAGACATTGGCACCATGTCCGAGGCCTACCTTCACCTCATCTTTCACAAATTCACATCACGTCTTGGCCGAAGGGTGTCCAACATCCTATAGTATCTTTAAAAATAGCTATCTAAAATATCTAGACAATAAATAAAACAATAAAATTACCAAAATCCCTCTTTATTTTTGTTGAATAAACAGTGGTTACAAAATATTACACACTGTTTTTAACAAGCCTCTATGAACGTTCATGCGTGCGGTTGCCAGATGTCAAGAATTTAAGTCCCCCAATCAGACTTTTATCTTAAAAGGATACATTTTCTACCCAGTGTTTTACTTAATATTTGCAATCTGGCAACCATGCGCTCACTCTCTACACTGCTGAAGTGCTGATGATCTGAAAACATTGTCAGTCTGTGTTCTGTCACGAGTCACTTGCGCAGTTTGCTGCGACTAAATCTGCGATCACGCCTTCTCAGTGATGAACTGTAATAAATCCAAACATGGATCTCGACTATATTTGCGATTGTGGATGCTGAATAAATGCAACCTCTGTGAGACAATACAAAGTCTTTTTTGCTGTTGTTTTAATAAAAAACATTAATTTGGAATTATTGCAATTACCATTAGGAATTTCTATTTTAATTTGAGAAAAGCTTCTTGCTTTACCCATTTTCATCATGTAGAGAATGTTAATTTATATGTTAAACAGCCTATAATAAATCAGGAAACTAGATGGTCAAATAAACTGTGTATGAGTTGACATTGTCTTGGTTTTTGCTTATAGGTGAAAGTGCAATGAAATGCAAAAATCAATTTCTCAAATGACAATTGTTGTTATAATTGTGAGCATGATTATCAATTTAACCATTATGCAGCACGACGGAAATGTGACTAGGATTTAATTGACTAAAACTAAAGAAAAACAGGACAAGGGTGACTAAATTTGATTAAAAACTAAAAAGTACATTTGACACAGGACTAAGACTGAATTTCAAAATAGCTGACAAAATTAATTAATACATTTAATGAAAGCGAATTCTCATGTGAAATTTGGCAGTGCATGTTGCTCTTACACTGTGGTGCTTGTTTGGGAGGTCTGGGTTTGAATCTGGCTCATTTGCATTCAAATTGGCTTCTTGAAACAATTCTGACTCTTTTCCCTTTCTTTTCTCAGTACTGGACTTCCCCAAAGAACTTTCAGAAATGTTTGACCCTAAAGGTGAGGACCTGTTTAACAAGCTTGAGATTTGCTGCTCGTTGTTGATGTCTATCGTAGTCTTTTGCTAATATGCTTGACTGAACCAGTGAAGTAACACAAGGAAGAATTGTTTCATATTTCCTTCTCCCTCCATACAGAAATTATGAGTACAGATTTGCTTGAGGAGCTGATGTCATCAGAAGGTAAAGTCGATCACGAGTCAGCACACCTGTACTTAATCTATTATTAAACATGAAATGGAAGTGTGGATGTTTGTGTACGTAACAAATCCAATGTCACGAGAACTTGTATTATATCATGTTTATGTAATCAATAAAACTAATTTAAATTTGACCAACTGAAATTATATCCCGTTTTAGATGCTAACATAAATGATGGGTGTGATGAAAAATAAAATGAGCAACAGTTAGACACTGCTTCATATGGTTACACAAAGATGGCCACAGTATCACTCTTCTTCTCTCTTTCTCTTTCATAGTTTTCTCTCCACTCCTCCGTCTATCCCCTCCTCCGGGTGACCATGACTACATCTATAACCTGGATGAGACTGAGGGCCTTTGTGACCTTTTTGATGTTCCCATTGCCAACCTTTGACCTCCAAACACACCGTACAACAAGAGTAGTGTACTTAAAAGAACTTTCTTTTTTTTAAAACCCTTTTCGAAGGAGGAAAAAAAAAGAAAGAAAGCGTGGCTCTGTGTCAGATCCATATGTATGATAAGCTGATTCTGTGTGTATATAAAGCTTTTTTTATATGTGTATATTTACTTCAACCCCAAAGTGACTGACTGAAAATGAACTCTCCCTGCTAAATTCAACTGCTCCAATCTGATGAAAATATCAGACATCCATGCAAACCTAATCAATCAATTAGTCCCAAGCAAGGCCATTGTTTTTATACTACTTTTGTATAGACACAGAGGGAAATATTCATATTTATCACAAAATAGCAGTGGTTCACCAGCAGTGGCTAATGGTTCAGTGAAAATACCAGCTGGATGTGTCTTTTAAAATGGTCTTCCTGTTCTAAAGCTCGTTTTTACTGATCTGGACGCAACTAGTATACAGATTATTCATGAAAAAGTGTGTTGCTTCCATAATTATGCTTTTGAATGCATAAAGTTTGAAGCAATTCAGCCAATGAGAAACAGTTTCTCATATTACAGCAAATGACTGAAACACAAAAATAATTAAGTTACACTAATAACCGAAGAGGCAGCAGTCGCAGTGGGGAAGCCTATGTTGTGTGGAATCTTTACAGTTTGGTGCTACATAGCAAAATATATTTATCATAGCGTAAATCCTCAGAAAAAAGTGAAGGAACAAACTTTAAAGTGTTGGATGAACCATTCCTGCTTTGTTTATTTCAGGTGTGTGTTGTTAATACTTTGTGTCTAACTCATGGCTAGCCTACAGTGTTTGAATATTAATTTAACCTCGTTTAATGTGGAAAGGTCACGCATAAAGCCCTGTACAAATGTTAAATTAGATGCCAATTGCTATTTTTGTATTTTAAAACAGTCCCTCCCTTTGTTTTCAGTCCATACGTTACATCTGTCCTTAACCCGTTTATATACATGTATAGATACTTTTGAAAGTAAGTGACGTCTTTATTATGTCGGTATATGAGAATAACTGTCTAAAGAAGGATGTGGGTTTATGGGGGAAGTAAAAAGTCACAATATGACAAATAGAGTATCAGCATGCTGTGTAATGAGCGCTGTCCAAACAGAATGTCCTTATGTGGGCTCCTCACTGTGTTGGTACTAATGGTTGGCCCCACAAAAAAAAAAAACATTTCTTGTTTTCTTATTGTTCCTATCTGCTAAATAATATTTTTATGCTTGTACACAGTAAGCATTTACCATTTATTTTTGTACTCAATAGATTTCCAACTGATCTGTTTGTCAGTAGATAAATTTTCTGTCGAGCCTATCTCCACATTGCACTTTAAAACAGTTTATCAGGCAGGTAACTTCTAGCCCTATGCATTGAATTGGGTTGGTTGAGTCAATTTTACAAATGCAGTTTTCAAGTCCTCACTGTGTCATTGCAAAACACCAGAATCGTTGTTCTTTACTGGAATCAGCATCCCCTTGAAATAAAAGACGTTTTTGTATTTGTGATGGTCTTGAATTGGTCTATGATTTTTAGGTATTTGCTCCTCCTTTTCTTCCTCTCTTTTTTTTTTATCACTTAATTCCTTAGGAGTCTGTCATACTGCTTCTAGGTGCTTGAGTCATATCCTGCAGATCCAGGCATTTCTGTTCAGGTTTCACTTGAATAGGCTTATTGTAGTGTAGTGGTTAAAAACTTGGGTTGGTAACATAGTTTGAATGCTCAAGTCCCTCAAGGATTGATCCAAAGGTATTACCATTCTGCTTTGATAAAAGCACCAACCTTAGGTTTTTAGTTGCTAAATTAAAGGGATAGTTCACCAAAAAATGAAAATTCTGTCATTTACTAAAGTGGTTTCTAACCTACATAAATTTCTTTGTTCCAATAAATTGAATAAATTACACTGCAAAAAGTTGCAGGCAATACAAAAATGTAAATAAAAAATGAAACCGAAAAATCATACATTAAGTTGTAATTATGGCTTATTATATAAAACTTATTATATTATTGATTTGTGGTAGAAATTCTGCAGATCTAAATTGTTTTGTTAATGAATAATACCAATAATAAAATATGTAAAGCAGATTCAGATATTTTTCCATACATTAGTGTAAATGAATAGGGAACCGACATTGCATGTTTAATTTGCACTGTAAACGGCTGCGTTAATTACAGTGTTGGGTAAGTTACTCTAAAAAAGTAAATTCTAATTACATCTTCAACAGAGTAATTAGATTACTGTACTAATTACTTGTTCTAAAAAGTATTGCATTACTTATTACTAATTACTTTCTAAATCCCATATCAACCTTGACCAGTAGAACAATACAAGGATAGACATGAAACTGCTCTTTTAATTCTTTCAAATAAATAATATAAAATTGCATAAATTATTCTTGAACTGACAAAAGGGAGAATGTTATATTAAAAACATACATTTTAACATTAGATGTTTGCACTATTGTTTCATAAACAATTGTTCCATAGTCTATACAGTATTTAATACAATTACATCAGAAATAACTGTAATTAAATAACAGAAAAATTAAAAGTCATCCCTTACTTTACTTTTTTATTAAATTACATTAAGTCATTTACATTTATGAATTACTTAGTAATGCATTACACCCAACACTGGTTAATTATGGAGAGAAATTATAACCGGAGCGTTAGTTTACTGTAAAGTTTTCGGGTCTCCTCTCTCAGTCCCTAAAAAGAAAATCCCATAATCATTTTTGGAGTGTCGAATCTCTGCTCCCTCCTCCAGGGGGCGGGAGGGACACTATTCAACCCGGAACTGTGAATGTGATCAATTAGAACTTTCCGAAAACTTGGAACGAAATGTAACACCCAATCTATCGAAAAGAATCAAATCTTTGTCGCTGTGTTTCGCGCGAACAAAGCGCAAATGTTTATCCGCTTGGTTACTCCGCCATCTCGCAGAGTGTGATTTTTTTCCCCCTCCCGCTTCCAACAGGTAAGGCGAAACAAAATAACTTTTGTTCGAAACACTTTGGCTGCTACTTCTCTCTAACGTTAACCAAACCAAAACAGATTTAAACGTGTAAATGTTCGTTTTGTATTGGAATCTGAACTATTGTTCTGAATAGAACAACGACGCTTCAAAACTTAGTTTGATACTTCCAAGACTGTAACAGCGTTATATACCGTTTAAATGTAAATACACGGTCGGGTTTATATGCAGAGACGTTTGAATTAAATGTAAATGTCTCCCTATACATAATTTATACCATAATTTAGACGTCAGTTATTACTGGATAATATGCATAACAATAAATCTTCAAACATGTGACTAATAATCTTTCTAGAACTCTTGGATTTGCTGAAGGAGGGTGTGATTGAGAAAATAAATAAAACCTGGCAGAAAAAAATGTGTAATGTTTGATTTGGAGGTTGGAGGTCTGTCAGAGGGTGGCATGGATGAAATTCCAGGCATCCTGATTTCCTCCATTCACTCCCACTGGGGATCAGACTGAATCAGACATGCACATGGTTCACAGGGCAAGGATCGGTTGGGAATGCTGTCAGCATACCTTAAACTAGTAGATGTAGCCAGTTTTGACAATTTCTTTCTTGTAGCAGCCATTTCTCAACCCAAAAAATAGAGTGTCGGGAGAGCTGTGCTGTCACAACTTCTCTCTGAGCGTGCTGAGGCATGCTGGGAATGGATTCTGGGAAACAAACATTCGGTCTGTGACAGACTCAGCAGTTCTTAGACGGAAGGCCTTGTCTTACAAGTAGTTTAATCCGCTTGAAAGAGCTCATTAATGTGTGGAGGTTCTCAATCATGTGGTTTAGATTAGTATCAAACAGAGTTAACAAGTGATCTTTCTGTGAATAATCAGCACAAATCCTGGAGATGTGATAGAAGTTACAGCTGTTATGTTGTTTTGGGTCCGTTTAGTGTATTTCACTCAACCTAGCTTCCCCTTCCAGTGGGAAGTCTTCTAAGGACACATATGGAAGTACTTGAGTCTGTTTAACAATTCGGCAGAGGCTCCATGTGCATGTACATCTCAGCCTCAGATGGCACTTTCACGGGCCGCCCGCAGTCTGTTCACTGACTATCTGTTGCATATTACGTGCAAAAATAGCAAGAGCTGGCCAAAACCACAAGCTTCATACTGATTGGCTAGCTTTAAAGGGGATAATTCACTACAAAATGAAAATTTTGTTATCATTTACTCACTTAACTCATATAGTTTCAAACCTGTATGACTTTTTTGTGTTTCAAAGAAAAAAGAGTTATTTTGAAAAATATCTTTTGTCCAAAAAAATGAAAAGCATTGTTTTGGATTCCATTGACTTTTTTATTATATGGACAGTGACTGTTCTTCAAAATATGTTTTTGTGTTCAACAGAAGAAAGTCGTACATGTTTGGAACGACATGAGGGTTTGTTAAATGATCACAAAATTTTCATTTTTGTCTTAACTCTCCCTTTAAGACACATGTTTGAGGAAGAATAATTCGCAAGGTTTTAATTGATTGACGTTAAATCCTTAAAAGATATTCAGAGCTATTTTTTTAAAGAGTTAAGGGCCGCTCAGACCAAACTATGACTATAAAATGTAATAAAAGAGAATAGTGAAGTCCACAACAATAAGGATTACAACACACAATTATTTTTTTCCAGCTGATAAAACAAGAATCCGTTCTGCTTTATAGAGCTTGAGTATTTAAAGTGGCAGACTACAGTTATCATTCTTGGTGTGAACAAGCCTTTATTGCCTATGGAATAATGAGTATTTATCGTGTTTGGATGGACAGAATTTCTGATCACAAAGCCTAATAATATTCTTGTAGGACGGTATGTAAAACTAACTATGGTTTGTCATTTTTTTTTTTTACAACTTTTTGTCTGAGTGGAGGGTTCTGGACCAGAAGTGCAAAGTGGACTAGACTTAAAGGGATATTTCATCATTCATCATTTACTCACCCTCTTTTTTTCAGTTGAACACAAAATAAGACATCTTGAAGAATGTTGGTAACCAGAGAGTTGACAGTACCCATTAACTTTCATAGTAGGAAAAAAATACTATGGATGTCAATGGGTACCATCAACTGTCTGGATACCGACATTCTTCAAAATTTCTTCTTTTGTGTCCAACAGAAGAAAGAAATTCATACAGGTTTTAAACAACAAGAGGATGAGGATGACTTTCTTTTTTGAGTGAACTATCCCTTTTATATCAATAGTCAGAAATGTAGGAGTAAAAAATGAGCGCACATCGTACACCATTAATCCCCGTATGCTGAGTTAAAGTAACAAAGCACAACGTGAGAGAGACACACAAGTTCTCCTTTAAAAGAGGAACAACCCAGAACACACAGTCAACCTGAAAATAGAATTAGTGACACATTTAGCGTCCTAGTTGCCTGTCTGTACATTCCACATAAGTGGCATTTTGGTATGTTTTGAAATGTGTCAGTCAGTATACTCGTGTTAGGTTGGTACAGTTTCTCATAGACTTTGAAACGAATGGTATATGTATTAAACCACCCAGCACTGCACAGAATGTATTTGAATACTTGTACATTGTTTTTAGTGTTTATTTCCTGTATTTCCCCCCCTTATCTCTGTTTCAGGGTTGTAGACGCTCATTGTTCAAAATGCCGCAACAAAAGGATATAGTAAAGATTGCCATTCAGATGCCGGGCGCATACCCTCAGCTCATTCAGCTAGACCAGGTGAGCCGTCACGCACTTCCTGTCATAAAAGGGATGTTCACCAATGTACATGCAAAAGTCCGAAACTCGTCGGCAGTCAGCATTTGAGGAATAACAGCACTGTTCATTCAGTGTCATACTGAAGTCCATACAGATAAATTACAATAAGACCTAGGGTTTTATGCAAATTAGGAAGTTACATCTAAATACTGTGCGTTACAACTTTTCTTGAGTAATCAATACTAGATTAAAATATATATTAAACTTGAGAACAATATGGATATGTAACAGAAAAATAAAGTATTTTTTTAAAAGAGCATTACTAGTATGTTCTGAAGGAAGCCTATATATAACCTTTAAGTTATTTACAATATGTGTGTGTGTGTGTGTGTGTGTGTAGGCAATATCAAAGTCAGCTACACATTACTTTTTGTATTTGACATTGTAAGTATTGTAATTTTTCTGCTCACCAGCCACTGTGGGTAGTGGTCTTCCAAAGTTACTAGCCCCTCAGCATTTTCACTGGCCACAATTTTGACATCAATACCATAGGGAAAAACTGCCATATAGATATTTTTAATATTATCTCATAATTTGGCAGTAGGTATATTAGGCTGCTGTCACTTAAAGCCCTGACGCACTGATCCATTATTCTGTTACACATGCGTTTTCTTTCTCAAATGTTTACACTGACGTAAAACTCAACGGACTGTGTTTACATGACTACTCGCCAAGACCTACATTTTGACATTGTTTTGTGTGTATTTGACCATTTGAGTGCAATAAGTGGCAAAAGATATCTAAATTTAGTACTGGGAGGTGGCTTTATGTGCACACACTTTGGGTGTGAGCACAAAATCTGCGGGAATGAGTAAAATTATGCTCAATACACACAATCCCATGCCGAAATTCAAGTCCTGTAACACCAACAATATTCATCTGGAGCAAATGAAACTAGTGAATGAGGGGAGGCAGGTTTGTGTCAACTCGCTGTCGGAGAGATAAGACAGAGAGGAAGCGCAGCTGGTATTGTGTATCTATTCTTCAGAAAATGAGCATTGTAAGCATTTCAGATATTTCAGTATCGATATGTATTAAAAAAAAAAAATCTATATTTTTGACAACACTACATTGGACTTAGTTTATTATTCAACCCGCCAAAGTGGCTAGTACTAGTGACTGTTACACGCCACTGCTGAAATCCACCCACTTTTGGTGGGTTGGCGGATGTTAATGTCAAATCCTGATTATAAGTGAAGCAAAACCTCTATTAGTGAAAAAATGGAAGCATATTTATTGTTATAAACTCTCTTATTATATAATATTATATAATGCTCTTAGTATAAAAGTTTCTTATAATAAAGATACAAAACATCTTATAACACATTTGTAACTGAAATTGATTTGGTCTACATCATGAAGGGCTTTCTGTTTCTTACAAATCAAAACCAATTAGTTGATTCTCAATTGTTTTGAATAAGCTATTATTGCCGTCTACCCGGTCGAATCATTGGGTGAACAAATGCTGAGCATATTCACTATCTTCAGAGGCTTTGATCCCATTGTTTGGGACGTCCTAACAGAATGTGTTATTGTCTCGAGGGCCCAGCCATTGTCAAAGAAGCTCTCCTTTGGGTTTTCTAAACCATGAGATAACTAGGTTGTAATATGAATGAACCCGTTGTGTGACTCTGATTGGTACTTTAGGATTAGAAAGAACCTCAAACCCCCACTGACCTTCTCCTCTGCACTTCCTCGCCATTCCCAGCACTTCCACTCGCTGCCAGCTCATTCACCACTAATTACAGGCCACCGATTGGTCTACCACCGAACACCAAAATTTCGAATCGGTGAGCCACAGGAGCTGCCACAAATTATGAGATATTTCAGTTGTTGACTTTGGTGAAGCTTTGTCTTTTTGTTGTAGTCATTTTAGTATTTCAGCTTTAACTTATTTTATTTCAGTTAGTTGTCAAGTCAAAACTTTTTCTTTTTTTTTTTCTTTTTTCTTTTTCTTTTTTCATATAACATTTATTTTATTTCAGCTTAACAAAACAGTTTTGTTTAATAGTTTTAGTTAACAATAACACTTCATTCATTCATTCATTCATTCATTTATTACAAATTCAAAAAGCCCATAAAAATACCAAAATGTTTAATTCAGAAATTAACAACATGCTTATCATAAGAGTTGTATTCAAATCATTGCATGTATGAATTGCATTTTTAGGTATTTTTTAAATAAATCAATAGATCTAGACAAAAAAAGCACCATCTATTGCATATATCTTGTCTTGTTACCTAGTGTACAGTTAACAGATTTCATATTTTTCTGTCTTGTTTCAGAAAAAGCCCCTCACTGCTGTCATAAAAGAGGTTTGCGACAAGTAAGTCTGTGTTTTTGACTCTAGAGGTGTTTGTGTTTTTCCATAGCTGAAATGTCCATGATGTAAAATACCTGTTTTTGTAAAGGGTGTTGTATTATTTTTGAAGGTGGAACCTTCCGGGTCCTGACAACTATGCTCTCCAGTATGCCGATGGGATCCAGACATACATCACTGAATCTGTAGGTCATTTCCATCGTCTCCAGTGTATAACTACGTATGTGTGTGTGGACTTCAATCCGATAATGTCAGTTGTTCTCACTTATCTGATGGTCTATATTTGTTGTTGATCTTGTGTGGGGTCAGACATGGACTGTATCCTATGGATGTGACTTTGAGAGTTGATGATGGTGGGTTTTAATGTACTATCCTCAGTTTGTATCATCAGGTGTGTATGTCTGTGTGAGAGTGTGGAGACTGAATTCCCAGACAAGTTGAGGCAAAGGCTTGAATTACAGTTGTGCACATAAACCCGCAAGCCTTGTGCTGCACTAAAATTGGGCTTTTGCACACCCTAAGTAGATGCTAGCATCATCAAGCACCATCTGTAGCAGAAAATACTGAAATAATGATGCGATACTCTAGACAAAAACAACACAACATGAAGTTTCCTCTGACATATTTAATCTAGTAATGGAGAGTACAGTCAATGGAGAGTACAGAACTTCCTAAAAATTTATTAAAAATATCTAAGATTAATTTTTTTCCCCAATATAAGACTGTCTGTCTGTCTTGACTTTCTTTCTTTCTTTCTTTCTTTGTACGTCTGTCTGTTTTTGTTGTTTATCTGTCTTTCTTTTTCTGTCTGTCTTTGTTCTTTCTTTCTTTCATTCTTTCTTTCTTTCGTTCTTTCTTTCTTTCTTTCTATCTATATGTTTGTATCTTTTTTCTCCTGTCTGTCTGTTTTTATTTATCTGTCCTTTCTTTCTTTCTTTCTTTACGTCTGTCTGTTTTTGTTGTTTGTCTGTCTTTCTCTTTCTGTCTGTCTTTCATTCTTTCTCTGTATCTGTTTGTATCTTTCACCTGTTTGTTTTTGTTGTTTATCTGTCTTTCTATTTTTGTCTGTCTTTGTCCTTTCTTTCTTTTGTACATCTGTTTTATTCTTTTGTCGTCTGTCTGTCTTTCTTTCTTTCTTTCTTTTCTTTCTTTTTCTTTCTTTGTACATCTGTTTGTATCTTTTCGTCTGTCTGTTTTTGTTTATCTGTCTGTTTCTTTCTCTTTCTGTCTGTCTGTCTTTCTTTTCTATCTATCTATCTGTCTGCCTGTTTTCTTTATTTATCTGTCTATCATCTATCTCCATCTGTATCTCCTTCTATCCATCTTTGTTTTTTTTTTGTTTTTTTGTTGTTTTTAGTTTCTTGCTGTCTGTATGTCTCTATACTTTATGTGCAAGTGATAATGAAGTCTGATAATAGCAGTATCACTTCCTGTACACTGACTGTTGGCTGCTTTATGACTTTTGTTCTAGAACCGCCTGGACATCAAAAATGGGAGCATCCTGCGTTTAACCAAAGCGCCAGTGAGTGTCTTTGTGAGATTTTGACAGTGACCGTATTTAACTAACTTAGTGTATCTAAACACGTCTCTTCACTCAGGCTTTGTTTTAAAATCAAAATGTACACAACCACAGTACCAAGTAATAGCCATGTTTGCTTTCTTATTGATTTATAACCTTGTGTTTGTCAGGGCCGTTGCGCTGAAGATCTGTATAAAGGCATTCAGAGTTCAGACTCCGGCGTGCGCTGTGACTCTCTGAAGCTGCTGGCCACTGTCTCCACCGACATCACGTTCGCCCAAGAGTTTATCAGTCGTGATGGACACTCCCTGCTCGTCAAGATAGTGGAGGACGCTCACGAGTCAGTTTGCTGCCTGTCTTTGCCCTATTTATCCAGCTTAGTGTTTTATTGCTGCCCAGTATAAAGATCAAACAGGTGAACGTGTGATTTTTTTAAATTTTTTTTTATTTTTTTTCTTTCCCCCCCAGGGCCCCTCTGATAATGACACACACTCTCACTGCCTTCATGGAGCTCATGGATCATGGCATTGTGTCCTGGGAGAATCTGTCCAGTGTCTTTACCAAAAAGGTACTAAGCTACACACACCCTTCACATCCATAATACAGTATGAACACTGTAACAAACCATCTGCCTGTCATTAGATGTCTTTATTACACTGTTTATAAATGCTGAATTCTGATTGGTCAGTTGTAGCATCCTGCAGACAAATATTTTATATTATATTAATAATTAATTATTTAAATGCTTCATATGTAATTGAAATTCTTTATATTCACTACCATTCAAAAGTTTGGGGTTGGTAATATTTAAAAAAAAATGTTTTTGAAAGAAGTCTCTTATGCTCACCAAGGCTGGATTTATTTGATCAAAATTTCATAAAACAGTAATATTGTGAAATATTATTTACAATCTAAAATAATAGTTTTCTATTTTATTATATTTTAAATGGAATTTATTCATGTCAGTGTCACATGACTCTTCAGAAATCATTCTAATATGCTGATTTGAAGCTCAAGAAACATTTTTTATTATCAATGTTTAAAAGAGTTGTGCTGCTTAATATTTTTGTAAAAATCATGATACATTCTTTTCAGGATTCTTTGATGAATAGAAAGTTCAAAAGAACAGCATTTATTGGAAATGGAAATCTTTTTTAACATCATAAATGTCTTTACTGTCACTTTTGATCAGTTGATCAATGCATCTTTGCTAAATATAAATATTAATTTCTTTCAAACCAATTTTTTTTTTTACCATCCCCAAACATTTATACAGTTATGTATTTATTAATTTATTTTAATTCATTATTATTATTTTTCACAAAAGCATTGACTTAAAAAAACAAAACAAAATAAACCATACAAGAAAGAAAAAAATAGATTTGAAGAGTTTTAAATATTAAATCACTAATGATGATAATAAAACAAGTTATTATCACAACTCATGTATTATCTCAGAATAATACCTTTTCAGGGTAATACAAGGTACCCTGTCATACATGTTCACCCTGTCTGTGTTTTTTTTTGTGATAATAATGCCCAGATGCCCTTTACATGACGAAACTCATTTGAGTCAATGAGGATTACGTGTTTTTCGCCTCCCATAATGTTACTTTTCTGATGTTGTGTTGCTGTTTATTTTTGTCTGAATTGGTTACCTTCGCTTGTTACCTATTTAGTCATGTTTGTTTTTCAGATCGCCAGTTTTGTGAATGCAAAGGTGCTGGACACATCTATCCAGCAGGTGTCGCTGGCTATCCTGGAGAGCATGGTGCTCAGCAGCAGTAGTCTGTTTAATGAGGTCAAACAAGAAGTCACCCTCGAGAGACTCCTCTCCCATCTCCAGGTGTAAGTACAGAAGGGTGCTTGATTATTTTACAGTTTTAACATTTTGGAGTATTGCATTGTTTACTTTATGGGTGTGAAAGAGGAAGAGGTTCTTTAAAAATGCACTACATAAATGACAATGATGATTCTATATTGAGGTACGTTTAGGCTAATGACCTGCAAAATTAAATCTGAAATTAAATCTTATCTTTTTATAACAGGACGTTTTCTATGCTATAATTTCTATAATAAAATACATATATGGTATCTTTTTAAATAATTAGCATTAAACAAACAAACAATATAATTCTTATTCTCAGTGAATAAAGAAGACTTTGATAGAAAAAAGATAGGTGGCGCTGTGCACTAAGTAGGCTGTAAATCGCCATTAAACAAAAGAAGAAGAAGGAAGTAGAATGGCACGTTTTTTATTAGCGTCTGTTTCCACAGTGAATCATTGATTCGTTTCTCTGTTGAGAATGTCTTGTGTGTTAACCGGGAACATACTCTGGGTTGGCTGAACTTACTCCCAGACGCGTTTTTGGAACCAGCCTACCTCAAGTAAGCAAGGTTTGGGTTAATCAACTGAGAGTTCAGGGTATATGTGACAGTAAGTTAACCTTGCTTTCTGGAATAACCCCCTAGGTCTAAAACGTTTTGAGCTGGTCCAAAACAGATGTAAACGGGGTCTAAAACGTTTTGAGCTGGTCCAAAACAGGTGTAAACTGGGTCTAAAACGTTTTGAGCTTGTCCAAAACAGATGTAAACGGGGTCTAAAACATTTTGAGCTTGTCCAAAACAGGTGTAAACGGGGTCTAAAACGTTTTGAGCTGGTCCAAAACCGGTGTAAACGGGGTCTAAAACGTTTTGAGCTTGTCCAAAACAAGTGTAAACGGGGTCTAAAACGTTTTGAGCTGGTCCAAAACAGATGTAAATGGGGTCTAAAACATTTTGAGCTTGTCCAAAACAGGTGTAAACGGGGTCTAAAACGTTTTGAGCTTGTCCAAAACCGGTGTAAACGGGGTCTAAAACGTTTTGAGCTTGTCCAAAACAGGTGTAAACGGGGTCTAAAACGTTTTGAGCTGGTCCAAAACCGGTGTAAACGGGGTCTAAAACGTTTTGAGCTTGTCCAAAACAGGTGTAAACGGGGTCTAAAACGTTTTGAGCTGGTCCAAAACAGATGTAAATGGGGTCTAAAACATTTTGAGCTTGTCCAAAACAGGTGTAAACGGGGTCTAAAACGTTTTGAGCTGGTCCAAAACAGATGTAATCGGGGTCTAAAACATTTTGAGCTTGTCCAAAACAGGTGTAAACGGGGTCTAAAATGTTTTGAGCTTATCCAAAACAGATGTAAATGGGATCTAAAACATTTAGATTTTGTCCAAAACAGACCGAGGTATGCTGGTTCCAGAAGTGTCTTGGAGTAAGCCAACCCAGAGTATGTTCCTGGTTAACACACAAGACATTCTCAACAGAGAGATGAATCAATGATTCACTATGGAAACAGACGCTAAGAAAAAGCGCGCCATTCTACTTCCCTTCTTCTTTTGTTTAATGGCGATGTACAACCTACTTAATGCACAGCGCCACCTATTTGGTGGTTGTGCAATCATTTTTTTTTTTTCAATCTTTTCATTTAATAAGTATTCTTTATTCACTGAGAATAAGAATTATATTTTTTGTTTGATGCTAATTATTTAATAAGATACCACATATGTATTTTATTATAGAAATAATAATAAACGGGGTCTAAAACATTTTGAGCTTGTCAATAGTAAATGTTTAACAATTGTTCTCAGTGCTGTCAGTAATGGATTATAGCAATTAAATATAATAATTATGACAACAACAATAATAATAATAATAAGTTTTATATAGTTAATAATTTCACAAAATACTAACATTAATGTTTTCTATTGTTTATAACTGAACAAAAAATTATTATTATTATTCATGTTTTGTATTGTTCATAACCACAAAACTTTAACAATAATGGCAACATTTATATTAATATATTATTTATTGCCCCTTTTTTTTAGTTAACACAATTTCAATAGTAAATGTTTTAATAACATTTAAAAATAATTTTTTTTTACTGTTTAATCTTTCAATAACTTAACAATTGTTCTCAGTGCTTTCAGTAATTATCAGGATTATAGCAATTTAATATAATAATTATGACAACAATGATAATGGAAAGTTTTGTATAGTTAATTTCACAAAATATTTAATATTATTATTATTATTATTATTGTTGTTATTAATATTTTGTATTGTTCATAAATACCAAACTTAACTAATAACAACATTTTTTCCCCCCAAGTTAACATAAAAATAAACCTGTTACTTCCTTTGTCATGCAAGTAAATGTTTCTTCCTCATTTAGAAAATACCTTTTGGTGTAGTTCATCATGTAGATATTTATCATGTTTACACTACACCATGTATCTTTTGGCCCTCTAGCGGTTAAAAAACCTCATGCAGTTTGCGGAAGAACATTAACATTAACACAAGTAACTGATTACTGCAGCAAACCTATTCTGAACCAGAAAAAAAGTTACATAGTGTTCCTTTAAATCAGCATTCTAACATGAATAATTCTTATTTCCCTTCCTTTTTCTTTCATCCAAATGTACTGTAGAACAAACCAGCAGCTGCAGACTAAGGCCATGGCTCTGCTGATGGCAATGTTGCAGGCTGGTAGAGAGGCAGACAGACAGGTGAGAGCTTGACTGGTCGTGTTCTGTCTCTCTGATAAGTTGGTTTTGCTGCCACTGTCTGTTGAAATTACAATAGTGCAAGCAAATTAAAGAACATTTTTTTTTAGCTATTTTGCTAGTGGAAGCTCTATTATAAGAAAGTCTGATTCATCCTTGCCATCATAGGAATAAATTATTTTTTGATAATGTATCAAAAAAGAAAACCACTATTTTAAGTTGTAATAATATTTCACAATATTACAGTTTTTTTTTTTAATCGTTTCAGGAGCTCTTTGAATTTCTTGAGAAGAGGAATCTACGACAGTACATTCACAAGGTGAGAAAGTTTTGAAGCTCTTGTTTATTCATATGATACTTCCTATTTTAAAAAGTCCTATTACAATAAGCATTTTCCATTGCATCAGAATCTGTACATGACTTCAGTACCAATATAAAGGTCAAAGTGCCCCTGTTATCAGAATCAGAATCAGAATGAGCTTTATTCGCCAGGTGTGCACAAACACACAAGGAATTTGTTTCTACAGGAGCTCTTAGTACACACATACATATGACATGAGAACAGAAAAAACATTTAAATAAGTAAACTAAGAAAATAATAATAATAAGTCAAATAAAATAAATAATAATACTAATGTGGTATACATCTGGAACAGATTTGTATTGTATTAGGCTATTTTAAATGTTCCTAATTTTGTTTTGAAGGTCTCCTACAGTAGTTTTACATGCATCCAAGGTCAAAAACAATTTTCTCATAATATACATTCTAGCATCCCCTCTTTTCTCACAGTGTCTGAAACGGTTCAATAAATGATTCGGTCTCTCTAAACCCCTCCTTTCTGAGAGCCTACTCTGCTCTGATTGGTCAGATGGCCCAGTCTGATTGGTCCACCACTTACAGTGCATGTCGGAAATGAAAAGCTCTGGATACACAGTGGTATCAGCTCTGGATACACAGTGATACGAACAGTAATATCTGAAAAAGCATAATAAATGTAACTGTTTGCAGAACATCATCCACAGCTCTAGTTCAGTAGGAGATGAGATGGCCCACTACCTCTATGTGCTGCAGACGGTCCGTCTAAACCACCTGGAACCCCGTATGAGGACGCCTCTAGACTCCTACAGCCAGGTTTTCTTTCATTCTACATCTTCATTTGATTTCTGAGTTCGCTCAGCGCACTTATTTCTCACACACACACATTTCTTCCATATCCTTCAGGAGCAGAGGGACCTGCTCCACGGTCTGAGGCAGGCCGCGTTTGAGACAGAAAGCGAGAGCGGTCTGAGTAATGAACGTAGGCGTTCGCTCTGCGCTAAAGAGTTTAAGAAGCTTGGCTTCTCTGTGAGTGTCACAAGTTGTAGAAGTGTGAATACTGCACCACAACAAACCTCAAGGCCTAATTTTAAGTGTGTTTTTTGTGTTCTTTGTGTGTCAGAATAACAGTAATCCTGGTCAGGACTTGAGCCGGTGTCCTCCGGGTCTCCTGGCGTTGGACACCATGGCGTATTTTGCCTCCCGTTACCCTGATGCTTACAGCAGGGTGAGTATATAACATTTTGTTATATAATGTTGACAAAGAGTTTTTGGGGCCAGTATACATCACTATATCAGTATGCATTGACCCATAAGTCTCTGTCTCAGTTTGTGCTGGAGAACAGCAGCAGAGAGGACAAACACGAGTGTCCGTTTGCGCGCAGCAGCATCCAGCTCACGCTCATCTTGTGTGAGATCTTGCGCATCGGAGAACCCCGTGAGTAAACTGACATGACACTGGAGATGGTGGCAATGATCAGATGAAGATTTTATAGCTTAGGCTATGTCCTGATAGCAAACAAAATATGGTTTTGAGGGCCAATATGACTTTTCATCACTAGAAATTTTGTATATTTTGTGTGTATATAAATATATATACTGTATACTTTATATATGTATAAATATATTTTTTGTTTGTCATAAGTTCTCATATACTCATCTTACTCATGTCTTATCTGCTGTAGCCTCTGAGACCGGCTCAGACTATCACCCCATCTTCTTCGCTCAGGACCGACTGCTGGAGGAGCTTTTCTGCATTTGCATTCAGCTCCTCAACAAGACGTGGAAAGAGATGAGAGCCACACAGGAAGACTTTGATAAGGTAGATCATAACATTTACAATCTCTGTGCTGAAAGGGATTTTTTTTTACATCCTCTTTCTTTTCATCGTGTAAAAGTGTTGATCTGCTCTTACTTAAACTAAAGTGTATTTTTACACTATTCATCACTATTCACTATTTTACTTTTCCCCCCATTTCCCCACTTAGAATATTAAAGGATTAGTTCACTTTCAAATGAAAATAACCCCAAGATTTACTCACCCTCAAGCCATCCTATGACTTTCTTCTTTCTGATGAACACAATCGGAGATATATTAATAAATATCCTGACGCATCCAAGCTTTATAATGGCAGTATGCGTTACCATTTGAGTATGAGCTGAAGAAAGTGCCTCCATCCACATCCATCCATCATAAACATATTCCACACGGCTCCGCGGGGTTAATAAAGTCCTGAAGCGAAGCAATGCGTTTGTGTAAAAAAAAAAAAATCCATATTTAAAAAATTTATTTAGATACCACTTATAGTACATTTGAACTCATAGTGTACTACAAGTGGTAACTAAATATATTTTTTAAATACAGAGATAGTATATTAAAAGCACATTTTAATTCATATTTCATGGTGTCTCAAAATAGCACAGTTGAGTACACTTAGATGTTCTTAAGATTATCTTATGAAGTACTAAAGAAGAATTTTTAGTATATGAAGTACAAAATTAGTGCGTGAAAATAGAGCATTTTAAGTACATTATAGAAGTGTACTTTTTTAATAATGAATAAGGAAGGTGCTAGCTTAAGCTTTTTGAACTGCGAGAGTTTTACACTTTCTTCGTAAGTTGAACACGGAAGGTGGTATGGCGGAAGCTAGATATTTTACTTCACAACTTGTTAAATATGTTTTTTTTTTTTTACACATACACAAACTGGCTTTTTTTTGGTACTGTACCTTTAAGACTTTGATATGTAAATAACCTATTTTGTGATTCATGTAACACTGTAGCTAACATTGTCATTTGTCATGACGAGTCAAGTTTTTTTAAAAATTGAATAGCTGTAGATATGCAAATGTGGGCATTGTGTTAAATCTGAATAACATCTTAACCCGTATTTTTGGCAAAGTTCCCATAAATATTTCAAAATAACAAGGAAAATTCTGCTGTCCATGATATATTAAAGTCAGCATGAAATTAAGTTGGGCCAAATTTACTTTTAAATTACAAATTTACCTGAGTTTTTATTGTTTTATTAAAAAAATTATGTTAATTTTTAATTATTGAAATATAAATATAAATATCAGATGAAAAACTTTCAGTTGAAATTAAGTTGAAGTACTAAAATTAAAATAATAAAAATGAAAGATATATATATATATATATAATAACCAAACTGTGGTACAGGTGTCTCATGGCAGTATATACAGTTATTTATCATACAATCATACAATGGTAGTTCAATGGTCGAGTGGAGGGTAATAGCACCGACCTAAACAAAAATCAAGAAATAAAGACAATCAACCTACATTCTCAAGGAAATTCCAAAGAGGGGAACAAACACGCCAAAAATCATTAGACCTCCGGTGTAAGTCACAGGTTAGTTTTTCTAAAGGTAGGGAGGTAGCAATTTGAGTCAACCACATATTGACAGAAGGGATCTGAGGAGGGGACCACAACAAAAGTATACTTTTTTTTTGCCAAAAAGGTACAAAGATGTAGCACACATTCTAGGTCATGGTTGAGATGTAATTCAGCTTTACAATTCAAGAGATAGGCCCTCTGGGATAGAGCAAAAGGTTTACCAATGATTCTCTGTACAACTTTATGTATCTCTTTCCAGTAAGTCTTGATCATGTCACAGTCCCAAAATACATGCATAACCGTACCAATATTAGACTTACACTTGAAACACAATTGGGAAACATTAGGAAAAATCTTGTGGAGGCGAACCAGTGTTAAATAAGTTCTGTAAATGAAGTTTTGCTCATGACTCGATATTGATGTGCCTCTAAAGTAGACGCCGGAGCATGCCGAAAGCCAATCCTCATCACTGAGATTGGTTCCAAAGTCTTTTTCCCATACCAGTTTCAGAGGATCAAAGGAGGAGAAGCCAATATTTGATAGCATAGTATAAAAAACAGAAATCTTCCTTTTGAGAGAAAATGAAAAGTACGGTTGTTTTTCTATGTCAGAAAGATCCAAGCGTATTTTCTTGTCCTTTAGAAGTGATTCCAGAAAATGTCATAATTGCAAAAATTTGTAGAAATCATTATTGGGTAAATTAAATTCTTGTTTTAACAACTGAAATGGTTTCAATCTGCCCTTGTCAAGTAACTGGTCCATCTCCAGAATTCCCTTCAGTCTCCGTGATCGAAGACTAATGTTCTGAATAGCAGGGGGTAAGTCAGGGTTGAACGAAATAGGAGACTTCAAAGATAGGATGCATGGAATATTCAAATACTTCAAAATATCTTTCCATGCTAGGAGTGTTTGATACCGTAAAAATATTGGACACTGATTCGATTTTATGTACACTGTAAATAAATGGTAAGGTACACAACAAATTTGGAAAACATCTCAAAGCCTCAATCCCTGCCCACCGTGAATCCATTCTATTTAGAAACATATTTTTAATCTGGGCAGACCAAAAATATAACTGGAAGTTAGGGAGTGCAACCACTCCTAATTCTCTGGGTTTCAGTAAGATAGAAAATTTGAGTCTAGGCTTTTTTTTAAATTCCAGGTGAATTTTGATGTAATGGAATTTAACTTTTTAAAGAAAGCAGCAGTCAAATAACAGGGCAGACTTTGAAATAAAATATTCAACCTGGGTAGCATGTTCATCCTAATTACGTTAATCTTGCCCAGAAACAAAATGGGGAGGTTTGACCAATCGGACAAGTCCTGACTAATTTTGGTAACTAATGGGGTGTAATTAGCTTTGAATAAATCACACAAATTGGGTGTGATATTTATTCCTAAATATTGAAAACCTGAGGGAGCTAAACGAAATGGACAGCCCAAAGCAGCTTTGGGGGGAGCATACAAGTATAAGGCCTGAGATTTATTTAGATTAATCTTATACCCGGAAAATTTACTATATTCTCCAATAATCGAAAGGATTGTGTCAGCGGAAGTCTCTGGATATTTAAAATATAACAACACATCGTCGGCATATAGAGAAATACGATGCTCATCTGAGCCAATTCTAATACCCTGGATACTTGTATTGGCCCTCATTGCCACAGCCAGAGGCTCAATGACCAAAGAAAATAAGAGGGGTGACAGTGGACAGCCCTGGTGGCAGCCTCTACCAACAGGAAATCTACTAGACGTTAGCCAGTTCATATTAACCGCCGCCATAGGCTGGGAATATAAAAGTTTAATCAAATTAATAAAATTATGCCCTAAATTTATCTTCTATAATACAGTGAAAAGGAAAGGCCACTCCACCCTATCGAACGCCTTTTCGGCGTCAAGCGAAACAATTAATGTGGGATCTTTGGTCATATGTACATAATCTAGAATATTCAGTAATCTACGAATGTTATCAGAGCCATATCTAGATTTTACAAACCCGGTCTGATCTGACAAAACGATAGAAGGAAGGACGGATTCAAGGCGTCGAGACATTGCTTTAGCCACGATTTTGTAATCTACATTTAATAAACTGATGGGGCGGTAGGAGGAGCAATCCAAAGGGTCTTTGTCTTTTTTCAAAATGAGGCTGATAACGGCAGAGGACCTGAGAGAGTCAGGCATTGAATTTAGCTCAAAGAGATTATTAATTGCAGGCATTAAGATCCTTCCAAAATTGCTTGTAAAATTTATGTGAGAAACATTTATGTCCCGGAGCTTTGCCTGATGGCATGGATTGAATAGCTTGCCAGATTTCCTCTTTAGTGAAGGGTGCATTTAAAAAAAAGTTGTTTGTTTCAGAAACAACAGGAAGAAAAATTGTACGCAAATAGTTTGATAAATCCCTCTTCAAACCACAGCCCTCAGCTTTGTATAAAGTCCTATAAAAATTGGAAAGAGTATCGTTAATTATCTGGGTATCAAAAGAGACCCTGCCCTCTGGAGTCTCGATTGCCTTTATAACTCTTTTTTTTTTTTTTTAAGTTGATATGCAGGTAAACGACTAGGTTTATTTCTGAATTCGTAATATTTTTGCTTACTAAAAAACTGTAATTTCTTAATATGCTCCGTGTGGTTTAAATTTAATTTTGCTCTGGCTCTGTTCAGCTGAATCCAATTGGTCTGATTTGGTATTTGTTTGTGTTGGTTTTCGAGGTAAATCACTTCGGTCTCTAAATCTCTCCTTTTTTTAATCTTGAGTTTACTCACTAAAGAAGCATAGGAGATAATGTGTCCCCATAACAATGACTATTTTTTGTTTTAGGAACATACAAAAATCATCATTATTCAAATGTGAAACATTAAACTTCCAATAATTAGATTTGGGAATGGACAAATTGACATCAAGGTCTAAATAAACAGGACTGTGGTCAGATAAAACGATAGGGCCAATACAGCAGGATTTCACTTGGTGAATCCAATCGGATGGTGCGGAAAAAAATAAAAATAAATAAATAATCCAACCTGGAATAAGAATTATGAGGGTGAGAATAGAATGTATAATTTCTGTCTTTCGGGTGTAGCTCTCTCCAAATATCTGCTAGGCCTAAATCTTTACAAACATTCCGTAAAGTACGGGAGGATTTGTGGCCGGTCATGGTCTGTGGGGTGGGTTTATCCAAATTATTATCAATTACACAATTAAAATCACCACCCAAGAACCCCAGATTTCCGCAGAACCGGTTAAACTGCAAAACTGTCTGAGAAATAAAACTGGGACAGTCAATATTTGGGGCATATACAATTCCAATAGTGAGATGCACTTCAAAAATATAGCCCGAGACTAGTACAAATCTCCCCTCAGAGTCAGACTACATAATCCAGATTGAATTGGATGTTCTTGTGAAATAAAGTTGCTACCCCTCTACTATTTTATGTAAAAGAAGAGTAATATATCTGACCCACCCACTCTCTTTTAAGTTTACAATGTTCATTATCCGATAAGTGGGTTTCCTGCAACAGAGCAATAGTTATTTTTTTGAGAAATGTCAATTTTCTTCCTTTTTATAACGTGGCCGATACCCTTCACATTCCAAATGACTAACTTGACAATATCAGGCATACAAACAAAAACAAAATGTTAAGATGCTGACAAACGTAAATCTTGCACAAAGAAGACCCCAAATTTGAACAGAACAGTACCATGGATTGAACACTGAATTACCCCAGAAAAGTACACACCCCCAGGCCCCATCCCCAAACGATAGGGCACAAAGAACATCAAAAAGTCACAGAACAAGATGATGAACGAAAATAAACATGTCATCATACTAATGCCACTGAGAAAAATAGCCCCCTCAAGAGTCGCTCCTATATAAACTATAAAATAGAATACGCAATTAAAATGACTGGGCCCAATGAGAAGGTCAAAAAAAAAAAAAAAACAGGAAGGGGAAAATGGAACAACCGTGTGACCCTACAACATTTAAATCCCCTTCCAAAAAAGAAAAATTATCCTGGATAACGAATATCAAAAGCAACAATGTATAGTAGTGGTCTAAATAAAATAAATAAACAAATACATTTTAGACAAGAACAGAAAAGAGAAAAAAATCACTTTTGGGCTCAAAAAAGAGTGATAGAGAAATAGAGAGTATGTTACATTGCAGATGAAGATGAAAAAAGTTATCTGTCCAGAGAGTCCAAAAAAGCTTTAGATGAGTCCGGGTCATCGAACAAGTGAATCTTCCCCAGGTGTAAGCATCTAAACCAGGCAGGGTAGACGAATCCGCGATATAAGCCACGAGGGACCATGATCTTGACAACTGATAGGTCTGAGTAAAACCGAAGCTCTGCGCCTTCGTGGGTAATTGTCTTCTTCAACGCTGCCCTTAGAACAGTTTCTTTTTCTGTAAACCTCAAAAAGCGAACCAGAACACTCCTCGGGGGTGAATTCAGATTGCTAGGCGCAAAAGAAGGAGATCTGTGGGCCCGTTCGATATCCAGGGTGAGGGAGTCTACGGGCAGGTCTAGCTGTTTGGGAATGGAGGAATAGAGAAACGACGCAAGTGGACCAGAGCCTTCCGCTCCTTCTGGTAGGCCAACTATTCTTAAATTTTTTTGTCGACCCCTGTTCTCCAAGTCGTCCACTTTTGACTGAAGTTGTTCCACTTTAGTCAGTAAATTAGCAAGCTGGCTTTCGGACACTGGCAGTCTTTCGCGGATGAAATTCTCCCTTCAGCCTCCGTTAGACGGGTCTCAATGCCCTCAATCCTTTCAGCGAGAGCCGCAAACAAATTTTGTAGAGAGGAGACGGATCCAGCTATTCCCTCTAGCCGATTAGTTATTCCTTCAAGATGAGAACCGTTGGTTTTTATTTGAGAAAGTACCAGCGCCATGTCTGATTGGGCCTCTGTTGCATTGGCGTTAGCTTCTGCTAGCGACAAAGAATGAGTGGTTTTCTTTTTGTCTTTTTCTTTGGATTTCTGTGAACGTGTTGATCCGAAAAACTCTGTAAAGTTAAAGAGAATGAAAGATTCTGAGGGAAAAATGCAAAACAAATGAATATTAGAGCAGAGCCAAGAAGTCAAGCAGCCATCTCGCTCTGGGTCACGTGATGCCCCCACCCCAAGCTAAATATTTTTATTAAAAAAATAAAACTAATAAAAATGACAAAAGAACAGAACACTTACACTAAAATTAAAATGAAAACTGAAAATAGAATAAATGCTAATATGAAGTTATATTATGTAAGTATGAGGAAAATTGGCCGTTAACTTATGGGTTTCATGTTGACTTTAAAGATCCAAAGAAGTCATGAGAAAACTAGTGCATTTTTAAGGCATTATTGCCTATCATTTTAAGATCAAAGTGTATTCTTGAAAGCTTTATAATAATATAATTTGTCACTGAGTCACACAATAGATAAGCTTCTGGTCACTTCTCTACTTCTCCATGGATATTGATCGGTTCATCTGGACATATCTGAGAAACGTCAAGATGGTGGAATGACAAGCATGCTGTTCCCAGACCGAAGAGACAGACTCCTTCTTTAAGTGCCTTTGTGTATATCAACATTCCCTAAATTGTTACGTCTCCTTTTCTGATGTTAAAGAAAGCGTCCTTCCTCTGGCCCAAACCACTCAGCAGTGCAACAAAATAGACCTCCATTTAATAAACGCTTTCAGGCCGTAAACCTTGTGACTCTTGTGACCTTTGGGATGGAGCGAGTGTCCAGCTGACCGGCCTGTCTTTTGTTTTCGCTGACCGTCGCCCCCGCCACACCGACCTCATGGGCAGAGACTTTATAAAGGGGTATTAGAAGAACAAAAGGAATCCCGCTCCCTAGCAGAAATACAGATCAACAGTAAACCACATCCCAAAAATAGCTTTGTGTTTTGAAATGTCTAAATTGCGTTTTCAGTGCAGACCCTTTTTGTTTCTGTTCTGGGAGGTTTTTTGGAAAAACTAATGTGTTCAGAAACAAGTGGCTCATATTTAACAATTCAAGGGTTTTCTTAATGTCGAACATGAGAAAAGTAGCCAAAGTTGAGCTCTTATTTTACCTCTAAGGGGAAATTACTCGCACTGTGTGTCTTTTCCCATATAACTTACTCACTTTACTGCTTTTTTCCCTGACTGTGCTGTTTCTCATTAACAGCAGTTAACTGTTGCTGGCATAGTGCTGTGAACTGGTTTGCTGTGAAGTGTGTTTGTGTGCTGTTTTAGGGGAATATGTATGGGTTTATTGGGGGGCATCTAGAGGGAGGGACCATACACTCTAACACATACACACACCCAAACACCAAAACACGCACACACAGTGTCACTGTGGTAGTGAGGGGACCACAGCTGCTGCTTTCACTTTGGCTGAGGTAGGATGTGTGTTTTGTCTCTGTGTTGTAGGACTAGTGACAGAATAAACATTTTCTTCTTTTATTTCAATAACTAAGATATGAAGGATGATGCAGATGACGTGAGGTGTGTGACTATCAGTATGTTGTGTATATGTACGTGTTGTAATGTCGTTTATAGTATTTAACTCTATTGCATAATGTTGACGACAAGCCCGTATTCTTTATAAAGTAGGCATATTATGCATAATAGATGGAAATTAAATGGTTAATGGGGAGGGGATACATTTATATTTAAAAAAAGTGTTGTCATTTTGAAACCTTTTTCTGTCATTTTTTTTTTTTCACCACTTAGAAAAGACCTCAGACATTTGGTTGCTTAATTGGTAATACATGCACAAAATCGCTGAAATAAAATAAACATATTATACAATATAAACTCGCCAAAAATGCACAAGTGACGTAAAAAGGAACAATCAAATAATCAAATGTTATTCGACCAAGTAGGCAGTGTTATTAGGCGATTTAACTAGATCTGATTGTTCAAAATATATCGGTCACATAGACTACCGTTCAAAAGTCTGAGAAAATGAGAAGTTAGAACTCGTTCAGAAAGAACGCATTGATCAAAAGTGACAGTAAAGACATTTAATGTTATAAAAGATTTCTATTTTAAATAAATGCTGTTTATTTGTACTTTCTATTCATTAAAGAATGTATCAGTTTCCACAAAAATATTAAGCAGCACAACTGTTTTCAACATTGATAATAATAAGAAATGTTTTTTGAGCAGCAAATCAGCATAACAGAATGATTTCAGAAGGATCATGATGTAAAACTGAAGACTCAAGCAATGATGCTGAAAATTCAGGAATACATTTACATTTTAAAATGTAATAAAATGGAAAACAGTGGTTTTAAATTGTAAAAAAAAAAAAAAAAAATTAAATTGATTGAATTCGTAATATTCTTATTAAAGTTTTGTGAGTTGTTGTTGTTGTTGTTGTTGTTTTTACCAAATTGGGGCAGCAAATTCCACAATCTGATATTTTAAATTCAGTCATTTGACCTTTTTTTTTTTTTCTTCCTTCTTCTTTTTTCCTGCACAAATATTTGACCAAATCGGAAGAATTAGACATGCAGTAACATACAAATATCTTAAATTAATTTATTTCCATTTTCCAAAACATAAGTACTTGAAAAATACACTGACATTTTTTATAATGTTTTGTATTTCTCAGGACCATAAAATGTAAAAGATATTAACATTTACCTCAAAGTAAAGTGAGCAGTGTTGTTGTCGGCTAACGTTCCCTTTCTTACGGTTGACCGAGTGTGTCAACAGTTCTGTCTATCTCACAGCCGGACACTCACTTCAAGAGAGACCCATATTTTCATTGTCCATTTCTCCTCCCCTGCTGTTTTATTTGAGTTACCCCCATCTCCCCTTTTCCGTTCCCCTCCATTACTCTTGACCTGAACCCCAGAGACATGTTGTTCAGGGGTGAATGAGGTCAAGCATTCTGTGTGCAAGTAGTCATCAGGGTTTATTGGAGGAGATGGGGACACTGTGGAACAATCACACACATTGCAAATATAATATCAGATTTTTTAAATAATCACATTTCCTCTAAAGGTGATGCAGGTGGTCCGGGAGCAGATCACCAGGACTCTGTCCAGTAAGCCCACATCTCTGGAGCTCTTTAAGAATAAGGTGAACGCATTGAACTACAGTGAGATTCTCAAACTCAGACAGACGGAGAGACTCCACCAGGAGGAGACACTTTCTCCACCTGTGCTGTAAGTAGTGATGGAAGAAACAAAGCTTTGAATCTATTGAGCAAATTGCTTCGCACAGTGATTCACGCTGGTGACGCCTGCTGGTCAAAACAGTGTAAACTCATCCCAAACACACACAAAAACACCTTTTACAAACCAATTGTGAATTTATTTACACTTTCAACAAAACCATTTAAAAGACCCTTTAGACCCTTTTTCTCACATTTCTCACAATTCTGGCTTTTTTTTTTTTCTTCAGAATTGCGAGATATAAACTCAGAATTGCAATTCTGAGGAAAAAAGTAAGAATTGCTAGATGTTAACTTGCTAATGCTAATGCCAGAAAAAAAGTAAGAATTGCGAGAGAAAATGTAGCAATAACCTTTTTACTTTGTATTCCATAGCAAAAACAGAACTGCAAGATGTAATCTCAGGATTCCCAAAAAAATCATGAGGTAGATCATGAGGTAAATTTGCAATTGCAAATTCAACTCGCAATTTTGAGGAACAAAGTCAGAATTGTAAGATATTAACTCACAATTACGAGTTTATACCTTGCAATTGTGAGAACTTGTGTAACTCTCCTGTTCGAACCGTCCGCTCTAAGCTGGACTCGAATCCGGGTCCGTTGACATGGTTGGCCCCTTTAACAAGGAGGCTAAAGTCTGCAGGGGAGTGATGTTTATACACACAGCTCTTACCAGCCTACACCCGTTACACTCGCAATTGTGAGGGGAAAAAAAATGTCAGAATTATGGACTTTTTTTTTTTTTTTTTTTTTTTTTTGGACCATCTGTTTTGATCGTACATTTTTACGCACATGTTTTTTGACACACTCTTTATTCCATATATTGTGAGATATAAACTTGCAATTGTGAGGGAAATTCTGTGGTGGAAGCAAGCTTCCATAGATACACTCTCTGAATCACTGATTCGAAACAAATGATTGGCAAAAGTTTTGAAGTTTTATGAAGCAGTGTTTGGAAAGTAGCCATCACTAACTGTAAGTCACCGACTTTTACAGAGTGATAGTGATTGGCACGATCGCTCTGATATTTTCTCACTGTCTTTGTGTCTAGCGAGCTGAAGGAACGTCTGAAGCCGGAGCTTCTGGAACTCATCAGACAGCAGAGACTAAATCGTCTGTGTCACGGAACACTCTTCCGGAAGATCAGCAGCCGACGGAGGCAAGGTGAGACTTCAAGATCCTCTAAGCAAGACCAGAAAAATATATAATTTGGTCCTTCTGTCTCAAGTAATTGTTGTAATTGGGGTTTTTTCAGACAAGCTGTGGTATTGTCGGCTCTCTCCTAATCACAAAGTCCTGCACTATGGAGATGTAGAAGAGGAGACGGAAATGCCCTCCATCGAGGCTCTTCAGGAAAAGAGTAAGTGCACTTGAGTCCAACTGCTCTAGAATAAGCATGTTCACAAGACCCTTTTAAGTACATGACTTCTGGCCTCTTTGTCAATAAAAAATTAATTTCATTTTAATATCCCCTCAGTTCCTGTCGCAGACATCAAAAGTGTGGTGACTGGCAAAGACTGTCCTCATATGAAGGAAAACAAAGGAAAACAAACCAAGGTATGATGCTAATGTTCATTAGGGGTTTCTATTCATTCTGAAAGTCAACATAAAAGAACAAATAACTTGAGATGCCCCGAAAAGTGTAAATGGCCGATACTGATATATTAAGCATATAAATGGCTGATATTAATTTAATTTAATTTAATTTAAATGGTCAACATGTATAACAAAATTAACTAGAGATTCCCTGAAAAAAAAAAAAGAAAAAAGAAAATTCAGTTTCAGTTTCTTTTTTCAGGTTTACTTGTTTAATTAGATAACAAAACTGAACTGTAATTCTGAGGTTGTGTTTGGTTTGGTAGGAGGTGTTGGACTTGGCTTTCAGCATCACGTATGACGTTGAGGAGTATAGCTTGAATTTCATCGCCTCTTCCAGAACAGATGTGAGTTTAATGTCTTTTAATAATAATAATAATTCCTTACATTTATATAGCACTTTTCTGGGTCAACCACCACCAATTTTTCCACTACTGAACTGCTGAAAGCCTTCTGTTACTGTAATGTTAACTCAGTTCAACTGGTATTAATTTAATTGACTTTAGTTGGGGGTAAAAATTTGTATTATTTATCAAAAGTCCTTGTTCCAGTAGCCCAATTCCATGTTTTGTTTTTTTTGTCTTACAGTTCTGTCTGTGGACGGACGGGCTTAACGTGCTTCTGGGCAAAGAGATGAGCAGCGAGAGCATGCGCAGTGAACTAGAGATTCTCCTCTCTATGGAAATCAAGCTCCGCCTCCTGGACCTGGAAAATGTTCCGATTCCAGACATGGCCCCGCCAATCCCCAAACCACCCAGCAACTTCAACTTCTGCTACGACTTCAGCCAAGCTGAACAATAACACGAGACCTGTAAGCGTGCAATCAGAAGCGGTTACTGCGTTGCCAAAGCGGAAAACAACTCGAGGCTGAAAATGGCCACTCGGTGGCAGTAGAGATGCAGGTTCTCAGATTGGGAGACATTGAATTCAAATTTCAGGGCTTGATATGAAAGAGCACTTTGAACAATCATTTGTCTCTGGTGCTGTGCTATAATATAAGTGCCTGTGGTGAATATGATGGTCTTGCATTAAGTGTTTTTTGACATCTAACGTGCCCTTTTTTTGTCACAACTCATACAACAGACCTGTTTGAAATTCTTAACGCACACTTTTTGTCTCCTTTTTACATGTTTAGCTTCTACCAAAATTATACTAAAAGGCATTAAATGACATTGAGCAGCTTATTAGGGAGGGAAAAAAAATTAAGCATATTTTAATGTTTCATTGATTCCCTTCATAATGACCTTGAGACTCAACTGGTACGATGTTATAGAGGTTAACTTTTAAAACAATCGCCGAGTTTATTGTGGAAAAATATCCATTGCATCATCATTGATGTGCCTGGAAGATATCATGTTTCTGTTCCTTTATAGATTGAGCGTCATAATGAGTAGAACAGTGTAGGTACATATGCAGATACGCACAATGTGAAACTCATTTATATTGATGCATGAACGGCATTATTGCAATGGCTGCATGCGCTGTTTATTTATGTTTTCATACAGGTTGTATTATTTGGTGCACATAAAAGGTCAGTGTGCTGGATTAAATTAGTAATTTCTGGTACTGAAGTGGGATTAAGATGGTTTGTGTGTTGTTAGAGGAGTAGTTTGACCAAGCGTGGTTTGAAAACACTTCATGAGTATATTGGCATGATTTGATACTTTCAGCCTTGTCACATAATCAATCATGTTTTCAACTTACACTTGATGTACATAACCTCACATTTTATTTTTGGTTTAACTACTAGCCTTTTCCCCATCGGTTTAAAATGCAGTTATCCCCATATGAAAATAATTTCTAATGTAAAACATTTAGCATTTTATCAGTCAGATTTCATCCACTGTTTTGGTTTAAGATCTAAATGTAGTTTTGTCCTTACATAACAAGCACTTCATAGTATGTTGATTTAAAATACATACATGTAATTCAAACATTCTGTGATCCTTTTGTATAATACCTTAATGGAGCTGACAACTAGTCACAAATCTAATGACATTGATCGAGTAAAAAAAAAACAAAAACAAAACAATCCATGTACTGTAATTGCTGTTTTGTATATAGCTTTCCTTGTTAAACTTCTGATATTGTGTAACACTCTTGGTCAATGATGTGGCCATATTAATTCCAGATTTGTTTATTCTTTGTATGGAATTAAAGAATATTATCATAATAGCCTTAATGTCTTTTGTTTGTGTTCATTATTACAAATCATCTGTTGCAAATGTTTCTTTTAACGATATGGATAGTATTTTCAGCGAACTATTTGTTAGATTGATTTAACCTGTAACTCGTATTTTTGAACAATTCATTAAAAGAAACGGCTCACAAGAGTCGCTCGTTGTGTTTTGATCCACAAGAAGAATCGGCTTTTGTTCGTGTGTTGAATCGATCGCTGGTTGCGTTGTTTTTGAGATTAAACCCGCTAGGATGTGAACAGAAATATGTTTTTGCAGTACACCGACGTTTTATTACCTCGCACTTCAAAACGGACTGAACATACACATTAACATTTCAGGTAAAATTTTTGTATATATTTTGTAAAATTAATGTATATATATATATATATATATATGTATAGCTTTCCTTGTTAAACTTCTGATATTGTGTAACAATCTTGGTCAATGATGTGGCCATATTAATTCATATGTAAGTATATGTATGTATGTATATATATATATATATATATATATATATATACATACATACATGTATACACATATATACACATACATACATATATACATACATATATACATATATATATATATACATACATACATATATACATACATACATACACATATACATATATACACACCCCTCACATTTTTGTAAATATTTTATTATATCTTTTCATGTGACAACACTGAAGAAATTACACTTTGCTATAATGTAAAGTAGTGAGTGTACAGCTTGTATAACAGTGTAAATTTGCTGTCCCCTCAAAATAACTCAACACACAGCCATTAATGTCTAAACTGGAAAATGGAAAGGAATATAAAATTACACTAACGAACACAGATGTATGCGAGGACTTGGAGGAACAACTGATAATTAAAGGAAAACTGTGTGAGATAAGAAAATTACAAACGAGAGAGTATGTGGTTTCTTTCATACATTTGCTGGCCTACATTGATGACTCTGATATTTTAGAAAAATTACACAATTGGGGAGTGACATCTGCATCAGAGATCAAAAGAAGATGTATCCAGGCACGGACATTGCGGATGGTACAAGGTACCTAAAGGTGAAATTCCCAAAGGAGGTAATATCCTTGCCGTACAGCACAAAATTTGACACGGAGGAAGGATCCCAGTACTTCCGGATCATGCATGATTGTCAGGTTAAAACCTGTCGATGGTGCATGAATCCGGGACACGTGTTTAAAGATTGCTCGGAGTTCAGGTGCTTTCAATGTGATGAACAGGGACATTTTGCAAGGGACTGTGATGCTGTTAAGTGCCCAGATTGCAAAAAGGTGATGGTAAGATGTGAGTGTTGGATAGAAGATTTGGATGGGACACAAAACACAAAGTTGGAAGATGTGGGTGGGCAAATGATGGAACTGGAAAATGCGGAGAGACTGAAAAAGAAAATGAAGGGAATAAAGAGGCTAATGTGGAGAATCAGGAGGAGATCGACGAGAATGGACAGGAAGAAGCAATGGACGAAGGAATATGGACACCACTGGAAATATCACAAGGAACATTGGAGGAAATGGAGGAGCAACATGTAAAAGGCAATGAGGAAGAAAAGAAAGGGGAAGAAAGAAGGGGAGAAAATGGACTTTAGAATGGACAGAAGAGAGACATTAAGAAGAAGGATAACTAAGGTAATACCAAATATAGAAGCTGCTAAGAAAAAGAGACTTGAAAGAAAAGAACAGAGTAAAGAGAAGATTTTATGGGAAAATAGATTCCAAGTGTTGCCGGAGGAGGGGGAGGGAGAATAGAAAAAAATGTTTGGTTTTAATTTATTATTTTTTTTACTTATTTATTTTTATGTTTTTAAATATTGTGTCATGGAATGCTAGAGGTTTATTGAATATGGAGAAATTTGAAAAGATGGAGGTTTTATGCAAAGACGCTGATGTGATTGTATTGCAGGAAGCCAATTGGAAAAATGAAAGGGTGAAAAGGTTTCAAACAAAATGGGATGGTAATATACATTTCAATAACAGAGATGATAAAGCAGGTTGTGGGGTAGCGATTTTAATTAAAAGAGGAGTATGTGCAAAAAACAACAAGTAATGTTTGATGATGGAGTGGGAACAAGTATGGCTGTGAAAATAGAAAAGGAGAAGAGAATTTTATTATCTATAACATTCATGCACCAAATGAAGAAAAGGAAAAGGTGGATATTTTTTTTTTTTTTTGAACATTAATTTAAAAAGATGGCAGAATGTTATTTTAATAGGATATTTCAATACTGTTTTTACAGAATTAGAACTGGCAAGTGAAATGGGATAAAGGGAGAGAGGAGTTGGTGAAAATAATGAGGGAATGTAATTTTATAGATATATGGAGGGAAAGAAATAGGACAAAGAGCAAATTTTCAAGAATGCAAGTGGTAATGAATAAGATAAAGCAAAGTAGGATTGATTATGTTTTATGTAATGGGGAAATGGAGGGAAAAATTAAAAAATGTATTTTATAAAGAAGAAGATTTCAGTCATCATTTCTTTTTATGGGTGAAATTAGATTTTATAAGAGTGGAAAGAGGACTAGGGTTATGGGTTTTAAATGCAGCAATTTTAAAAGAGGAATCTTACAAAGAAAGAATTAAACAGATATTAGAAGTTAGTAAACTGAATAGGATGTACACAGAAGAGAAAAGAATATGGTGGGACAATGTGAAATTGGATATAAAGAGTTTTTCAATACATTTTTGTAAAATGTTAAAAAAAAAAATAGTAAGGAAACAGATAAGGAAAGAGCTGGAAGAAGAAAAAAGACAGGAGGAAAATCAAAAGGAAAAACAATTGATCTACAAGAACAATTAAGAGAAATAGAAGATGAAAAATGTAAGGGGGCTATCATTAGAAGTAAAGCAAAATATGTTGTGGAGGGGGAAAGCAACACACAATTCTTTTTTAATTTAGAGAAAAACACAGAGAGCAGATTTAATGAAGGTGGTGTTAGATAAAAATGGAGAGATAAAACAAGGAACAGAAGAGATCTTATTGGTAGTTAAGAATTTTTATAAAGACATGTTTAAGGGACAGGGGACTGATAAAGCAGAAGAAGAGTTTTCTTTAAATCAAATAAAAGTAAAGGTTTCTGTGGAAGATAAGGTTTTATGTGATGCAGAGATAACGGAAGAGGAAATTGACAAAGCAATAATGCAATTAACTATGGGAAAGAGCCCAGGTATATGGTTTAACAAATGAGTTTTATAAGAATTTTAGAGAAATACTAGTCCCGGTTTTAAAAGAAGTATATGATGAGATTTTTTTTTTAAAAAAAGGAATTAAGTGACAGAATGAAGATAGGAATAATTAAAATGATTTATAAAAAAAGATGAAATCCTAATGATCTTAAGAATTACAGGCCTTTAACAATGCTAAATACAGATTTTGAAATTTTAGCAAAGGTTTTAGCAAATAGATTAAGAAAAGTTTTACCTAAAATCATAAGCACCACTCAGGCGTATGGAGTACAAGGGAAAGATATATTAGATATAGTATAAGAGATACAATGTTTTATATGAAGGAGAAAAATAAGAAGGGATATTTAATTAGTTTGGATTTGGAGAAAGCAAACAGATAAAGGGAGAGTGCAACACAAATATTTATTTAATGTTATTAAAGAGTTTGGATTTGGGGAAAATTTTAGAAAGTGGATTATGATTTTTTTTATTCAAATATTTTTATGTGTATTAAATACAATGGGTTTTTATCAGAATGCTTTCAACTAACAAGGTCTATAAGACAAGGATGTCCATTATCTGCCTTACTTTACTCTCTAGTAGCGGAGCCTCTGGGATTAGCAATAAAAGCGGACAGTGAGATAACGGGGATAAGAATAGAGGGAAGTACTGTACAGGAGCCAGTCTATCAATATGCAGAGGACACAACCTTGTTGGTTGAAGACGTTCAAAGTGTTATGAAGGCAATGGGGATTTTGGAGAAATATTGTAAAGGGTCCGGAGCAAAGGTGAATATTGAAAAGAGTGTGTATGAGAATTGGGAATGTGGAAACATTACCTCAGCACATACAGTTGAAACCAGATATTTACATAAACTTCAGAAAAAAACACAAACTTTTTTTTCTTTACTGTCATACATTAAATCAGAGTAAACTTTTTCTGTTTTAGATCAATAAATATTAACATATTTTTTGCATTTGTTAAACGTCAGAATCGAATGTGTTTTTTTGTTTGTTTGTTTTTTATCACTTTCCTCAAAGTCAGAAGTATACATATACTTACTTAGTATTTGGTAGAATTCCCCCGAAACTGTTTCACTTGGGCCAAATGTTTTGGGTATCCTTCCACAAGCTTTCTACAATAGTTTGCTGGAATTTTGGCCCACTCCTCTTGACAGAACTGGTGCAACTGGGTCAGGTTTGTAGGCCTTCTTGCTCGCACTCGCCTTTTCAGTGCCGACCACAAATTTTCTATGGGATTGAGATCAGGGCTTTGTGATGTCCACTCCAATACCTTGACTTTGTTGTCCTTAAGCCACTTTGTAACTAATTTGGAGGTATGCTTGGGGTCATTGTCCATTTGGAAGACCCATTTGCGGCCAAGCTTTAAGTTCCTGGCTTCAATATATCCACATAATTTTCTTTTCTCATGATGCCATCTATTTTGTGAAGTGCACCAGTCCCTTCTGCAGCAAAGCAGCCCCACAACATTATACTACCACCCCCATACTTCACAGTTGGGATGGTGTTCTGAGGCTTCAAAGCTTTGCCCTTTTTCCTCCAAATATACCGTTTATCATTATGGCCGAACAGTTCAATTTTTGTTTCGTCAGACCGCAGGACGTCTCCAGAAATTCAGATTTTTGTCCCCATGTGCAGTTGCAAACTGTAGTCTCGCTTTTTTATGGTGGTTTTGAAGTAATGGCTTTCTCCTCCCAGAGTAACCTTTCAGCTCATGGTGGTACAGGACTCGTTTTACTGTGGATAATGACACGGTCTTACCAGTTTCAGCCAGCATCTTCACAAGGTCTTTTGCTGTTGTCCTGGGGTTGGTTTCGCACCAAAAAACGTTCCTCTCTGGGACTCAGAATCCGTCTCCTTCCTGAGCGGTATGATGGTTGTACATTCCCATGTTTTTTATACTTGGGTATTATTGTCTGAACGGATGAACGTGGGACCTTCAGGCACCTGGAAATTGCACCTAAGGATGAGCCACACTTGTGGAGGTCCACAATTCTTTTCCTGATGTCTTGGTTGATTTCTCTTGATTTTCTCATGATGTCAAAGAAAGAGGATCTGTGTTTGAGGTGTGTCTTTTTTATGCATCCACAGGTGTGCCACCAATTAACTCAAATCAATGAACCTATCAGAAGCTTCTTAAGCTCAGAAGGGAATCATCTGGAGTTTTCTTTTTGTTTAAAGACACAATAAACTTGTGTATGTATACTTCTGACTTTGATGAAAGTGATAAGAAAAATACATTAAAATTCTCCCTCGCTTGAATCTGACATTTAACAAATGCAAAAAATATGTTAATATTTATTGTTTTAAATATTTAAAAGTTTACTCTGATTTAATGTATGACAGTAAAGTAAAAAAAAAAAAAGTTTTTTCTGAAGTGTATGTAAATATCTGGTTTCAACTGTACATTTTAAAGAAGAAGAAGAACATAAAAATTTTAGGAATTTAGGTATGGATTTTAATAAAGCTGATGTTTTTATTTGGGAGGGAGCTTTAAAAGGAATTGAAAAAAGACTGAGGTTTTGGAGATTAAGAAATGTAACATTAAAGGGAAAGGTATTAGTCATAAATGCGTTAATGCTTTCTAAGATTTGGTATGTGCTGAGTGTAACCCCATTGCCTCATGGGTATTTTACAAGAATAAAAGCAAGTGTTTTAGATTTTTTATGGGAAAAGGGAAGAGCAAAAATCGCATATGATGGAGGAACTGAAGTGGGAGGACTTGGACTCTTAGATCCATTGTTAAGGATGAAAACATTAAGAGTTAAATTGATGAAAAGTTTTATAGACGTAAAGAGAAAAGCAATGTGGAAAAACGTAATGGAATTTTTAAAGAAATGTAGTAATTTTAACATGGGATGGAATGTTTTGTGGATGAAAACAAAACAAACAAACAAAAAAAGATATGTTGATGGGTTTACCAAAATGTTATGAAGAAGCTTTAGAAGCCTGGTCGAATTTTCCAGATAATGTATTGATTTTACCAAAAGGAAGAATGCAATTGTTAGAACAACCTTTATTTTTAAACCAGAATATCACAAATGAGGGAAATGTAATTTATTATAAAAAATGGTGGAATGGTGGAATGGAGGAATAAGACAAGTTAAAGACGTCTTGTATGAAATATTTGAAAGAGAAAGGACTGTGAGAAAAGGAACACTGATAAAACATTTTGATGAACTTAAGAAAGCAATATCAAAAGAATGGGTGGAAAGGATTGAAAAAAATTAAAAGGATGAGAAGGGAGTTATGCCTGAACTGTATTTTAAAAAGAAAAATAATAAAATGAGGTGTTTTTTGAATGTAAAGTAAGAGATTTTTATTTGGTTTTTAGGGAAATGTTTTTTTCTAAACCTGTGGCAAACAGTTACTGGAGAAAAAGATGACTTTTTGGAAAAATATATGGAAATATGGAAAAATGTATATATGGATCCAATTTTAGAGAATTTGAATTTTTTATTAAGACACAATTGTATTTTAACAGAAATTATTGTGTAAATTTCTTATAGAAACAGATGCAAGTTGCAAAGTTTGTATGAAAAGTGAAGAAGATCTGTTTTTTTATTGTGAAGAATTGGGTACTTTTATGGGAAAAATATGATAAGAACATGACACAAAAGATTACTTTATTTAGTTTTAATAGTAAAGATTGTAATGTGAATGTTTTAAATGTATTGATAATGATTGCAAAGAATGTAATATGGTTAAGAAGGAACACAGCAAAATACGAAAAAAGTGACAAAGAGGATGACTTTATTGAAATGTTTGTAAAAGGAAACACGATGGTGGAAATATCATATTAAAACATACATACATATTTATTCTGCAATATGCCAACATGGAAAATTGTCCAGGCCCATGATAATGGGAGTGTGCCATATGCTTAATTTAAGAGATTAAAAAAAAAAAAAAACATTAGATAAACAGTAGTAAGATTGTTTGCAGAGCATGCATATGTTAAAAAAGTTTGTAAAACTCATTTTCCAAATTTCACTCTAATCTGGCAAACAATCCACCACAGTTCCAAACAGCACTGAATTTACTCACCACTAGGCGGCGTTACTTTCCCTACTTCCACTGGAATGGGCCCACATTCATTGGATATGATGAAATGGAGAGAATTGTAGCAGCTGTCTATTTTCTTTCATTTAATAAAAAAAGAAGCAGATTAAATTGACAGTTTTGAAAAAAAAAAAAAAACAAACATGAAAACGTGCAATAAAAAGGGGCAGCCACCATCCATTTTAGGCGACCATGTTAACATGAAGAGACTCATGGATCAGTCAGTGTTATTTCAGTCTTAAATCTGTTAGAAGCTGAAGTTAGCAATGAACATCTTGTAGCTACACTTTCAGAATAAAACTAAAACTGTGAAAGTGAAAGCCTGTTAAATGGTGACCTTAATCTCAGGAGACAGATGATTTCTGTCTCTCTGTGTTTAGCCAACACAGCGAGTGAGTTTCCTGTAAACAGATCTTTCTTCAAACGTTATATTACTTTAATGATAGTCTGAAATCTCTTGGAAATAAAAAAACACCACTATTATCACTCTATAACTCATAATGGTGTACACAAGCACTAATTTAAAACTGAATCTGATTCATGAATTTGATGTGTCCTTGCCGAATAAAAGTATTCATTTCTTTAAAAAAAAAAAAAGTATGACCCCAAACTTTTGGTAGCATAGTTATAAGCATGGTACATGGTAGCATGGTAGCATAGTTATAAGAGGGTACAACTGATAAAACCCTGAACTCAATATCAACCAAGAAGTACTTACCACTGTTTAACAGCATCAAACAGTAGTAAACCACTCCCAAAGATCTACCCCCATGCCATTCACAACCTGTTTCCACAATCAGTTTTCACGAAGGCAATGTTTACATACCTTTAAGGCCCACGTCTGTTTAAAAGAACAACAGCCTATAACTTTAACACTCAACTAGAGACGTTAAAATGGACAGCAGTCTCAACATGGAAGCAGAGATTCAGTCTGCAACTCCACCACTGGAAGACAATGAAGGCATAGAAGAGAGCAGCTATAATGGAGAAGCTGCGATTTCTTCAGCTCTGGAAAGTGAAGATGGAGATTTCTCACAACAGCCAACAATTAGCGCCAAGTTATTGAGAATGCTGGAGGCAGCGACCAACTGGCGGCCTGCGCTTGTACCAATGCAGACCAGCGATGAAGTGTTCGAAGCTGTCAGTGAAGCACCAAGAACAAAAAGAGTAAGTGCTACTGGGGCTGAATAAGTGCTTTTACAAAGTATGTTAAAGTATTGTTTAATGTTGTGCATTATGACGTAAGAAAAGACTAAATGTACCATGTAAACTTGTTACTGCATTCAATTTCCTGTTTTTAACCTGGGCTGGCAACAAACACTTTACCACTATTTTGTCCTTCAACAAGGCACTTGATCCCAGGTTGCCTCAACAAGAATGTCCCTAAAGCAACAGAACTATCAACTTCCTGTTACATACCTGATTTAAAAGGGGTTAAATGTCTGCTGAGGTTAAAAGTAGAATCTGAGAGTTGGTGAGGACCTTTACTACAATTTTGTCCATCAACAAGGCGCTTGATCCTAGGTTGCTTCAATGGGAATGTCCCTAAAGCAACAGAACTGTCAATTTCCTGTTACATATGTGATTTAGAAGGGGTTAAATGTCTGTGTTGGACATTGGAGTGCAAGTGCTGAGGTTAAACCTTGGAAAAAGAGAATCTGAGAGTTGGTGAGGACCTTTAACATCATTTTGTCCATTAACAAGGCGCTTGATGCCAGGTTGCTTCAACGCGAATGTCCCTAAATTGACAGTACTGTCAATTTCCTGTATTATATCAGATTCTGAAGGAATTAAATGTTTGTGGAGTGCACAGAATTGGAGATCCATAAATCTGAAAGTTGTTGAGTTCCCTTGCTTCCATTTTGACCCTGTAGGTTGTGCCAAGGTGACTGTCTCTGTAAGAAGCAAACTTTTAGGTGGGGTAAGGGTATATCTGGCTTTGGTGACCTAAATGTTCTGGTTTTAAACACTGGAAAGGGTAAACCTTGAATCTGAGAGCCATCAAGTTCCCTTATCTCCATTTTATCCATAAACACTTGACCCCAGTGTACACTATTGCGGACTGTCTCTGTGAGAAGCGAACTGACTGGTTTATACCACTTGGGGAAGGAGTAAATAGATTTGATAACCTAAATGTGATGGATTTAAACCCTGGAAATCTGAGGTCCGTTTGAGTTGCCCTACCTACATTTTGCCCTTGAATGAGACACTTGACCCCAGGTTGCTCAAGTGACTGTCCCTTAAGTAAGAGAACAGAAAGCCATTTTGGATCAAACATGCCTGCTAAATGACGTGTAACCGAACAGCCAGTTCTTGATCATCATTAACAACCCTGAACAGAGTGCTGAACACAGACCAGTGCACTTAACATCGTACGGTAGCAGCTCAGTGGCACTGGGCCAGAATTAATAAATTACTTATGGGAACTTTTGTGACTTCACAGACTTTAATCATTGTCAAATCATGAGCTGACACAGAGAGAATTCATTGTAAAGGCTTTGTTCTCACAGTGTAGGATTTCATCTGACAGTGGATCCATGCTTCTCTAGTCTGCTTATTTAACATTATGACACAACAATTACTGTTGTGGTTCAGCCTTTAAATGCTTATGTGGGAGTTTTTCTGCGCATTTCTCAAGCGGATCAGACACCATGAGGAAGGTCTACAGCCTGGTTAGTCTCACTAAAAACAGAGAATCAAAAGATGCTGTGTTATCTCTTAACATCAAGGTATTTCTAATCTCTTTAGATAGAAGTTGCCATTTATCTGTTTTTTGTTAGAAGTGGGTCATAAGATGTAAAACTAAAGCATTACTTGTGGTCAGTTTTTGTGATTTGTAGAAGTATGTATTCATTAATTTAGTCATTTTGTATATTCGTTTATAGAATACAACAGTACATTTCATTTCTAGCCCTAGAGTGAAGATTTATTTGACCTGGCACTCAAGTTAACTCTTTTTCCCATTAACTTGCTAATATAGTTTATCAGTGTCAGCACTTTTGTTTAAATACATTTTGCCAGAAGATAAGACAAAGGATGCTAACAAACCAATAAATAAAAGTGATGTCGTGTTACTTTTTAAGTTGTCCTTTATTTGTTTAGTGTAAGAGTTAGTGAGCAAGTGATAGTTACCGTATAACTCGTCTCTAAGATCTCTTGCCTGTACTTGCGCATGTAACATATCCCAATATTGCTACCTTCAGATATAGTTTACTTTAAAAGAAATAGTTATAATGCTTCTATTATTTTGAAAAATGGCTCTCTGCAGGAAACGGTTACATTTGCATTCAAATATCAAAATGTATATTCTCAACTAGATAAAGTTGACAATTATACTGAGAAATCAAAATATTTTGGAGTATATGGTCACACTTTAGTCCAATTCTCACTATTAACTATTAACTATGTTTTTTGCCTCAATAAACTCCTAATTACTGATTAATAGTTAGTAAGGTACTGGTTAAGTTTAGGAATTGGGTAGTATCATGCAGAATAAGGCATTAATATTTGCTTTATAAGTACTAATAAACAGCCAATATCCTAGTAATATGAATGCTAATAAGCAATTAATAGAGATAATTAGAATTAGACGCTAAAGTGTTTCCATATATATAGGCCTACATATATCTTTTATGTCATTTAAAATATGTTTTATATAAAATATATAATACATATAATTGTATTTCCCTTAGCAAATCCAGTATCCTGAGCAGACGCAAGAATTCAACAGTCGATTAACAAAGACGGGTCGCCGCTCACTGTCCCACTCTATTTCTCATTCCTCTACAGACAGCAACAGCTCAGGTAGATGCCGGCTAATTCAAAGTGGACAATTTAAGTAGTTCTTTGTATTTTATCACAATCTGTGATTCCAGTTTCAGTTCTTATTTTGTTTCTCATTTTTCAGGGGGTTCAGATGCAGAAAATCTAGAGGATGAGGTCTTTCCTCGAGACAGACAACAGATTAACTCCAAAGGGAACAGGGACTTCTGCGTCAGAAACATCAAGCTGGCAGACTATGGCCGCCGAGAGATAGAGCTTGCTGAGGATGGTAGGCATACAGTATGGTTTAATATATACGCATATGCATATGGAACCAGCTATGTGACTACAAAAAAGAAATGTAATAAATTTCTACCTTTATGTGTTGAAGAGATGACTGCACTAATGGCCTTAAGAAAAGCGGCTCTAGGAGAAAAACCATTGGTGGGGGCTAAAATAGTGGGATGTACTCACGTCACAGCCCAGACAGCTGTAAGTGTCATCTGTAATTTCACTGCTTTTTGATTGTCTGCATTCTGTCATGAAAAAAAAAAAAAAAAAGCTGATACAGAAACAAAACCTACAAGTTCAGCAGCACAAATGAAACATGAAACCCCTATGTGTTTATTATACACTGTCCGGCCAAAAAAAAAGTTGCTGTTTGGATTTAAATAGGCAAATGCTTAAGAGTCTATGATTTAATAATTATTGCTGTAAGTTGTTATGTTTCTAGCATGTTATATGTTTGGGAACAGTTCTTCTAACCCTAATTGATGGAGTGTGTAGCTTTTCATTTTTTAAACAACTATATACGAAGAACCATCATGGCCATATTCCAAGATTCATCAGGGTCATTTGTGAAAGAATGGTTGGGAGGGAGCATGAAGAATCATTTTCACACATGAATTGGCACCTCTGAGTCCAGACCTTAAATTCATTGAAAGTCTTTGGGATGTGCTGGAGTAGACTTTATAGAGTGCTCACCCTTTGCATTGTCAATACAAGATCATAACCAAAAATTGATGCACCTCTTGATGGAAATAAATAACATCACAGCATTTATTTCCGTCAAGAGGTGCATCAATTTTTGGTCAAGATCTATAGCATTGACAATACAAGATTCAAGCACTTCGTAAAGTCTTGAGCAGCAAATTAGAATATTAGAATGGTTTCTGAAGGATCATGTGACTGAAGACTGGAGTAATGATGCTGAAAATTTAGCTTTGCCATTAAAAGAAATATATTCAATTCTATAGCAAAATCTTACCAACCCCAAACTTTGAACAGTAGTGTTATATTTCCCTCAACAGGTGCTGTTCGAGACTCTGATGGTGTTAGGGGCTCAGTGCAGGTGGGCAGCCTGCAATATTTACTCTACTCAGGATGAAGTGGCTGCTGCTTTAGCAGAGCGAGGTAAAAATAAACTCCTACTCTAATTGTCTAATTACAATTAATTAGACAATTACAATTAAATTTTTTTGTGCTAAGTTACATTTAACCTTTTTTGCTTTCTCCCTCATTTTGTCCTCTGTTCTCCATGGCAGATTTTCCAGTGTTTGCATGGAAGGGAGAATCTGAGGATGACTTCTGGTGGTGTATTGATCGCTGTGTAAATGTGGAGGGCTGGGAGCCAAACATGGTAGGATTCACTTCAATGATATGAGACCACTTTCCCTTCAAGAATCAATAGTGCGATCTTAACCTGTAAATAGAAGTTTGGCCTTTAAATAATGGCCTTTTATTTCTTTAGATCCTCGATGATGGAGGAGATATGACACACTGGATATACAAGAAATATCCTCACCTCCTCAAGAAAGTCAAGGGTATTGTTGAAGAAAGTATCACTGGCATTCACAGGTTGAGTCACTTGTCATTTGTGGATAAAAAGTAACAATTCTCTTCATAAAACGTTATGTATATTCAATGATTTAATTCAACATTAAAGAGAAAACTGCACCAAATTGACAGTAAGGTGTTTGCACATTGAAACATTAAAAAAAATGTTTTTACATCACATATATCAGGCTTCATCACCTCTCTAAAGCTGGAAAGCTATGTGTACCAGCCATAAATGTGAATGACTCCGTCACTAAACAGAAGTTTGACAACCTGTACTGCTGCAGGGAGTCCATTCTGGATAGGTAGGATGATGATACACTTATTTATAACCAATGTGTGTGTATATATATATATATATATATATATATATATATATATATATATATATATATATATATATATATATACACACACACACACACCGATCAGGCATAACATTATGACCACCTTCCTAATACTGTGTTGGTCCCGCTTTTGATGCCAAAACAGCCCTGACCTGTCGAGGCATGGACTTCACTAGACCCCTGAAGGTGTGCTGTGGTATCTGGCACCAAGATGTTAGCAGCAGATCCTTTAAGTCCTGTAAGTTGCAAGGTGGGACCTCCATGGATCGGACTTGTTTGTTCAGCACATCCCACAGATGCTTGATTGGATTGAGATCTGGGGAATTTGGAGGCCAAGTCAACACCTCAAACTCGTTATTGTGCTCCTCAAACCATTCTTGAACCATTTTTGCTTTATGGCAGGGTGCATAGGACACAGCCATTAGAAAATACCGTTTCCATGAAAGGGTGTCCATGGTCTGCAACAATGCTTAGGTAGGTGGTACGTGTCAAAGTAACATCCACATGGATGGCAGGACCCAAGGTTTCCCAGCAGATCATTGCCCAAAGCATCACACTGCCTCCACCGGCTTGCCTTCTTCCCATAGTGCATCCTGGTGCCATGTGTTCCCCAGGTAAGTGACACGCATGCACCCAGTCATCCACATGATGTAAAAGAAAACGTGATTCATCAGACCAGGCCACCTTCTTCCATTGCTCTGTGGTCCAGTTCTGATGCTCACGTGCCCCCACTGTTGGTGCTTTGGTGGTGGACAGGGGTCAGCATGGGCACCCTGACTGGTGAGCCTTGGCCGCCCATGACCCTTTTTTGATAGATACTTACCACTGCAGAATGGGAACAGCCTACAAGAGCTGCAGTTTTGGAGATGTTCTGACCCAGTCATCTAGCCATCATAATTTGGCCCTTGTCAAACTCGCTCAAATCCTTACACTTGCCCATTTTTCCTGCTTCTAACACATCAACTTTAAGGACAAAATGTTTACTTGCTGCCTAATATATCCCACCCACTAACAGGTGACGTGATGAAGAAATAATCAGTGTTATTCACTTCACCTGTTATGCCTGATTGGTTTATATATATATATATATACACACACACACACACACACACACACACACACACACACACACACACACACACACACACACACTAAATTACATAGAAATGTTAAATGAACAGTGTTTATATGATTAAACCTACTTTCTGTCTCAATCCTATTCTCTCAGTCTTAAAAAGACAGCTGATGTCATGTTTGGGGGAAAGCAGGTGGCTGTATGTGGATACGGAGAGGTACAGTTCCTGATTCAAATAAACTATTGTGTCTATTGTCAATATGCCATCTGAGAACAGTGTCCGTCACCAGCATTAGTTTAGTACTGGCCTCTGTCTTGTGTGTGTTAATGTAAATATTGATGCCCACAGGTGGGAAAAGGTTGTTCTGCAGCTCTGAAAGCGATGGGATCTGTTGTGTATGTAACCGAAATTGACCCCATCTGTGCTCTACAAGCATGGTAAGACCTTAGTTATTTGAAAAACACTATCCAGAATGTTCCACAGTATCTGACAGACAATTCTGTTTCGACTAGCATGGATGGCTTTCGATTGGCCAAACTAGGTGATGTTGTAGGACAAGTGGACATGGTCATCACCTGCACAGGCAAGTTGCGCAATATATTAAATAAAACAATTCATTACTTTACTATTACCTTACACTGTTATTTGCTTTGACAACTACCCAGGTAACAAAAACGTTGTTGTGAGGGAACACATGGACCTAATGAAGAATGGCTGCATTGTCTGCAACATGGGACGCTCCAATACAGAAATTGATGTTGTAAGTGGCTCTAGGACCTAATAAAATGGACAATTAGTGATGACATTTGTATGCTTGTAATTTACTTGTAATTTGTATTGTTGAATTTTCAGACCAGTCTGAGAACCACAGAGTTAGCATGGCAGCATGTGAGAGCGCAAGTGGATCACATTATTTGGCCTGATGGAAAGAGAATAGTTCTTCTAGCTGAGGTGAATGAATACTACAAGAATTATAAAACAGAAACCTATTTACCCCTTTTAACATGGAAGTAAGCTATTTTCTGTGAATGTGTGAGACTTCAGATTCATTATCCGCTATAGGTAAATAATTAGAAGAAAATCAAAGTGCAGTGAATGATCTATTTGTGGTACCAGCATGTTTTTTTTTTTTTTATTCCAATATTAAAGTCCCCCTGTAGTCAATAATTGTATCCCTTAAACCTCATCTTTGATCACCAAAATGACACATCTTTTCCTGTGAAAAAAAAATTAGTTCATGCCTTAAAATAGCTAGAATGTAACTCTACACCCTTGTTTCATTTATTATACGTGGATTTATGAATGTTTATTAGCCCGCTTTCACTCACTCACACGAGCTCAAGAGATGCACTCAACTTTTACTGAACTTACTGAGGTAAAAGTTGCACAGTGATATCGCTTTTTACAATAGACACGTAACGGTAATTAATATGATTAGCCTTTTGATTGACTACATTATCAAACCGCTAATAATGTGTTGCTATAATTACACAAACCATGTTCCCGGTCGCGAGTAGGACAGCTGCCTTCTAACGATCAGTATCCTTAGAAACGCTTTCAACACCTTAACGTCAGTGGAGAAATGCATATTGTTCATCATAATAAAGTTATATACATCATATACCCGCTATATCGCCAAATCTACCTAATTTTTTTTATACTAACAGAAAAATATACCGGGATATTCTCTTGAGACTCTCCTGCTTCAGAGCGGTCATAGTTAATGGTATGCTAAAGCCCGCCGGCACGTTGATGTGATTGGTTACAAGGACGTTACAAGGCGATTTTTAAACCGCTGTCTTTAGACTGCAGCAATGGTGTTGACTTATGAATTTACACATGGTTTGTCTTAAAGCATATTAAAACACCACATAGATATATAAACAACATTAAAAACTTGATTTTCATCACAGGGGGACTTATAATATGATAACAAATACCAGTTTGCAAAACCAAGCAACATTAGAGTATTTTTGTTCCTGGTTGTTATTATCTACATTTCCTGGTTACAACCCTCATGGCATATTGGTCATTAATGTTAATGGAAAGGTTACTGTTTTACCCCATTTGATTCCAGGGCCGTGTCCTTAATTTAAGCTCCTCCACTGTACCCATATACGTGCTTTCCATCACAGCCACCACACAGGTATGGAGCAGTTTGCTAATACATGAATTTAAATGAGGTTTTATAGCCTAAAGGCTAAAGTTCTTCCACTCTTACTTAGCCTAAACATTAAAGACTAGATGGCTGGAAAAATAAAACTTTTAAAACAGAATGTAAATGACTTGGGAAACATGACAGTTTTGGCCAATTGTTGGGTTTTGAAATTTGTTTACACGCTTAGTTTTCTATTTACATTGTAGGCTTTGGCATTGATCGAGCTCTTCAATGCCCCTGAGGGCCGTTACAAGCAAGATGTCTACCTTCTTCCCAAGAAACTGGGTAAAAAACGCAATGGATAGTTGTGCCAGAATTCATCCATATTTCATGAAATATTGAATCATATTTGGATTAAAATGACATCATAGACTGATTCATTATTTTGTGTACCAGATGAGTATGTTGCAAACCTGCACCTTCAGACATTTGACGCACACCTGACTGAACTCACAGATGATCAAGCCAAATACATGGGCTTGAACAAACATGGCCCCTTCAAACCGAGTTTCTACAGGTGATGAATGTATTTTTAAGATACTCTTAAATTATTACAAAGAAATGTGAAAAAATTGAACACCTGCTTTGTGTTTTTCTGTTTTTAGGTATTAAGAACATAGATGTCTCAGTGTAACTCATCATCAGATTTAAAAGAAAACAGATGGATCTAAAGCTATGGAAACTTAATAGATTTGACTCAGCATGGATTTCTTCACCAACACATTATATTACAGACATGTGAGAGTGTACAAATGTAAAGTGAACATTTTCCTCTTGCTATTGTACTGTTATGTATAAATCATCATCATCATTTTGACAAAATTACTAAATAAATACATAAAGGTTAAAGAAAATGCAACAAGTGGACATAATATGCTACTAGAATGCTATTTACTACCTTGCATGGTTCTCTAATGAAACATTGTATTCTCCCATAGTTTGTTTACTTTCAAAAGATAAAACCTGACATAGCAAAAATCACTGTTTTTACAAATTAAGCATATAACACATTTTTTTTTAAACACTAAACTTAACATTACAACTGAAAAATGGAAACTGAAGGAAGGAGAGAATGGAAGCTCACTCAGAAAGTCTAGTGAGGGGTAAACGGTAAGTATTAGAAACCCATCCATTTATCTTTGCAAAATGGAATTCACTTACGCAATGGATAAGGAATTATGGTATCAGTCAATGCTGGGGAAAGTTACTTTTGAAAGAAATGCATTACAATATTGCGTTACTCCCTAAAAAAGTAACTAATTACATACTTAGTTACTTTTTATGGAAAGTAATATGTTACGTTACTTTTTCTTATCTGGGCTGGGCTGTTTGTTTCTTTTTATAACAACAAAAAAGTTATATTTTTGGCAAATGTAAAGGCCCTTTCTCACCAAAAGTGAAATGAATAAGCCTCAGACTGAAGGAAATGCAAATTTCCGCCTGTACAGTAGAGGGCGCAGCTCAAACAAGCCTTTCAGCTGTGCTGCCATTCTGGAATACAGAAAAAGTAAATGAGTAAATGTTTGCTCACATTTAGTCTAGAATAACCATCATGTTCACACAGCGCACACAACCCCTCTGCACTTACTCCTGATTTCTTTTAACATGGGGACAGAAGAGGTGTCAATGGTAATACAAAGTACTTAAATGGGAAATGGAAAAACAAAGTACTTATTAAACAACAAAGTTACTTATTTGAAAAAGTAACTCAGATATTTTATTGTAAATGTAAAAGTAATGCATTACTTCACTAGTTACTTGAAAAAAAAGTAATCTGATTACGTAACTTGCGTTACTTGTAACGCATTACCCCCAACACTGGGGGTTATTCCAGAAAGCAAGCTTAACTTACTGTCACATATACCCTGAACTCTCGGTTGATTAACCCTTACTCGAGGTATGCTGGCTCCAAAAATAGGTCCAGGAATTAGGTCAGCCAACCCAGAGTATTCCCGGTTATCACCAGTAGTGGACAGCAATTTACTGTACTTAAGTACATTTTTCAAGTATCTGTATTTCACTCAAGTATTTTTTATTTTGAGCAACTTTTACTTCACTACATTCCACAGCATAAGATCGTACTTTTTACTCCACTACATTTCATAAAACATATCGTTACTCATTATTTTAAAATGAAGAAATCTTCACATGCTCAGAGACGCAAAAGCGGTGTCCGATTTGTGCACGAACTGATTCTTTTCACTCATCCTGTTAAATCGGTTCACAAATCACATCAACAGTTCATTCGCGAATCGTACTGGTCGTATTGCAGCTGTTCTCGAGTCAACAATGATCCGTTCAGAGCGAGTCTCCAGTGAATGAATTTACAAATCTGACTGAAAATTAGCCAAGAACTGGGGGATCCTCGAGTGCGCGCACGACTGATGGCGAAAAGTAAGTCAGCCTACTAATGTTGAATTTTAGGTTTAAATTATTGTAACTGAAAATCATATTTAGGTCACAACTGTCAGTTGTTTTTGAACTAAATCTGCTGTAAAGGGCGACCTGTTTAAGCCCACTGAAATGCTTTAATACGACACGTCCACATCAATGTGTCTACAGATCGTGATCTCGATTCAATCGGATCAAATCACATTTTAAAACTAACTTGGTGCTTCAAATAACGGTTGTATCGATTACATCATTACGACACTAGGAGGCGACAAATGACTTAAAATGTATTTGACATTGAACGATTCATTCAAAAGATTTGTTCAAAAACATTGATTCATCCAGTAATTAAACAAGTGAAGTAGTTATGAGTGAGTCATTAAATCATTCATTCATACCCATTTTATTAAATTGTCCTCTAGTAAATAATTATACGCAATTTGTTTAGTTGTCTATTCAGAATCATGGGAGAATCATGATTTCTATTTGAAAGAAAGAAAGAAAGAAAATTGATTTTCATTTTATCCAGAATCGTGCAACTCTAACACAAATTAAAATAACACATGCACGTTCATCTTCCCCGCTGCTGTAGCAATTTCTTAAAATGTTATGTATTTAGCCCTATATGTTTAGTCTGTTTTTATATTGTTTGACACATTACATATTATGTATCTGCATCCAATAATCGTCCATCCATACTGACTAGTGCTGGCTATTTGACAATTCATAATCATTCATAATTATTTTGAGCGATAGGATTATATAAAATATATAGAATAAAATTAAATTATATAAGTGGCCTATATAAAGTTACAACATAAACATTCATCAATCAGTACTTTTTTACTTAAGTACATTAAAAATCAAGTACTTTTCACTCAAGTAAAATTGAAAAGGAGCACTAAATACTTTCACTTGAGTAATATTTTATGATACGTATCTGTACTTTTACTCAAGTACTTGATTTGTGTACTTCGTTCATCACTGGTTATCACACAAGATATTCTCAACAGAGTAACAAATCGATGATTCACCATGGAAACAGACGCTTAAAAAAGCGTGCCAATACGTACGTAGTGCACATCGCCACCTATTTGGTGGTTGTGCAATCATTTTTTCCAATCTTTTCATTTAATAAGTAATCTTTATTCACTATATATCACATATGTATTTTATTATAAAAATTATAGCATAGAAAACTTCCTGTTGTAAAAAGGGAAAAAAGCAGATCCATGTGTGAGATGACAATAAATAATAATAATAATAAAATACATATATTAGAATTTAACAAACATGTAAACATTACTGCTTTATATATATATATATATATATATATATATATATATATATATAGTACAATATAATATTGTATATATAACTGTAACCATATAACAAATGTAGTTACAGTAATATAACTACATTAATTATATAACACACATCTGAATACCTTTTAAGCAAACTAACCCTGGAACATAACCTGCTCTGGAGTTGCTATGGCTACTTACATACCCTAAAAGTTACCTCCTTTTTTGGAACCGAAAGTTGAGATTATCCACTTACTTACTCTTAAACAAGTTTTTCATCAAACTTTCAGTCGCATCATTCTGCATCTTCGAGTTGTTGCTTAAATGGAGAACATCTTCTGGCCTTCAGTCTTGAAGTAGGGAAAACATTTCCTCCATGTGCCTCTAGATGGAGGTAATGTAGAGCTGTCTGGAGGCAGAAGAGAGTATGGCTTTGGCAAACAAGACAAAGAAGGCCAGGGAAGTTTGCTTGTCTAGTGACAAGAATCTCGTTGGATCTCAGTTTGTAAGACAGAAATTACTTTTCCACCTCTGTATATTTTGTTTCTCCTTGGTGTCCAGTTAGTTTTATTCAATCATTTTAAAGCCAAATGCCCTGTGCTTTCTAAAAACCGTAGCTTTAAAGAGAAGTTGTTCCATTCAGTGGTTTTCATATGCTACCAAAGCTTCCTGTTTCTGTTACAAAATATAAGTCTCTTACAAATATGGGTAATCACGTTTTAGCTTCCCACTGAAGCAAAAGATGTAAAAACAATGTTATGTTGTTTGAAGTGTGTCTGTGACATATTTTTTTCATTGCTCCCCTGAGCTCTGACTGCATAGCTCGAGTTGTTTCTGCCCTAAATATAGAGCTGGCTTTTCCCTACAATGTCAAATGTAACTTGATTCCATAAGTTTAGTCACAGCACGTCAGTTGCTGGCCGACAGGCTGAGTTCCTCTCACTCTGTCCCGCATTGCCTGATGGAGTCTGTGGGAGCACTAGGAAGCCCCATTGGGGCCAACCTACTGAGCTTGCCGGCAACCTGCCTCTGGGATGAGGATGAGGAGTCACTGGGTCTGGAAGGAATCAAGCCCAAATCTTCGCCAATACCAAGACGACGGAGTTCAGTGTCCTCCGATGACTCCCTGCCTCCCCCTTCAAGCAGCCGAAGAGTGTCCTTTGCTGACGCCTTTGGTTTGAGTCTCGTCTCAGTGAAACAGTTTGACACTCGGGGTGTAACAACACCATCAGGCCCTCTGGAGAATGACTTGAATGAAGATAAGGAGTATTACATGGTTCCTCTCTTCACTCTTCCGCAGAGCGCAGAGGAGCTAGTTTTGCGGGTTCATGAGCAGAAGCTGGAACTGGAGAGTTTGGAGTTGCTTTCTGGGACCTCAACCCTAAGAGGAATTGTTCGAGTGCTGAATGTGTGTTTTAATAAGATGGTCTATGTACGCACCTCTTTAGATTCGTGGAGAAGTCATTTTGATCTGTTGGCAGAGTACGTACCTGGGTCAAACAATGGTGGGATGGACTGTTTCTCCTTCAAGATCACACTGGTACCCCTGTTCGGAGAAGAGGGTGCGAGGGTTGACTTCTGTTTGCGATATGACACATCTTTAGGCACTTTTTGGGCAAACAACAATGGAAAGAACTACTCTCTGTTTTGTCGTGAAAAAATAAAGGAGAAAGCCCCAAATGTGTGTGAAAACAGAAGAAAAAGCTGTCTGAAAATAACCTGGTGAGAGGTTTCTAACACATCTGTCATATACAGTAAAAATGTCAAAAGAAATATTTCTAAAATATTCATAATTATACTTTTATAGATATGATCCATAATCCATACTAAAAAATTTTATAACAATTGACGTTTTTTGCATTTAAGTAACTGACGTGCCAGAATTAATACATTAATAAAACTACAATACTAGGCACTCAATGAAAAAAGCCTAAATTAAAAAAAAAAGAAAAAAGCTAAATTCATATGGATTAGTTTTACGATCTCTTTGTGCACTTTTTTAAGCGTCAAATTGGTAGTTGCATAGCTGTCAGTGGAGGGACAAAAAACTCTCAGATTTCATCAAAAAGATCTGCATTTGTGTTCTGAAGATGAATGAAAGTCTTACGGATTTGGGTGATTAATTAATGACAGAATTTTCATTTTTGGGTGAACTAACCCTTTAAGGAACAATATACATACTGCTTTCCCCCCAGTTTTTTAACACAAGTAATTTTTTGTCATTTTCAGCCCAAATATCTCTGCTTCAACTGTTACGGCAACAAATAATGAGGAACTTCCTGGTAAATGAACTCCTGAAATTGACTTAGAACTAGATTTGGAAATACTACAAAATTCTGATAAATACACTTTTTTTTTCCCCTCAGACATAAATCTAAATTCTGGAAAGGCCACTGGCCCTGGATCTCCAAATGAAAACTCTGAAAAACCTGAAAAGGAAAGCATGGAATTAGTGGTAAGTTCTAAATTTTTACATTTTACCAAAGAGTAATTCATAGTCACTTAATGATGTTTAAATGAAACAGCATATTTTAGTATAAAATTATATAGTGAAATCTAGGATGAACATTATATTACATTTTATAAAACATGTGCTGTGACACTGGCTACTCTTTTCGAATGCCATGTGCTCACTGATGTTAGGCTTTGACAAGTGTTAAAGTAACATTATGTACTGTCCCAAACAAGACACTTGATAGGTCAGGCTGTTCAGGGTCACTCTGTTAAAAGCAAGTTAATGTCACAGTCAATTTATCTTAAAAGTTGAAAATGTACTTCTATAAGATCTTTAGATATTTTATTCCTTGAAAGGTAGGGTAGGCAATTTTTTTATATAAACACTTTTTGTTATTCTGGTTAAAACTCTCTTCACATTCTGATAGTAATCAATAACAGAAGTTGTTTAAATATTAAAACTTGTATCTTCTGTGTAAGTCTCAGGACCAAAAAATGTTCGTCCAATCATTGCATTCGACATCCTACCTGCCTGTCAACATGTGTATTTCCAAACCTCCATTCACCTGTTCGCACAGACATCACAAGTCATCAGCGTGTTTCATGAGGTTATGCAGAGCTGTAGACAGACAGTCACCGAGCGCCACAAACAGCAGCCACCTTTTACAGTTCCTCCTGAACCAAAACAATGAGCTTATGCTGCGTTCACACCATGTCGTAACCGTAATTAAGAGATGGCAACCCGTGACTTTCTACCCGTAGCTGATTTTATGCGTTTCTATGTCAACACTATCAACACCAAAATGAATCTGCTGCAGTCAGGTGGTACAAGCAGAGCTCTGTAAGTTGTTTACGTTCATTATTATTTTAATGTTATGCGTTTTGAGACATGAGGTAATTTAATGCTGTCTCTCGTCTCGTGGCGCTTTGCAGACTCTGCTCTGGCTGTGTGTGTTCAAGGAGGCGTGGCTTTAGAGACGCTCTGAAGGGAGGGTGGGATCTCATGCTTTCAAAGCTAGCTTGCCATTGCTAGCCTCTGCGAATTTGCCTACCCTACCTTTAAATTTATTTATTGAAGATAGTCTTCCATTCAGTATCTTTCACATCTACTTCTTTGTAAACAGGAGGAAAAAAGCAGAAACCGCAGCCGAAGGAGCAGAAGAAGGGCTGTGCGATTAGCAAAAGTCAAGGAGCACTTTGCTAAGAGAGAAGAAGAAATGAAACAAGGGACCAAGACCAAAAAGAGTAAAGTTACAGCAGAGACCAGCATGCAGGAACATGCATCAGTGCTGGAGAAGACACCATGCAGCCCACAATCAACACAAACTGCTCGACCACCAACATGCAACCAAATATCACCTTCACCAGCTGAGTCCTTAAAATCTGCAGAGTATAGTGAATATTCCACTGACATTTACAGCCAAGCTCTTACACAACATAAAGAAGCCGTGATCAACACCAAGACTAATTTATCCGAAGCACACACAAATTTACCCCTTGAAGACTGTGGTGAATCAATTGCATGCTCTGCTTCTGAGGCCCTGGAAGACATCCAACTTACTGAGGACCTTAATGACCAAAAAGGTTCAATCAATCAGTCTTTTCCTGTATGCCAAAATCCTGACTTGTCTGTTTGCAAGAATATTGAAAGAGCATGGGAGCACTTTGAGAAGGACACTAAGCAAAGAATTAAAAGTTTGGCATTGAGCTCTGAGATGGACCATGAGGACACAAATATTAATGATGGAAAACCAGAAGAGAATGTGAGTTTGAAAACTACTAACTCAGAGCCTCAGCTGTTTTCTCAAGGCTTCACGTTTGGGACCATTGTAGCCCCACTTTATCATCAGGTTTTTAAAAACATGGAAACAGAGAGAAAAGACTTTTTTCCGAAAACATTACAAGTAGATAGGTCATTAAGGGAACCAGAGAACGAGAGTATAACAGCGGTCATGGCCTCTGAGACCACAGACATTTGGCCAGAGTCTTGCAAATCTACAAAACAGACAGTACATGATATTAGTGTTGACGCCTGCAAAGAAACAACAGAACAGAACTCAAAACTTACAGTAAAGCCAAATAAGAGTAAACATGTTGAAATGTCGGAAGCTTCTCACTTTCAAAATGATTATACTGGTGTTTTCAGAGAATACCCAACAGATAATACATTTACTGAAACAAACCTTCCAGAAGTCACATCCAGGCAGCCAGATCCTCCTCTAGGAGAAATTTTACCAGTGTGCACATTAGCTTTGACTGAATATTCATTCCAGGATGATCTTGGCCACAGTCCATGTTTATTTCCCCTACAAGGACCAGAACATTTAGACCCTACAAATCAAACAATAGAGTTCGGTATTGACAACCTACCTGAACAGATACACCCTTCATCACCCACATCAGTTTTAAAAACATCATTATCTTTGGATAATCAGATGTCTAGTATCAAAATTCAAATGTCACAAAACCAGGGGGACCCTGCAAATATTATAAGCAGCACCTCTTGCATTTTTGCTCAATCTCCTGAAGACCCCAAAATGCTCATGACTTCAGGGATCGTCTTGGGTTTCTCTAATGATAAATCAGAGCTTGACAGCTGTAAGCTAAGACTGAACATTGAAAAATCTGAAGAACTTTCTCACTTAACAACAGCCATGCTAACCGAACCATATACAGAATTGGAGAACACACAGATAAATATGAGCAATACTTTGGAGAGCTGCCAAATAAATGAAAAGAAGGAACAAACGCTCACTGGTTCTGCTACACAGACTTCAGAGACAGAGAGCGCAAGCATTATTGAGTTTGATGGTGAACATTACACATTAGTGATTAAAGAGGTGGAAGAAATTCACAAAATAAAAAATGATGAAAGCTTGGAAGAAGGAAATGGAAATCAAATAGAGAAACAAAAACAAGATAAAGAGGAGAAAGACCAAGAACCAAAAGAACAAGAAGGTGCAAAAGAAAAACTTGAAGATAAAGGAGGAATAAATAGCATTGAAGATGAGCTTAAATACATAGATGATGAAGAGGACTTGGATGCAATGGAAACTAAAAGAGGAAAGAAACAACAAGCAGATGCAGATGATCTGCTTTCTGTTGAAAGAGATTCTGAGGAACAGAAGCAGATCATTGGTACCAGCAATGTTAAATCATTACCACAACATCATACTGACTTAAATGAAATAGAAAATCTTGGTGGAATTGAAAAACAGGACAGGTTTTTTAACAGTGGAGAAGCAATTTGTGAGGAAACTGCATCTTGGCAAGAATCATCTCAAAAGAGTGATAGTGAACTCAGTGGAAGTATGCAAGCTATGGAGAATGATTGGGACCTCATTGAATTTATTGATAAAGAAGAGAATGTGTGCTGTGGAAGTGAGAACAGTGACCGGGAAACTACTGATCATGTGAACAATATGCTGGAAAACATGGATTGCCAGGCAAAAGACTCAATGAACAGAGATCTCGAAAATGTTGAAGACAACACCTCAACAGAATCGCAGATTGATGATGAGATGGAGCTGTACTTGAACAGTCTGAGGAATTCACAACAGTCAGTATTCAGAGAAGGCACAATGAGTGGAAGCTATGGCAAAAGACCCTCAGTGAGTAAAGGACGGCCATTAGCTATGCCTTCAATCACGGAGTCTGTGGATGAGGACCAGCTGAATAGTTCCCTAGAAGATTTAACAAATATCGAGTACATCATGGAGCTGGAAAGAGCTACGCTGCCCCTAGTGGACAGGAATGAGCATGTCATTGGACGTAATGTCTTGTGGTGGAAAGAATTTTTGTCTTATGATAATATGTCAAGAGTGATTGGATACACATTTTTGTTGATAGTGTTTTTGGTTGCAGCATATTATTATGACTTTATTGCATGTTTTGCCCTATATCTTCTTACAGTATATTGGCTTTTTCGACAAGGGGAGGAAGAGCCACTAAAAAACTCTCGGAAAGGTGACAGAGGAATGCAGTAAAGATGATTTATGAACATTTTTGGAGAGTTTAGTAGAAATGTGGAAGTGGATCTGAATACATGTTCTACGAATACAACTGTTGTATGACAACATTGATTATGTTGTCATACTGATTATATTGATTATGGATTATGTAGAGGTATTTATCGCACATAAGAAAAACACGATTTTAAATAATAGCAGACTTTTGTTACATTATTTGCCATTTGACATTATACGAGTCAGTATATTATTTCCCGGCTGTATGGACAAATACAAAGTTCTGTCATGAAACTCTAGATGGCGCAGGATGATAGGGACATGATTCAGTCTGCTTGCAATCACATCATTCTCTATAGAGCACAGCTGATTGGTTCCTGCTCTATCAGTTGCCAATTAACTCGTTGCTCTACCTTCAAATACTCGGTCAGCATTTGCTGTAGCAGTTGCTACTGCGCTTTTTAGAAACCGTCCACCTTCCCCAGCTCCACCTGTATAAATCTGCTACAGGTAATTCATGTACGCTATATTGTACAGCAGCAGCATGTCTTACTTTCTCACAGCAGCATGTTTTGTATGTATTTACAGTAGCAAGTCCCATACTTGCTCTGCAGAAACAGCAGCACTAACAGCAGCAGCGTAGCAGATCTATTCCGCCAAGACCAAACATATCAACATTATCATATCCATTACCATGCCAAACACTCTGAGAGTTGTCATGACAGAACATTGTTTTTCAAAGTTGGCAATATCACAAGGGATTATATGGGATTTATGTATAAATGTTTGAATTATGTGCTAATGGTGCCTGGTACAGTGATGTTTAAAGGACCAGTTTTGTGAGTGAAAAGATTAAGTTTGATAGATAAGATTAGTCTTGAAAAAGGATTATAGTGCAATTGACTTTTATGTGTAACTTTAATTTCATAGTAAGTACCTAATTGGATTATAATTTATATATACATATAACATATACAAAGCAGTAAAAAATATTTTTTTTTCTCCAGGCAAAAGGCAGTTATTTTACATTTTCCCATACACGGTTGTACAAGTTTATTAGAGTTCAGAAATTATTATATGTCCCTTTATGTATCATCTTGTTTGTTTACAGCTATGGTTTACAGTCATAAACTATTTGACACTACCTATTTTCTAAAGAAACATCAAAGGTCACTATCCTATTTTATGTTTCAGTATACCAAACATTAGGGTCTTATCATCTCCAAACTGACCAGCGTTTGTTTCATAAATACAGGTACTGTATGTAGACACAGGTGTCTACTCACAATGAATAAACAATGTAAAATAAACAATAACTTCAATCATTTCATTATTGTGTATTCAAAATAGATAACGTATGGAATAAACTGTTTTTTTATCAATCTGTTTTTCTGTTGCGTTATCTATAAATATATTTTGTCCAATCAACAGAGTATTTTTATTGAAATTCAATATTGTGCACCTGTTATTATTTCAAGGTGTCTTTATCTTATCCATTTATTGTTGGACATCATTCACGGAAATGGCTTTCAGTGAACAAACGGCTGAACTATGATCTCATCTCCAGGTTATATGCAATTCGCAGAAATAAATCTGATCACAGATCTCCCCAAATAGACTCCTTTTTTTAGCTGTACATATTTTGAATAATTATTCAGTTGTTTTTGATAGATAACGTCTATAAGATATTGTCTTTTGTGTTCCACAGAGGAAAGAATACATATTACTGAGGTTGAGTAAATGACGTCATTTTCATTTCTGGGTGAACTATCCCTAATGTCATCTTTAGAACACTGTCATTTCAAGCATGGTTAGATGACTGCATATTTATAAGCTGATAGCATAAAAAAAAAAAAAAACATTTTAGTCCCAGATTCATTGGGGAGGAGTCTGGACAGCTGAGCAGAGAGACTATTACGGGATTATCCCTCCCTCTATATGGGATGGAAGCACATGATGACATTTTCAAGAGGACAATGGCACTGTAGCTCCATCTTAGAGCTACTAAAATTTTTTTTAAAAAAGTATTTCCTCTGCGCTTTTCATGTACAAATGACAACACTGTCAAAATGATTCCCGTTCACACAGATCCACGACAACGACAACAACTAAAAACACTGTATTATTCATGCCAGGCCAGTACGTGGCAATGTCACTTTGTAAAGAAAGTCCCTTTAGACTGAACATGTAATACACATGCGCATGACATCACCGTTTTCACGTTTTTGTAGTTTACACAGAGAACATAACCTACTGGAGGGAGTTAGAGCAGATTCCAGCATCTCCTCAACAAACATACACATAAGTCCAGGAGGGAGGTGGAGCAGAGGCGGATCAGGGAGACTGGAGACTGAGGAGGAACAGAGAGCCAGGGCCAGAGCAGTGCAAGTGACCAGGGTAGGTCCAGCAGAGCAGGTAGCCAGAGCTGAGTCAGCGGGAATGATGACCACCTCAGCGGAGCTGGAGACCGGCAGAACAGGCGGAGTTTAAGACCATCACAGCGGAGCAGGAAACCACCACTGCAGAGCAGAAGACTGACCACGGTGGAGCAAGCGGAACAGAAGACCACCACAGGGGAGCCAGAGACTACCACGGCTGAGCAGGCTAAGCAGAAGACCACCACGACGGAGTAGGCGGAACAGAAGACCACCACGGCGAAGCTGGAGACCACCACGGCTAAACAGGCAGAGCAGAAGACCACCACGACGGAGTAGGCGCAGCAGAAGACCACCACGGCAGAGCAGAAGACCACTGGCAGCCCTGATGGCTGAGGACTCTAGAGTGGCAGTAATGACGGCTGAGGACTCTGGCATGGCAGTTATGACATGACGTGAAGAGACTCTGGCATGGTGGCCATGGCGGCTGAGGACTCTGATGTGGTGGCAACTGAGGGAGTGCCGTGTTCCTCCACCGCGACTCCCACAGTAAATTCAGAGCCAGAGTCCAGTTAGGTTCAGCAGCATAAGCGAGCTGAGCGACTCAGATACTTAAACACAAGACAGGGAAACAAGATATTACATGTGCATGATTTTATTTAGTTTATAATATATTATAGTTTATAATATATTTATTAATAATAATAATAATAACAGTAATAATATATATATATATATATATATATATATATATAATATTTATAAAAATATTTATAAAATTAATTATAATAATATAATGGTTATAATAATAATATTAATAATAGTCATAATAACCACAATAAGTGTTATGATTATGATGATTATTATTATATGTAACGCAATACTTTATGATCAAGCTTAATCATCAACCTTTTTAGAGTTCAGAGGCGTTTCATGTTTAGCGTTCACAGATTGGCCGTGCACTTCCGTCACGTTCGCCAGAGTGGCGCAATCAGGCTGCGCGTTGTTGCGGCGTGTGTGTGCGTGTTGACGGAGCCGGTGCGCCGGTAGCCTCAGTGGTGCTGTACTATGGACCTGCGGAGCAGCGCTGAGACAGACCCGGATCTCTCTGATTACCACCCCGGCTCTGTCCCGGCAGAGCTGCAGTCCAGGAAGCAGGAGCAGGAGAAGCTGTCGGGGGTGGTGAAGAGCGTGCACCGAAAACTCCGCAGGAAATACATTGAAGGTATTGGCTGACATACGTAGCTGTGTAGCCTAGCCTTGATCAGTTTCTGTAGTCTGGCCTGTTCAGAGATGCGGACATTTAAACGCCTGGATTACAACCGTGACGCTACGAGAGCAAAAACGTTATTTTGTTTTAAACTTACGTTGCATCCCTGTTGACATTAACTGATTTTATACTTAGCTCGTTGTTGGCTGTGTCTGGCTGTGGCTCAAAACCTAGTGAGCTTCAAACATAGACAGCGTTTTGAATAACAGACGAATAGAACGTTCTGAACGCAATAATACTGTTTGGTTAGGCAGCACATTAGGTATTGAAACCGCCTCTGTCTGTCTGTCTGTAGCACGACTTTAGACTAGTCAGCAAACTTGTGCAGGGTCGTTCATCTGTTCCTGTTTTGCCCTTCATTGATATGATGACTGTGTATGAATACATAATTCTCCTTTAGGGAAAAAAGGCAATACAACAATAATTTATTAGCATAATTCCTCTGAATTATGTTTCTTGACCATGTACAGGTGAGAAGTATGCCTCTCTAGAAGCTTTAATCTTTTCACTGTCAATTATTTATTAATTTAATACACCCATGATACATAATGGACACTCGTCTATCTGCTGGGAAAGGTATAAAGAGGGTAAATAAGTATAAATTAATCGGTTTCGGTGTGACAGTGTCACTGTTGTTATGAGCACTCCTTGTGTAAATCTGGATTTTTTTTTTAGTTGCCTAATCTAGCTTTTCCACTTAGTTTATATGTATAAATTTACAACCCTTTTTTGTTATTTAATGTTTATTGCAAAACAATTTCAAAATTACATGTATAATAAATCATAGCAAAACCTTTAAAAAACAAACAGAAAATTAAATGAATAATATTTAGTTTGACCTCCCAAGCGGTTTTCTGAGGATTAAAGTGATGGTTCACCCAAAAATTAAATTGTTGTTGAAAACCTAAATATCTTTCTTCTGTGGAACAAAATATACTGAATTCAATTTGTATGGCCACAAAAAATGCTGAGACATTTCTCAAAATATCTTTTATGTTCCACAGAAGAAAGAAAGTCAGTGTTAGGGTTAGGTTTAGGTACGTCATGAGGGTGAGCAAAATATGACAGAATTTACATTTTTGGGTGAACTTTCCCTTTAAGCACCTCCTATCACTGACGATGAGAAATACAATCCAAAAACCTAAAACAAAGACATCTTTCAGGTCATATTTTATACCTAATTCGTGAAAAAGTGCCTCCTACTATGTTTTCTAGTCAAGACTCACTCCCTAAAAACTAATGCACATATTTGTGAAAAATATTATCTTGAGAAATGTATTGAAAAGTCAAATAGTCTGTCTTTGTATTGATAGACCAGAAGTATTTGATTGTGATGATGTTGTTACATTTCCTATCTATTTTTCTTATCTCATTGTCTTATGCTGAAATGAGCATCATCCAAGAAGGGTATCATGCCCATCGTCAGGTTATGACTAGTAGAGAGTAGGAGGAGATTATGAAATGTTATATTTTTGCCTGCAATCAGTTCCACCTGAAGCAGAACCTAATGTAGCTAACATACCACCAGATTTATATTATCTGACTTTAAATGTGTTGTTGAGTTTCTCCTGGTTCTTTATCAAATCTTCCTCGGTTTCCCCCGAGAGCGATGAGCAGTGCTATAAATCCCACACACAGTAGTCTATTCACTAGACCCCGTGATGGGTTAATAAGGAAGGCGTGATCTGGTCTTCTTGGCATTGTACAGCAGTATTCATATGTAACGACGCTGCAGTCTCTTCCCGTCTTGCCTTATTTTCTGTAAATCTGATAAGGCCTGTATTTTCCACTCTGTCATGGGACAGCTCACTTTTTGCCAATTCTTTCTCTCCAAAGCAGTCTTTTAGGGTAGTGGATGCCTTTTGGTGTCATCAACATTATCAGCAAGTTTTTGAACTGTGTGTGAATCAGCACAAACACTTTGATGATACAGTAGTTTTGAGCTTGGCGATGGAGTTTCACCGAGTTGTTGAAGAAACCGGATGGTGTTTTGCGAGCCATTTGAAAATCAGAGATTAGAGAAACCACGTACATCAGCTGACTTCAGAAAGTAGGATTTGTAAGAATGTTCACTAGTTATGCTGTGCAGAATTATCAATCATGTGGCGTGACCGTACACTCTGTTTTGTCTCTTTGAATTCAGTGGGAGATTTTGAGAAAATATGGCGCGAGCATTGTGAAGACGAGCAGACTCTCAGTGAGTATGCAATGGCCATGAAGAACCTGGCCGACAACCACTGGGCGAATAAATGCGAGGGCGAGGGACGCATCGAGTGGTGCCGCAGGTATGACCGTTGATGGTCAATGTTTTATGATGAGAAACCGATTTGGTTCTTTTTAGGGCTTTTCACATTTGAGATGGTTAACCCTGGGTCATTCTTAACCCTGGTTTAAAGGATTAGTTCACTTTAAAAATGAAAATTACCCCAAGATTTACTCACCCTCAAGCCATCCTAGGTGTATATGACTATCTTCTTTCAGACAAACACAATCGGAGTTATATTAAATAATGTCCTGACACGTCCAAGCTTTATAATGGCAGTGAACGGGGGCAACAAGTTTGAAGCTCAAGAAAATAAATCCACCCATCATAAACGTACTCCACTTGGCTCCCGGGGGTTAATAAAGGCCTTCTGAAGTGAAGCGATGCGTTTGTGTAAGAAAAATATCCATATTTAACGAGTTAAAATATCTTCCATATCTTCGCTACGTCCTATGCCTTCAATATTCAACTTACAAAGAAAGCGTAACTGACATTGCGTCACTTACTTTTTTCGTAAGTTGAATAGGACGTATCGTAAGCGTTTTGAAATGCGAGAGGCAATACACTTTCTTTGTAAATTGAATACAGAAGACGGTCTGGTGGAAGCTAGACTTATTAAATATGGATATTTTTCTTACACAAACGCATCACTTCACTTCAGAAGGCCTTTATTAACCCCCCAGAGCCGTGTGGAGTACGTTTATGATGGATGCATGTACTTTCTTGAGCTTCATACTCGTTGGTCCCATTCACTTCTGATATAAAGCTTGGACGCGTCAGGATATTTATTAATATAACTCCGATTGTGTTCATCAGAAAGAAGAAAGTCATATACACCTAGCATGGCTTGGCTATCAAGTTTTTTTTCAGAATGGACTTTACCTACTATAAAGGTAAGAATGAAACTGTCTCCACTACAATTAACATGTTTTCTATCACAAATTGACATTTTTCCCATCAAAAACCAAAACGACTGTTTATACAACAAGCAGTGTTTCCATGACTTTCCAAAGCATGCAAATATGAGGCATGCGATTGGTTGTCGGTTACTAAGTGTCTAGTTGTAACATTCTAAGTGGCTGGTTACATGTCGCATCTTTTGCATGTGCAAAGTGCGTTCACAATAGAACACCTCAATTTAGAATGCCGCAAGTGCACCACAGGTCATGTGACAAGAACCAATCAATCAGCGTCACCTTTTTTTGTAACAACGTTTTTAGACGCAACATTTGAACGGCCCCTAATACTGCATTGTTTCACACTGTACACGCAATGCCGGGTTAACACCATCAAAAATGGTGCTCCGAAACAGGGTTTCATAACCCTGGGTAAAAAGCAGCGCTAACCCTGTTTCTAAATTACAGGTGTGAAACTTTCCTTTACCCGGGGTTAAAAGTGAGGTTTAGAACAATGATAACCCAGAGTTAAATGCAGTGTGAAAAGCCCTATTGTTGTTAAATCTCTTGCCACAGTGTTTGTCAGGAGTACTTCCAGGATGGAGGGATGAGGCGAGTGTTGGAAAAGGATGAGAAGAGCTCTAAGCTTGCAGCAGCTGGAAATAACACATCTGCAAACGCTCTACCACAATCGTCCTCTCCAAGGTGCTCTAGAATGACCTTTTTTTTTTTTTTTTACTGCAAATCCACTGCAAATCCACAAACACCAGGATTTATCACATGGAAAACAAGTTTATTGACTAAATCAGCTTTTTATTTATGCTTAGTAACAGCTCAACATTCCAGCTTGGGAGGATACGACTGTTGGATGTGGGCAGCTGTTTCAATCCCTTCCTGAAGTTTGATGAGTTTCTGACTGTCGGTATTGACATTGTGCCGGCAGTAGAGGTTGGTGTTCCTTGAAGTTACATGAGACTATAGACCTTTTTTTTTATATATTTGAATGGTCATGAAACACGAGCAGAATGAATTTTTGTGTAGATCGTTAGTAAAGTCGTTCTGACGTAAATGTTCGGATTCATGAAAATGTTTGTATTTTCAACATGCTCCCTACCATGTGTAAATGGTGCATAAAAGATTTGAACATTCTGTGTTCTTTTAGGCAAACTGATGGCACTGTATTTTGATGCACTATGTACCATAATAATATTTCACAAGTTCGTTTGCCTGTTTTTTTTTTTGTTTTGTTGTTTTTATAGCTGAAAGTTGAAAACTGTTCAACTTTGGATAAAAAGCAGCGTTCGTCACTGTCACTTTTTAACCAGCCGTCCAATCACAGTGGAGGAGGGGCGGGACAAATTTATACTGACCAATCATCCTAATTGTACAACGACTGAACATCAATGGAGAAGATAATATTGCTGGTCACTGCATTTTTATATTCAGTAATATTCTTCAAAATGAGATACTAGTAACACGTTACTGTCATGTATATATTTTTTAAATCATAGCAACCAAAGCGTCTCAGCTGGGAAAACGCTGCGCCTCCAAAGCGCTCTCAAGTGCCCCCAGCTGATCGTTTTCAGAAGAGCACCAGGCATTTTTTCAAACGCTATGGTGAACACAAGTTAATTGAATATTTATTGTTAGGCATATGGCCTATTAGTCTCTTTTGCATTTATGCAATATACTGGAGCCAAACCTGAGAAGGGAGTCCAGAAGATTCCACGGACACGAATGTTCCTGGACACGTAACTTACGTAGATGTAATTTGTAGGTGGGAATTATGCTAATTGTGATTGAGCATGCCTGCGCACCCTATTTACAAATGAATGGAATTTATGAACATACACACATTTAACTATCAAATCAAATGTTTACGAAGCGTTCAGAGGAGACTTTTCGGGAAGGTCAATTTTACCTGCAAATTACAAAAATTTCATGAATGAGGCCCATTGAACAGATGTTACGTCTGTCTAACGCAGCAGTTTTCTCATCAAATTAAATATGGAATCTAAAGTTTTTTTAGTGATTAATGTATTGGTTAAATTACATTGTTTTCTTACACCATGTCTACACTGTTTGTTCTTCATATCAGAAGTAGCACGAGTTCTTGGAAGTACATCAACAGGGCGTCAGTTAACTGTCCGGAATTGGTCTGATCCAACATGTATACAAAGAGTACATTTCTAAGAACTTACTGTTTACTACACTTATTAAAAATCTTTTATAATTTTTATCGCGGACACTCTTATTTGTCATTGACCCTTGTAGTAATTTTACCTGTCCTGTACAGTGAAGCTAAATGTTCTCCTTCCCCATTTGTCCTTTTTATGGCTACAGAGTGTCTACAAATGCGACTTTCTGAACCTGCAGCTGCAGCAGCCTCTGCAGCTGGCCAGTGACGCCTTGGATGCCTTCCTGCGGCAGCTGCGTGGCCCCATCGACGCTTTACCTGCCCAGCTGTTTCACGTGGTGGTCTTCTCCCTGCTTCTCTCCTACTTCCCTTCACCCTATCAGCGCTGGCTCTGCTGCAAGAAAGCACATGAACTTCTGACCCTGAACGGCCTCCTCCTCATCATCACCCCTGACTCCTCCCACCAGGGCCGGCATGCGCTTATGATGCGCAGCTGGCGAGTTGCAGTGGAGTCTCTGGGCTTCAAGCGCTACAAGTACGTCAAGTTCTCCCACATGCACCTGATTGCTTTCCGTAAAGTGTCGCCCACCACCAGCAGCGATCTGGTCAGCCGCAATTACCCTGAGATGCTTTACATCCCGCAGGACTTTAACACGCTTGACGAGGAGGGATTCACAGATTGCTATGAGCCTCCACGCTCAGATTTCGAGGATGACCAGTTGGCGTGTAGCTTTGCGGAATTGCCAGACACGCCATACGATTCGGACTCAGGCGAGAGCCAGAGCAGCTCGGCGCCCTTCCATGAGATGGAAGACCCCATTTTGCTGCAGAGCTGAACTTGTTTACTGCCCCTATTGATATTTAGTACCCTACCGTTGTGCTGCCAAAATTGCTCTGCTGCGTTTGTGTACTCGACCCCTTTTTAAGCAGCAAAAATTTTGCACAGAGTGAATGAGGAAGTTTAAGTGGGTGTTGGTTTTTAGGAGCGTGCAAGACACAAATATACACTCTAAACAATCTTAAAGGGTTAGTTTACCCAAAAATGAAAATTCTGTCATTAATTACTCACCCTCATGTCGTTCCACACCCGTTCATCTTCAGAACACAAATTAAGATATTTTTGATAAAATCCGATGGCTCAGTGAGGCCTCTATTGCCAGCAAGATAATTAACACTTTCAGTGCCCAGAAAGATACTAAAGACATATTTAAAACAGTTCATGTGACTACAGCGGTTCAACCTTAATTTTATGAAACGGCGAGAATACTTTTTGTGTGCCAAAAAAACAAAATAACGACTTTATTCAACAATATCTAGTGATGGGCGATTTCAAAACACTACTTCGAAGCTTTACGATTTTTTTTCGAATCAGTGGTTCAGGGCATGTATCAAACTGCCAAAGTCACGTGATTTCAGTAAACGAGGCTTCGTTTCTGCGGGGGTGACTTTGGCAGTTTGATACACGCTCCGAACCACTGATACGAAACAAAAGATTCATAAAGCTTCGAAGCTTCATGAAGCAGTGTTTTGAAATCGCCCATCAATAGATATTGTTGAATAAAGTCGTTATTTTGTTTTTTTTGGTGCACAAAAAGTATTATCGTCACTTCATAACATTAAGTTTAAACCACTGTAGTCACATTAACTATTTTAAATACGTCTTTAGTAGCTTTCTGGGCATATGAAAGTGTTCATTTTCTTGCTGGCAATGGAGGCCTCCCTGAGCCATTGGATTTTATCAAAAATATCTTGATTTGTGTTCTGAAGATGAACGAAGGTCTTACGGGTGTGGAATGACATGAGGGTGAGTAATTAATGACAGAATTTTTTTTTTTTGGTGAACTAACCCTTTAACTAAGAAATAGAAGTGATGTGGTTTTGTAACAGAAGCAGCTATGTGATATCAGCTCACCCACTTTGGCTGTTTTCTCATTTAGAATGACTGTCAAACCTTTTCAAACTAGCATAAGTTACAACTTAGGCGTAGTTATCATCGGTGTCGAACCTTTTGGCTAGAGTTACTATATTGTGTTGGTCTTCGTTCCGCCAAAAATGAACATACTGTCATCATTTACTCACCCTCATGTTGTTCCAAACCCTTGACTTTGTCTTAAACACAGATATTTAGAAAAATGCCTCCCGTGTTATTTTGTCCACACAATGAAAGTCCATTTTGTTTTGGACCCCATTGATTTTTATTGTAAAGAAAAAAACAGTTCTTCAAAATGTAAGTAATGAAAGTCATACAGGTTTGGAACAACATGATGGTGAGTAAATAATGACAATTTCCCTTTTAATGGGTTGATTATCAGCAAGTTTCCACTGGACATTTTGGATGGAGATTTCAGCCATCTGTTTTGGAATAGCCTTTATTAATGATATTTGTAGCATTTTAAGTGTTTGCAGAACTTGTGCGTGTTTGGTTATGTGACATTGTAACTGTGAATGTGGATTTCTTGCTTCAACAAGGTACAAATCATGCGAAGTAGTCGTAGTTTTTCAGAACAAACAATCTTACAGGTGACCGGATTGGATGCATGTATTGTGTGGTAACATGTTTCTAATCTTACGATCAAACCGCTATTATAACCAGTACTATCCAATTACTAGTCAGTAGTATGTAGTGTGGAGCAGGTTAGATTTCTGTGCATTTTGCCATAATGTGACTTTGAGTAGGATGATTGTTTACTCTTGACTGTTTACTCTCAAAACCTTTGGTTGCTCTAAATCTACTTAGTGTATTGTTATCTGGTGTTTATCTAATTGAGTTCTTCAGTATATTATTTTAGCTTCCCGCTTTCAATTATAAAATATAACTTTTAAGGTACAAAAGTTTGGAAAGTATTTTGCCAAATTTTTCACAGTCGTGTCGATTTGAAGTACAGTCAAAAGATTGTTGCGTATCACTGTACGTTTTTAGCTCCTATGTTTGTGTAATTGCAGAATTTGCAGCTTTTTAAATTCACTCCAGGTTCTTAAAAACACTATATTAAATGTCCAAGCACATATTTGCACGTTTTCGATAACACCCTCCGTAGGGTTGGCAAAATATCGAGATTGGCATCAGCACTTCATTAGAATAGCAATACGTTCATAATCATAAACGGTCAAAATGTCCCATATCACTGTAACCTGGCAGTTATATTGAGTAACTGATATTAGGCACTGTTTTGTATTGTATTAACGTGGTTACCGATTGGTAAACCTAATGACATGAGAATATGCTGTGATGGGTCTTTACTCCTGAAGGAGTGTGTGAGATGTACATTGGGGTTAAAGTATCTATGTGAGGTTTTGGTGTTGGACACTTTAAATGTGTTGTAGGGGTGCCAAATATACGTGCGGAAAGATTCGAAAGAATTCAGTATGTGATCTTTCAGGGTAAAAAAAAAAAAAAAAATCCTCCTCAAGGTGCCTTCAAACCCAAATTGTATTTTTGCATTTGTGATTATATAGAATGGATGCAAGAACAGGCTACTGATTGTTATTTGAAAGTAAGCTAATTTCTCTCCCACAATAAACAGTTACAATACATACTTTCAGCGAAATAACCAGCTCTTGGCTAAATTACTAAAAATACTGCCCTATTAGCAATAGCATTTAAGGCATTCTTTAGTCTGTACTCGATTTATAAATCTGAGAAAAAATGTTTTAAAACCATAAAAAAAAAAAAAAAAAAAGAAGCTTTGTATTATAATGTTTACTTGGTGGTGTGTTCAAACATTCACATATCAAATATATTTGTCTTCCCCAGGCTTTAATCCACTGTTTGCATGATTGATTTTCTTTATCAGTGTTATAATGGTTGACTGCCACAGGAACAGGCTGTTTGTGAGAACTATTGTCATTCATCTTTTATAAATAAAGGTTTTTGCTGCCTTCTCTCTGGTCTTTCATTTGCCTACATCATGTTGCTTTAAATACTTTACAGCTATTCACATAGGATTATATGCATTTCAAATCTGACAATACATTTTAAATACCAGTTTTTAAACTTCCATTTGTCACTATCGAAATAAGTTACACTATACTGTTCAAATGTTTAGGGTCCGTTGAATAAAAAAAAAGAAAGAAATGAATACTTTTACTCTGCAAGAAATGCATTAAAGGAATAGTTCACCCAAAAATGAAATTCTGTCATTTTTTACTCACCCTCGAGTTGTTTCAAACCTGTATACATTTCTTTCTTCTGACGAACATAAAGGAAGATATGTTGAAGATTAGGGGAAACTGAACAGTTCTGGAGCACCGTTGATTTCCATAGTATTTTTTTTCCTACTATGGAAAGTCAATGGTGCCCCAAAATATCCTGGTTACAAACTTTCTTCCAAATATCTTCCTTTGTGTTCAGAAGAAAGAAATTCATACAGGTTTGGAATAACTTAAGGGTGAGTAAATGATGACAGAATTTTCTTTTTTTTGGGTGAACTATCCCTTTAAATTGATTGAAATTGGCAATAGAGTCCTGAAAAGTTTTCCACATTTTCCACAGAAAAGGAGTGCAACTGATTTCAACACTGATAATAAGAAATGTTTCTTGAGCACCAAATCAGCACAATAGAATGATTTCTGAAGGATCATGTGACACTGAAGAGTATGTTGAAATAAAAGTTTATGCATGATTTAGCCTACTAAATCTTTTATGAGTACAGATTTTCCAGTATTTCCAATATTGTAAAAGCTTGATTTTTCCCATAAATATCAATGAAGTAGGCTACATAAAATAATTTAATTTCATGCAACTCCGTTTTACTGAAAGGAGTATGGACGCCTTTGTCCCTTCAGGGATTCCGTAGCGGCTTAATATCAATGTGCAAATATGGCGGACATTGAGTGAAGTTTAGACGGGGGTACGGGGATATTGTGCGACAAATTACCAGTTTTAGTTGTTTTTCTGTAAACGACAATATCAGACGACTTTCATATCTGCTGGAGTATATCTTCAACTTTGATTTAATCGATGTTACTCTCCCCATGAAGAGAAACAACACATTCAGTCAACTTTCTGATGCCGGTAAACAGACTGCAATCTGCTCGTCTAAATCAGATTGACAGCACATTGAAACTGTTCAGCTCTTGTATTTATTTTATTTTACAACTTTAGACGAGTTTAACATTTTCACATTTATTTTACGGCTTACTTTTAGTCATTATAACATGACCTTGAGTAAATAGCTCGGTTCATTCAGCAGTAACAGGTGGATATTGACAATCCACTAGTTAGTTAGTTTCTCTAACCGATGTTTACTCTGAAGTTTGCACTAAGAAGTCTCGAGAAACTATTTAGTACCTCAAATCCACACCACAAAATGTTGTTCCTTTTTGCTGAACGGTTATGCTGCGAATATTTTTTCTTCTTGTGACGTATAACTTACGCCACTCGCGACGCTAATTTTTAAGCTGTTGTGTGAGTTTTAACTCGGCGACGATGTGCAAGCTGCTCAAGTATTGCTTGAGCCACTTCCTTTATGCTGCAATGACCCGGCTGGATGAAGCCAACAAAGGGGTCAACACATGGTCCTCCATCCGTTATCTCGGTTACCTGTCCAGTCTGAACTCCCTGGTGGCCATTTGCCTGGGGATTTACGTACAATGGGAGAAAACTGCCGACACTATCATCTTGGTCATTTTTATTTTGGGCCTCTTTGTTCTTGGGATTGCCTGCATTCTCCACTATTATTTCAGCATGGAGAGTGTCAGCCTCTTTCTGTTGCATCTGTGGTTTGGTTTCCTTCTGGGTTTGCTGTGCTTCATCAGCGTCCCGTCCAAAGGACTCGATGTCAAGGAACAAGTGGCCAACTGTATGTTAATAGCAAGCGTGGTTATACGAATCTTTTGGGCTTTGGTTGAAAGAATGTGCGGTTATACTCGACATCAACCTGCTTTTCTCACCTCAAGGGAAGCTCTGGAGCTCACAGGCTTCGCTGTGGCCAGCACGACCCTGGTCGGCAACAAATCCATAAGCCTTGTAGTCCTGACACTCGCTTTGGCCGCTGTAATCGTGGACTTGCGCATGAAGTCCTTTTTGGCCTTCCTAAACTTGACCTGCTTCTGTGGGATGGCTGCATTCTTCTTTCAGGAGTCTTTAGGAATGTTCACCAACCCCTTCGCCTTGTCTTGCTTCTTCAGCCGCCTCGTCTGCGACCCATTCCTGGATGTCTACTTCAGTGGACTTTCAGTCACTGAACGCTGGTCCCCGCTCCTATCGAGAAGAGGCCTGTGGAGACGCTTAACACTTCTTCCTCTGGTTTTTGTGGAGGTGACGTTTCTGGTCGTGGCTGCTCTGAAGATGAGAGACCTGGATCGGTGGTACCTGCTTATCCCGGGTCTCTCAGCATCCACTATTTTCTGGATCATCTGCCACCTGGTTTTCCTCGTCACGCTGTGGGGTTTTCACAGTAAGCTGAGTGACTGTCAGAGGATGTGCATGGCGCAGGCGTCAGAGGCTGGAGAACTGGACCGGGTCATGGCGTCTAAGGGGATGCGACACTTCTGCCTAATCTCCAAACGCCTGGTGTTTTTCAGCCTGATGTCCACCATCGTACTCGGGGCTCTGGGTTGGCAGGTAATATTTGCTGTGAGAATCTTTCAAAAATGTATGTGCCAAGTTCTTATGAATGTAGTTCTTGTATTCATGATGGTTTCATATGGTTTTGTAAACGTCTCTTGAAAATTATATAAAAAAATCCTTAAATGACTCTAAAAATGTAATAACTTGTTTTCCTTACACCTTGAATACATGAGTGAAGCTCATTACTTCCAAAAAAGTTTTAAAAATATTTTAAGGTACATAGTATTTTTATTTATTAATTATTATTATTATTTTTTTTTTTACAAATATCATTATTTATAAATTATTATTTAATAAATATATCATACATTCTTTTTGAAGTCACGCCACATGACGTTTTACAACTTAAACCACCATAAAAATGGTCTACAAGTCATCGTCATTTCAATGCATGACTTTATTTATTATGACAGTTATTAATAAGTAATAATGCAATTTTGTTAAATATATTTTATTTATAAGAAATAAAAGATTTTAGAAAACTACTTTTAAATTTTTTTTATATAATTCTTTCAAAGATTTTTATCTTCATTATAAAAACATGGAATTTTTTAACGTTATTCCTCCAAAACAATTTTAATTTAGAAACTAAAATGATGCTCATTTTAAAAGATGTATTTAAGCTATTGCATGTATGAATTGCAATTTTAATGTACACTACCGTTCAAAAGTTTTGGGTCAGTGTTATTTTTATGATTTATGCAAGATGTTATGCTCACAGAGGCTGCAAAAATACAGTAAAAACAGTAATATTGTGAAAAATTGTTACAATTTAAAATAACCATTTAAAAAAATCATGTGACGTTATTTAAAATATCCTTCACATCCTTCAGAAATTCTATGTTGATTTGCTGCTCAAGAAACTTTTTTTTTATTATTATTATTATCAATGTTGAAAACAGTTGTGCTGGAAATAGAAATCTTATAATAAATGACTTTTAACTAATTTAATGCATCATTGCTGAATAAAAGTATTGATTTCTAAAAAAAAAAAAAAAAAACTTTTTGATCAAACTTTTGATCGATATTGCTTTTTTTTAAATAATAAATTAATAGATCTAGACAAAAAAGGGTCATTGACCCATTTCAGTAGACATTCAGGCTTTTATTAAATGGCTCTTAGTGCGTCATACTGCAAATATTTTAAAAATGTGCTTGGTTAAAATGTTTATTTTCTTTGATAGTCTTTTTTTCCGCACCTACAGCCGTCCAACAGTCTGTTTATTGCCTTGTTTCTGCTGGTCCTGCCTCTTGAATCACTAGCCCACGGCCTCTTCTATGAGCTGGGAAACAGTCTTGGTGGAACCTGTGTCGGTTATGCTGTGGTGATTCCTACCAACTATTGCAGGTATTGAATACATAAACACTCACTTCACAGTAACTCAAATAACTCAAATACTAGTGGTACTTAATTACTCGGTAACTTTCACCTCATCCTCTCTTTTTCTCTCAGCCCAGATGGTCAGCCCACCCTCCTGCCCCCAGCGCATGTGCAGGAGCTTAACTTGCGATCCACAGGGATGCTTAACAACGTGCAACGCTTTTTCTCTCATCACATGATCGAGACCTACGGTTGTGATTACTCCACGAGTGGCTTGAGTCTGGAAGCCCTGCAAGCCAAGCTCCGCATATTCATGGAGGCGCACACAGCTGACGGCCCACGACACGACACCTACGTGCTCTATTATAGTGGACACACCCACCGCAGTGGAGAGTGGGCTCTAGCAGGTGGGAGAATCATCACATTCACAACTGGGTTCTGATCTCACAAGTTCTGACTCAAGAACATTCAGCCGCAATCATGAAAAGAAATGAGGAATTTAATTTTGTTTTTTAAAAACATGAAATCTAATTTTGACCATTTAACATTTAAACATTTTTTTGAAATGTATTTCCTTCACTTCTCATTACCGTAATGCAATTTAAAAAAAAATTATAGTGATATTTATTTTATTGCCTTTAATTTATGCTAATTTTAATTAAAAAATCACTAACACTAACCTATCCTTATTTTTTTGTACATAAAAAAACAACCTTAAAATGAAAACATCTGAATATGTATATATTAGAACTAGAATAAATTAAAGGTATTACATCAAATATAACAATGATGTATAGAAACTTTGCAATTTAAAAATATGATTTTATTTATCAAATTACAGCAAAGAATTTATATATATATATTACTTTTTTTTTTATTTATTTTTTTTACAAAAAATAATAATCTGTTACGGTAATGACAATTGAAGAAAATAAGCTTAATTGCCATGAAAACAATGCACTTTTTTTTTTTAATTGTTCCTAAAAATAAAATAAAATAAATAAATACACAGTCAAACCAAAATTTATTCAGACATCTTGAACATTTCATTCATTAATACAATTTATTCACTATAGTTTAAAAAAATGGTAATAAAATATGACAAGATCTCAGTTTATGTCAGAAAAAGTTTTTTTTGCTATCTTCACTTAAATAAATGAACTATAGTGTCCTGCACCCACTAGTAAAAATATATAAAAAATATCTGAATAATTTTTGGTTTGTGTGTGTGTGTATATATGTGTGTGTGTGTGTGTGTGTGTGTGTGTGTGTGTGTGTATGTATATATATATATATATATATATATATATATATATATATATATATATATATATATATAATATAGAGAGAGAGAGAGAGATACATACAGATCATGTTGTTTTCTTAAAATTTTGCTGAGAAATATGATGTGGACATTGATTTGTGACATTATCTCACTTATTAGTTAAATGTGCATACTTTTTGCATACCATTTACATAATATACATTAAAAAAAGATAATATGCATATGGAGTTCAGCCAAACTCTGAGACCATCGTAAAGATTTATAGAAGGCTTTTTTTTTTTTTTATCTAATCAGGTGGCGACGTTTTACGTCTAGATGAGATTGTGCAGCTCTGGCGAGAGAAGAACGCCGGATTCTGTTCCCGCCTCATCATTATTCTCGACACTGACAACTCACTCCCCTGGGTGAAGGAGGTGCAAAAAATCGAGGGACTTTATGTTGCGGTTCAAGGGGCAGTGCTTTCTTGTCCCACAGACCTGGAAGTCCAGGACATGCCTCAGCTCGGGGACTTCACCTGTCAGTGGGTCGATTTTAACTGCAACCCTGACAGCATTGTTCGGTGGTCTGATCGTGGGCGGTCTGTCCGAGCTGCCTACGGCATCTCCAGACTCTGGAGTGACTACAAGCTTCACCTGCCCACTGAAAGCGATGTCACCAGGCACTGGAGACTCTACTTCCCACGCTTGACTTACCCTGTGGTTCAGCTTGCACACTGGTGCGGTGGGTTGAACCTCTTTTGGGTTTGCGGCTATTGTGTTCGACTGCTCCGAAGGATCAAACTCACATGGTTCCCACCTGCGGTGCTAGATACGGGGCAAGGTTTCAAGCTGGTTAAATCGTAGAACAGGACTGAGAGCGTGACGGTACTGTAAGCAGCTGGACATGGTTAGGTGATGCTCGCCTACGGCAGCTTTAAGTTGTATGGACCAGCACAGAAATTTATAAAATCTCAGGTGTGAAAAGACTGTGTTTGTGATGTAAGAATAGCTAAAAATTGGCCAACTTAACTCAACAAAAATGTCATCTTGGTTTCTAAACAAATTCATCAGTCTGCAAGGGTGACTTTTGTGAAACCAATCATGTCTGGGTCATAAGATCACCTCATAATCAAAAGGTAGATGGACATAAGATATTATATTTGCATAAAGAAATAATCTTTTTAATTTAAAAGTATTATTTAATGACAATTAAGTACATTTTCCGTTATTACCATACTGAAAAAATTTAATTATTGTAATAAGAAAAATTATTAAATAAAATCTTACTATAAAAATCCATCATTACTATAATGTGAAAAATGTATTTGATTTAAAAAAAATCCTGATTACATAATGAAAAAATGTCAGTCATAAATAATGCCATTTTCTTAATGTAAAATTTATTTAAAATAATTGATATATTAATAAAATTGTTAAACAAAAATTATTACAGGAAAAAATGCAGTGAGAATTATTACACATTTCTATCCTTAATTTTCATAAAAAATAATTTAAAAATGAATGATCCTGAAATACCTGAACTTTTTATAATTTCAAAATTATAATTTCCTTTTGTTAATGGGGTAAGTTTGACCTGGAGATGTTTTTAACGAGATCTACATACTCATATATATGCAATACGTTACTGATGGGCTAAACAGCTTTGCACACACTAACTATTTCAGCTGTTACAGCTTTACGCTTATTGTATTTTGTTTTTAACTCCCACTGCCATTTTATCATTTCTCATTATAACTTGTTTTCATGCCTATTAGCTTTATAAAAGTGTAGCAGCACTGAACAGTTGAATGCAGTGTTTGTAAAGCGTCAGTACACAGATCCAGCAGCACAGTGTGGAGTGCCTCTTCTTAACTGCACTAGACAAAGCACAGCCTTATATTTGGCATCTATACAAGGGACTTAGTGTGCATTTAACACTATAACCCACACATTCAGTCTGTCTATGGAGAAGTGTATGTGTATTGGTATTTGTTTTATTTGTTTATACAAAACATGGTTTTCTACTGCCCTTTATAAATTTATATTATTTTGTATACTTTGGTTGGTCTCATTTAGTTAATTATATTTGTCATTTGACTAATATTGCGTGTTGCTAGCACTTATAGCGGTTCTAATCATGGAAGTTTGGGTTGAGTGTGTATACTAGTCCAAGTAACATGTTCTGAAGTGCCTTGTGTAAGATGAGTCCTCACCAAAAGAGTGAAATATGCAATATTTATTGATTGATTTAAGACTTAAAGAAATCTGCGAATGACTTCAACAAAGAATGAACGAGAAGCTGGGATGATTTCAATGATTGTTTGCGTGTATGAAATCAGATGACATGAGAATGAGTTTGATATGAATAAAAGAGCTGCTTTTTTACTGCAACCTCTTGTACGGAATTGTTTTTATTCTGATGACAGGTATAAAAAAACAACAACTATTAAATAGTTTTAAATGTAGATTACTATTAAATGTAGATTCAATGAATTGTACCACGTCAAGGTTTGTTCAGCCGCGATGTGGCACTGCCCCCTGCTGCCATTTTGTTTTTTTTATAGTAATAAAAATAATTTAGTTCAGTTAGAAAACAGACACTAGTACAATTATTAACTGAACACGTCTGCTCAATTCAGCATGATCCAAACAAGAGTTGCAGCACAGATCAGCAGCAGGAGTCAGATTTCACCTCACTCTTGACTGACGAGACAATGGCGGAAGATTTGGTTTCAAAGCAAAATGTAAAAGCACCTATTTAAGTGAGTTTGTTATTGTACTGTCCTGTTGTTGTGTTTTTCATTAAGAATAATAATGAACCACCCATTCAAGCAATTGCTGCCCCTGAATTGCCGTTAATTTGAAAGTGAAAGTAAAATGCGCACCGGTATTACTGGTGTTGTCACGCGTCGATTAACCAGTGGGAAAATTTCCTCGCCATCACATCCCAAACGTCAGGCAAATAAACAAGCATACAAACTAAAGGTGCTGATAAATTTACCATTGTTTGGAGAATTTTCACGGGTGAATATATGCAATTGTGAATTTCACGTGAGGGCGAAAGATTTCCTCAAGGTGGGAAGGTGCTGTGTGAAGACTATTCTGACAGTATCTTTAAAACAAATATTAATATTTATATTACCAATACTCCTAGACTGTACCGTCCAGCCATGAGCCAAAATTTCCTAACAAAAAGGTTTTTTCAAACAAGATATTTTCAGTTCCTTTCAGTTAGGATTTCCAATGATCCACTGATGACATACATAAATAAACAACGTTTATTTGACTTAATTTTCATGATATGAGCATTGCCATCATGAGATATGAATAGAACTAAATAGTCACACCATTAAACTGAACATATTCATTTTTACATTGAAAGCAACTGGAACATCATTTAAACATAATTCTCTGGATGTCTGTCATCTTCAGCTGGTGCCGCCCCTGTCTTTGAGAAGTTTGCCAAGCACACTGGTCTGTTTTAAGACCTTCAAGTTTGAAATGTCTTCAGCAATAACAGGAACTTCAGAGGTGTGATTTGGACCCTCAGAATCACTCTCACTGTCCGACAGAGCTGTAAGAAGAGCGTCGTTCTCGTACGTAGGAAAGTAGTATCTGGAAAGACAGCGCATAATATTTTAAAGAGGCCATATTATGCCGTTTTACGAAGCTTCGATTTTGTTTTTGGGGTCTACTAGAAAAGGTTTTCATGCTTAAATATTCTAAAAACACATTATTTCCCACATATTTTACATTGTTGCAGCACCTCTCTTGTAATAATACCGCATAATATAAAATACTAAAGAAATGGTCATGTGAATATGTAATACTTACTGTGGTTGGTCCCAGTGCGAGACCTCAGGCAGCTGCATTACATGACCCTTGTTAATAAGGTGTTGCACTAGTTCCTCTTTGCTTTCAAACTTCTCCTGACAGCAGTAGCAGCGGCACTGGTGAAGCTCACGGCGGATGTAATTCACTAGTTTGACTTGTTGATAAAACTTTAGGTCTGGAAAAATGACACAAATTACATTAAAGACCTTCTGTGTGGTCATGAGATCTTCTGAAAAACAGGCCAAAATTTATGTTTATGCAATTATACTCACTTAAGTCTGTTTTGAATTTGTGCAGATCAAATTCATGAGTTTCCTGGAGAAAAAAAAATAGTGTTTTTATTGATGCTGATGTAAAAATACAGGTGAAATACTTTTTAGAAGCACTCAAAATATGTAAGTGGCATCATTTACCTCCATGTGTGTGTAAATTTTCTCCATCGTCTCTGCTTGCTGCTCACAAAACAGACACACGGCACACACGGGATGGGCCTGCCAGTCTGACCAATCGCTGTAGAGATAGCAGAATATCAGGACTGAGAATAAAACTGAAAATGTGACCAACTTTTTCTTCAGCCTCTGAAGATCAAGCTAAAAGATGAAAGTCTTACTCATCTTCATCTTCAAACAGCTCCCTGTCATCTTCAGACTGCACCTCCTCCCATGTCTTCCCCAACTCCTGCAACATTAAAACAGCACAATAGTCTGAAATCGATTTCATGAAATCGAAACATACTACAAAAACGAAGCATGGACATACCAGGTAATTGATGACGTAGAAGCGATCGTAGTCATGGTTTTTGGCATTAATTCGTCTATGCTGCTTTTTCCTCATGTGATCTTTCAAGGTGGTTTTGTCTCTGAATGTCTTCTCACAGTACAGACACTGCATGCTATGTAAAATAATAATAATATGAATGTTTAGTTTCACAATCTTTTTTATACTTTTACAATATAATGCTTATTTTGATGTCCTAAGCCAATTTAAAATATACAATTATTTAGTTTGTAAATTAAAATGATTCAATATTTAAAGATGTAGTTCACCCACTCATCATTTACTCCCCCTCAAGTTGTTCCAAACCTAATATAATATATATAAAATATGGGTAACCAAACAGTTGATGGGCCCCACTGACTTCCATAGTATGGAAAAAAAAAAAAAAATACTATAGAAGTCAATGTGGCGCATCAACTGTTTGGTTACCCACATTCTTCAAAATATCTTCTTTTTTGTTCAGCAGAAGAAAGAAATTCATACAGGTTTGGAACAAATTGAGGGTGAGTAAATGATGACAACATTTTAAATTTTTGGGTGAACTATCCCTTTAAGTAAATAGTTTTAGTTATTGAAAACTTTTGAAAGTGCCAAAATAACACATGGGTCAATGGACCAAACAAACAAAAGGATATTTTCAGTCAATGGATTTAGTAATTCACAGGAAAACTAAAACACTTTAAATACAATATAATATATACAAATATATATTTAAAAAGATCTACATAAATAGACATACACAGTATAAAATAACTTGCATTATGCCTTTAAAATGTTTATTTTCTGCATCTTCTCTCTGTTTATTTGTCACTGACCCAAAAACTAACCCTATGCACTGACAGCAAGCACCAAAAGAGGGCGTTCATACCTTCTCCATCTCCATTTTTAATTTTGTAATGATAATAGTATGATCATTAATTAAATGTATATTATATGTATATATACACTGTACAGTAGTGCAGCTATCCCATCCCAAATAAATAAATAAATATTTATTATATATATATATATATATATATACACACACACACACACACACACTGGGATAGGCACCAGCCCTACGACCCTGCATGGTCGTATAAGGATTAATGACTAATATATATATATATATATATATATATATATATATATATATATATATATATATATATATATATATATATATGAAAGTAAGAATTATAATTAATTAATTAAAATTGTACATAATATATAATTTTGGATTACATCTTAAAACACTCACTTCTCCAGTTTCCGCTCCAGAGTGTCGAGGAACTCTGTGCAGTAGACGATGTTGTCGGGCAGGCCAATGCTGAACAAGTGTTCTTTAGCCATGTGGTTCAGCAGTGAAGACCTGCAGTGACAGCACAGGGAACAAATACAGCACTTTAAACCTGAATATGTAGTGCTGTTTGATACTGTGGGTTACAAAAACACATCATAAAATTATAATAAAGCTAAAATAGCAGTTTATATCTAGATGAGCGTCAGAGTGGAGGGACGAAGATCAGTGACTTGTGACGTCACTATACATGAATTTTGCTGAGCTCATTCTGATACTGCAAGTTAATCTATCTAGGGGCCATTCAGTCAAATTAGCGAATTAATATTCGGATCCTAGAATTAGGAATGAATCAGAAATTAGTTTAAATGCAACTTACAGTGGAAGGTTACATCATTTAATATCAGCAAACAGGAATGTGTTTGACCATAGACCTTATTGACAGCAACGCCATCTTTTATTTTTAACGGGAATGAAGGCGAGGCTGTGAGGGATCGACATACAACTCTTCAGTGGGTTGTACTGTTATTTAATGTGTTTTTGGATGAAACACTGCAAATATATCTTTCCAAGAAGTTTCAGTAGACGGAAAACACCAGACAACATAAGCTGTGGAAAATGATAAGTGATCTAGGAGCTTTAAACAGCGGATGCCATTGAAAACACGGTAAGTTTATCCCTCACAGCCTCGTATTTCTGCTCTGAATAAGGTCTATTCAGAAGCAATAGTCACCTGTTTCCAGTAAACTCCTCACTGCAGAACATACATGTGCGATGAAACGTTGTATCGTCCCTCTCTTTTTGCTGCTGCTCCAGAACTTTCTCCTATCAAAACATACCAAACTTCATCACAAACTTATCTAGCATTATAAGACACCACACATTATAAACATGGTTACATAATTATGAGCCTGTAAACAATATTAATAATTGGTATGAATCTCAGTGTGATGTGTTTTTATCATTCTGCGTTTCTGAAAACCCGCTGTTCGATTGCCATAATCATCGATAATTAGCACAGACGCAATCTGCAAATGATTGGTGTTTAATAAACAGTGCTAATCCTCTCAGCTCGAGTTTCATCGACGTGCAGCGTGTCACCGAATGATTGAGAAAGGTCACAGCTGCACTGTTAAACAGCTGGTCGCCACACTGCAGAGCGACTGCAGAGGTGCTGAGAATGCTGGTTGCCTAGCAACCACAATCGCAGATTTTTGCCAGAGATGAAATGTGTGTAAGATGACTATGTTGACTCATAATATCTCTGCAAAAACAATCTTTAGGGGGGAGGGGATTGGGCTTTTCACTGAACATCATGTTAATTGTTTCGTCAGTACTTTCAGGTACAGTATGTAACCACTGGGGAATTTCTGGCTACCCAAAATGCTCTCATTACACAGACACTAGATTTCAGCTGTATTACTTTTGTTACACAATAAGATTGTTGTTTTGTTATACAACAAGACATCAGAAATGATGCTTTATACTTAATAAACTTTAAGTTTTTAAAACAAAAATAAGTTTGTTTCAATAATCTTTTAACAAAATGTAATAACATTTTCAATCTATAAAGTGACATTTCCTGTCTGACGTAATATGCTTTGTGGGTATCTTTTCAATAACATTTTCATTACATATGAAAATACTAATTTTATTACATCAGCATTTTTCAAAAACATTTTCACCATAAAATTATTTCACAATAAAAATTAAAATTTTCCTTTTTTAAATACTGTCTGAAAAGAGAAAATACACAATGTCTTCCCTTATGATGGTGTCACTCATATTCTAGGGTTTCTGCATATTAGTCTGACTGAAATCTGTGCTGCTTTTGGATCAGTTTTGAATATTCCTGATTTGAATATAAGCTGATCTCAGAGCAGCACTCCTAACCTGACAGTCGCAGGTCCTTGTCTTTTTACAGACACTCACCAGTCGTCTCTGTTGTAGCTGCTCCCTAAGGATTCTGTCCTCTGGCAGCGCATCACATAATAGGAAGTAGAGCTCTTGTTGTTCTAAAATGACACAAAGCAGCTTTATTCAGTCTAAAAAGGACACAAGACTTTAGACTTCACATTTAAATCATACAATTTAAAGGGCTATTTCTCAGACCAGTGTTATTTTAGAATTATTTAGATTAGCTTTTATTTTTATATTTTCAGTTTTAATTTGAGTGATTTTGTTATGTGCTTATTAGTTGTTGTTGTTGTTTTTTTTATTTATTTAAGTTTTAGTAAATTTTAGTACTTAACTTAAACTTATTTTATTTCAGTTCTAATCAGCATTATTTCTCATTTTTGTTTAAGTTTATGTTTTTCATCTAATCTTCATATTTTATTGGATTTTAGCTTCATTTCAATTAATGAAAATAATTTTTATAGTTTTTAGTTAATAATAAGAACAACAATGCCCAAGACCTTGAATCAAAACAAAAACAACTATTACGGTAGATTTGTCCACAAATATTCCACTGTTATTCCCCAGGTCACAGCTGGCACTTTGTTTCTTATTTTCAATTCATTTTGTTTGCAATTTTTTTTATTTTTTTTTTTTTACTTTTTGCGATTTTGCAGATAACCAAAATTTTACGGAGCCACTAAAGGGACTAAAGGGCTTTTGCATTCTCTCGCAATCATTTTGCTTTCCCTCAAGAAACTTTGCATTTGCTCGCAAAAAGAACTCAAAAGGTTTGCGAACGAATGCAAAGTTTCTCAGAGAAACGCAAACATTTTGCAAGTGAACGGAACATTTTTTGGGGGAACGCAAACATTTTGTGAACAAATGCAAAGTTTCTCAAGGAACAAACATTTTATGAGCGAACGCAACATTTTTTGGGGAAACGCAAACATTTTGTGAGAGAATGGAAAGTTTCTTGGGGAAAGCAAACATTTTGTGAACGAATGCAAAGTTTTTCGGGGGAACGCAAACATTTTATGAGAGAATGGAAAGTTTCTTGGGGGAACGCAAACATTTTGTGAACGAATGCAAAGTTTTTCGGGGGAACGCAAACATTTTATGAGAGAATGGAAAGTTTCTTGGGGGAACGCAAACATTTTATGAGAGAATGGAAAGTTTCTTGGGGGAACGCAAACATTTTATGAGAGAATGGAAAGTTTCTTGGGGAAAGCAAACATTTTGTGAGCGAATGCAAAATTTCTTGGGGGAACGCAAACATTTTATGAGTGAACGCAACATTTTTTGGGGAAAAGCGAACATTTTGTGAGCGAATGCAAAGTTTCTTGGGGAAAGCAAATATTTTGTGAGCACACGCCAAGTTTCTCAAGGAACGCAAACATTTTATGAGCAAACGCAAAATTTTTTGGGGAAACGCAAACATTTTGTGAGAGAATGGAAAGTTTCTTGGGGAAAGCAAACATTTTGTGAACGAATGCAAAGTTTTTCGGGGGAACGCAAACATTTTATGAGAGAATGGAAAGTTTCTTGGGGAACACAAACATTTTGTGAACGAATGCAAAGTTTTTCGGGGGAACGCAAACATTTTATGAGAGAATGGAAAGTTTCTTGGGGGAACGCAAACATTTTATGAGAGAATGGAAAGTTTCTTGGGGGAACGCAAACATTTTATGAGAGAATGGAAAGTTTCTTGGGGGAACGCAAACATTTTATGAGAGAATGGAAAGTTTCTTAGGGGAACGCAAACATTTTATGAGAGAATGGAAAGTTTCTTGGGGAAAGCAAACATTTTGTGAGCGAATGCAAAATTTCTTGGGGGAACGCAAACATTTTATGAGTGAACGCAACATTTTTTGGGGAAAAGCGAACATTTTGTGAGCGAATGCAAAGTTTCTTGGGGAAAGCAAATATTTTGTGAGCACACGCCAAGTTTCTCAAGGAACGCAAACATTTTATGAGCAAACGCAAAATTTTTTGGGGAAACGCAAACATTTTGTGAGAGAATGGAAAGTTTCTTGGGGAAAGCAAACATTTTGTGAGCGAATGCAAAGTTTCTTGGGGGAACGCAAACATTTTATGAGTGAACGCAACATTTTTTGGGGAAACGCAAACATTTTGCAAGCGAATGCAAAGTTTCTTGGGGGAACGCAAACAATTTATGAGAGAATGGAAAGTTTCTTGGGAAAAACAAACATTTTGTGAACGAATGCAAAGTTTCTTGGGGGAACGCAAACATTTTATGAGCGGACGCAACATTTTTCAGGGGTACGCAAACATTTCATGAGTGAACAACATTTTTTGGGGGAACGCAAACATTTTATGAGAGAATGGAAAGTCTCTTGGGGAAAGTAAACATTTTATGAGAGAATGGAAAGTTTCTTGGGGAACGCAAACATTTTGTGAACGAATGCAAAGTTTCTTGGGGGACCGCAAACATTTTATGAGTGAACGCAACATTTTTTGGGGAAACGCAAACATTTTGTGAGCAAATGCAAAGTTTCTTGGGGGAACGCAAACATTTTATGAGAGAATGGAAAGTTTCTTGGGGGAACGCAAACATTTTGAGTGAACGCAACATTTTTTGGGGGAACGCAAACATTTTGAGTGAACGCAACATTTTTTGGGGAAACGCAAACATTTTGTGAGCAAATGCAAAGTTTCTTGGGGAAAGCAAATATTTTGTGAGCACACGCCAAGTTTCTCAAGGAACACAAACATTTTATGAGCAAACGCAAAATTTTTTGGGGAAACGCAAACATTTTGTGAGAGAATGGAAAGTTTCTTGGGGGAACGCAAACATTTTGAGTGAACGCAACATTTTTTGGGGGAACGCAAACATTTTGAGTGAACGCAACATTTTTTGGGGAAACGCAAACATTTTGTGAGCGAATGCAAAGTTTCTTGGGGAAAGCAAACATTTTGTGAACGAATGCAAAGTTTCTTGGGGGACCGCAAACATTTTATGAGTGAACGCAACATTTTTTGGGGAAACGCAAACATTTTCTGAGCAAATGCAAAGTTTCTTGGGGAAACGCAAACATTTTGCAAGCGAATGCAAAGTTTCTTGGGGGAACGCAAACATTTTATGAGAGAATGGAAAGTTTCTTGGGGAAAGCAAACATTTTGTGAGCGAATGCAAAGTTTCTTGGGGAAAGCAAACATTTTGCTAGCGAATGCAAAGTTTCTTGGGGGAACGCAAACATTTTATGAGAGAATGGAAAGTCTCTTGGGGAAAGTAAACATTTTATGAGAGAATGGAAAGTTTCTTGGGGAAAGTAAACATTTTGTGAGGAAACGCCAAGTTTCTCAAGGGATGCAAACATTTTATGAGCGAAAGCAAAGTTTCTTGGGGGAATGCAAAAATTATGAGCAAACGCAACATTTTTTGGGTAAATGCAAACATTTTGTGAATGAATGCAAAGTTTCTTGGGGGAACGCAAACATTTTGTGAGCGAATGGAAAGTCTCTTGGGGAAAGTAAACATTTTATGAGAGAATGGAAAGTTTCTTGGGGAACGCAAACATTTTGTGAACGCATGCAAAGTTTCTTGGGGGACCGCAAACATTTTATGAGTGAACGCAACATTTTTTGGGGAAACGCAAACATTTTGTGAGCAAATGCAAAGTTTCTTGGGGAAACGCAAACATTTTGCAAGCGAATGCAAAGTTTCTTGGGGGAACGCAAACATTTTATGAGAGAATGGAAAGTCTCTTGGGGAAAGTAAACATTTTATGAGAGAATGGAAAGTTTCTTGGGGGAACGCAAACATTTTGAGTGAACGCAACATTTTTTGGGGGAACGCAAACATTTTGAGTGAACGCAACATTTTTTGGGGAAACGCAAACATTTTGTGAGCGAATGCAAAGTTTCTTGGGGGAAAGCAAATATTTTGTGAGCACACGCCAAGTTTCTCAAGGAACACAAACATTTTATGAGCAAACGCAAAATTTTTTGGGGAAACGCAAACATTTTGTGAGAGAATGGAAAGTTTCTTGGTGAAAGCAAACATTTTGTGAGCGAATGCAAAGTTTCTTGGGGAAAGCAAACATTTTGCTAGCGAATGCAAAGTTTCTTGGGGGAACGCAAACATTTTATGAGAGAATGGAAAGTTTCTTGGGGAAAGCAAACATTTTGTGAACGAATGCAAAGTTTCTTGGGGGAACGCAAACATTTTATGAGCAAACGCAACATTTTTCAGAGGTACGCAAATATTTCATGAGTGAACGCAACATTTTTTGGGGGAACGCAAACATTTTATAAACGAATGCAACGTTTTTCAGGGGGAACACAAACATTTTGTGAGTGAATGGAAAGTTTCTTGGGGAAAACAAACATTTTGTGAGGAAACGCCAAGTTTCTCAAGGGATGCAAACATTTTATGAGCGAAAGCAAAGTTTCTTGGGGGAATGCAAAAATTTTATGAGCAAACGCAACATTTTTTGGGTAAATGCAAACATTTTGTGAGAGAATGGAAAGTTTCTTGGGGAAAGCAAACATTTTGTGAGCGAATGCAAAGTTTCTTGGGGAAAACAAACATTTTGTGAGCAAATGCCAAGTTTCTCAAGGGATGCAAACATTTTATGAGCAAACGCAACATGTTTTGGGGAAACGCAAACATTTTGTGAGAGAATAGAAAGTTTCTTGGGGAAAGCAAACATTTTGTGAGCAAACGCCAAGTTTCTCAAGGAACGCAAACATTTTATGAGCAAACGCAACATTTTTTGGGGAAACGCAAACATTTTGTGAGAGAATGGAAAGTTTCTTGGGGAAAGCAAACATTTTGCAAGCGAATGCAAAGTTTCTTGGGGGAACGCAAACATTTTATGAGAGAATGGAAAGTCTCTTGGGGAAAGTAAACATTTTGTGAACGAATGCAAAGTTTCTTGGGGGAACGCACACATTTTATGAGCGAACGCAACATTTTTCAGGGGTACGCAAATATTTCATGAGTGAACGCAACATTTTTTGGGGGAACGCAAACATTTTATAAACAAATGCAACGGTTTTCAGGGGAAACGCAAACATTTTGTGAGAGATTGGAAAGTTTCTTGGGGAAAGCAAACATTTTGTCAGCAAACGCCAAGTTTCTCAAGGAACGCAAACATTTTATGAGCAAACGCAATTTTTTGGGGGAAACGCAAACATTTTGTGAGAGAATGGAAAGTTTCTTGGGGAAAGCAAACATTTTGCAAGCGAATGCAAAGTTTCTTGGGGGAACGCAAACATTTTATGAGAGAATGGAAAGTCTCTTGGGGAAAGTAAACATTTTATGAGAGAATGGAAAGTTTCTTGGGGAAAGCAAACATTTTGTGAACGAATGCAAAGTTTCTTGGGGGAACGCAAACATTTTATGAGCGAACACAACATTTTTTGGGGAAACGCAAACATTTTGTGAGCAAATGCAAAGTTTCTTGGGGGAACGCAAACATTTTTGAGCGAATGCAAAGTTTCTTGGGGAAAGCAAACATTTTGCAAGCGAATGCAAAGTTTCTTGGGGGAACGCAAACATTTTATGAGAGAATGGAAAGTTTCTTGGGGAAAGTAAACATTTTGTGAGCGAATGCAAAGTTTCTCAAGGAATGCAAACATTTTATGAGCGAACGCAACATTTTTCAGGGGTACGCAAACATTTCATGAGCGAACGCAACATTTTTTGAGGGAACGCAAACATTTTATAAACGAATGCAACGTTTTTCAGGCGGAACACAAACATTTTGTGAGCGAATGGAAAGTTTCTTGGGGGAACGCAAAAATTTTATGAGCGAACGCAACATGTTTTGGGGAAACGCAAACATTTTGTGAGAGAATGGGAAGTTTCTTGGGGAAAGCAAACATTTTGCAAGCGAATGCAAAGTTTCTTGGGGGAACGCAAAAATTTTATGAGCGAACGCAACATGTTTTGGGGAAACGCAAACATTTTGTGAGAGAATGGGAAGTTTCTTGGGGAAAGCAAACATTTTGTGAGCGAATGCAAAGTTTCTTGGGGAAAGCAAACATTTTGTGAGCAAACGCCAAGTTTCTCAAGGAACGCAAACATTTTATGAGCAAACGCAACATTTTTTGGGGAAACGCAAACATTTTGTGAGAGAATGGAAAGTTTCTTGGGGAAAGCAAACATTTTGTGAGCGAATGCAAAGTTTCTTGGGGAAAGCAAACATTTTGCAAGCGAATGCAAAGTTTCTTGGGGGAACGCAAACATTTTATGAGCGAACACAACATTTTTTGGGGAAACGCAAACATTTTGTGAGCAAATGCAAAGTTTCTTGGGGGAACGCAAACATTTTTGAGCGAATGCAAAGTTTCTTGGGGAAAGCAAACATTTTGCAAGCGAATGCAAAGTTTCTTGGGGGAACGCAAACATTTTATGAGAGAATGGAAAGTTTCTTGGGGAAAGTAAACATTTTGTGAGCGAATGCAAAGTTTCTCAAGGAATGCAAACATTTTATGAGCGAACGCAACATTTTTCAGGGGTACGCAAACATTTCATGAGCGAACGCAACATTTTTTGAGGGAACGCAAACATTTTATAAACGAATGCAACGTTTTTCAGGCGGAACACAAACATTTTGTGAGCGAATGGAAAGTTTCTTGGGGGAACGCAAAAATTTTATGAGCGAACGCAACATGTTTTGGGGAAACGCAAACATTTTGTGAGAGAATGGGAAGTTTCTTGGGGAAAGCAAACATTTTGCAAGCGAATGCAAAGTTTCTTGGGGGAACGCAAAAATTTTATGAGCGAACGCAACATGTTTTGGGGAAACGCAAACATTTTGTGAGAGAATGGGAAGTTTCTTGGGGAAAGCAAACATTTTGTGAGCGAATGCAAAGTTTCTTGGGGAAAGCAAACATTTTGTGAGCAAACGCCAAGTTTCTCAAGGAACGCAAACATTTTATGAGCAAACGCAACATTTTTTGGGGAAACGCAAACATTTTGTGAGAGAATGGAAAGTTTCTTGGGGAAAGCAAACATTTTGTGAGCGAATGCAAAGTTTCTTGGGGAAAGCAAACATTTTGCAAGCGAATGCAAAGTTTCTTGGGGGAACGCAAACATTTTATGAGCGAACGCAACATTTTTCAGGGGTACGCAAACATTTCATGAGTGAACGCAACATTTTTTTGGGGGAACGCAAACATTTTATAAACAAATGCAACGGTTTTCAGGGGAAACGCAAACATTTTGTGAGAGATTGGAAAGTTTCTTGGGGAAAGCAAACATTTTGTCAGCAAACGCCAAGTTTCTCAAGGAACGTAAACATTTTATGAGCAAACGCAATTTTTTTGGGGAAACGCAAACATTTTGTGAGAGAATGGAAAGTTTCTTGGGGAAAACAAACATTTTGTGAGCGAATGCAAAGTTTCTTGGGGGAACGCAAACATTTTATGAGAGAATGGAAAGTTTCTTGGGGAAAGCAAACATTTTATGAGCGAACGCAACATTTTTTGGGGAAACGCAAACATTTTGTGAGCAAATGCAAAGTTTCTTGGGGGAACGCAAACATTTTATGAGCGAACGCAACATTTTTTGGGGAAACGCAAACATTTTATGAGAGAATGGAAAGTTTCTTGGGGAAAGCAAACATTTTGTGAACGAATGCAAAGTTTCTTGGGGGAACGCAAACATTTTATGAGCGAACGCAACATTTTTTGGGGAAACGCAAACATTTTGTGAGAGAATGGAAAGTTTCTTGGGGAAAGCAAATATTTTGTGAGCACACGCCAAGTTTCTCAAGTAACGCAAAAATTTTATGAGCGAACGCAAAATTTTTTGGGGAAACGCAAACATTTTGTGAGAGAATGGAAAGTTTCTTGGGGAAAGCAAACATTTTGTGAGCGAATGCAAAGTTTCTTGGGGAAAGCAAACATTTTGCAAGCGAATGCAAAGTTTCTTGGGGGAACGCAAACATTTTATGAGAGAATGGAAAGTCTCTTGGGGAAAGTAAACATTTTATGAGAGAATGGAAAGTTTCTTGAGGAACGCAAACATTTTGTGAGCGAATGCAAAGTTTCTCAAGGAATGCAAACATTTTATGAGCGAACTCAATGTTTTTCAGGGGTACGCAAACATTTCATGAGCGAACGCAACATTTTTTGCGGGAAAGCAAACATTTTATAAACGAATGCAACGTTTTTTCAGGCGGAACACAAACATTTTGTGAGCGAATGGAAAGTTTCTTGGGGAAAGCAAACATTTTGTGAGCAAACGCCAAGTTTCTCAAGTAAAGCAAACATTTTATAAGCGAACACAACATTTTTCGGGGAAACGCAAACATTTTGCAAGCGAATGCAAAGATTTTAGGGAAACACAAACATTTTGTGAGCGAACACAAAGTTTCTCGGAGAACGCAAAAGCATTGACATATAATTTTTCCTCCCATCTCATATTTTTTTCCCATCTTGTCCCTTTAGGTTTGCAATTTTTGGAACCCTACAACTAAAATTTTAAACGCTTGCATGATTTTGTAATTCTTGCAATAAACATTAAAAAACATTGAAATTACATGAATAAAACATGATTTTCTAAGGTGTGTAAGTAGCAGCGTTGCATTTTTTGCCAGAGATTTTAAGTGTTATATGTTAGATAATAGCTTACAGCAAAAAACATGGGATTTCCTTTTAAATTCTTTTAAATGAGTATATTGTAAATTCCATAGCAGCTAACTATTACAAACTTGTTCAGCTCAAATGTGTCTTACCTTCAGGACCTTCAGAATTGGTCTTGATAACACTGCAGAAGTCTGTGATGGGTTGTTCTGTAAACCGTTTCTTCCAGTACAACATATACCTGCAACAAATCAATGAAAATATTTCATTATTTTGTGTTATTTGTATTGTTCCAATCAAATATCTCTTTAGAGAAATGTTGAGACATGTAGGTTACAAATCTTGTGAAGTCTCACCGTGGAAAGTCTGCGATGAGTTTGACATCAGCAATGACCAGTTTGTGATCCAACACCATGTGCTTGAGAAGTTGGTCTTTTTCGGAAGAGGGAAAAGAGTCGGAACAGAGCACACAAATCATCGGATGGCCATCGCTGGAGGAGGCGAGACAAGCGCTACCACACAGCTGCTCGGGGAAACAAAGCGGCTCTAGTATACAATCCTGCTCACCTAGCAATGAGAGAAAACACATTCATTAAAATATGATACACAAATATTTTTGTGTTTTTTAAACGACTGAAGCCACTGAATTCATTCTGGGTCATTAACTCATTCAATTTATATTAAGAAACGCATGATGTCATCACACAAACAAGCAGCTGATTCACACAAAATGAAGTTGTGATTCATGTAAACAGCAGGTTATCCTCTAAAAACCTGATAGATTTGTGCTCCTAAGTGCACTTTATGAGTTGTTTTGCCTCTAAGAAGTGAGCTTTTGCAGCTATTAGAAGATAGTACATCCATAACAACTCTAACCACCCACTCGCTGCTGGGAAAAAACAGCTTAAGCTAGTCTAAGATGGTCTACTGGTTTAAGCTGGTCTACCTAACCAGTCAAACTAGTCTGTTGCTGATTTGAAAGGGTTTTTGGCTGCTTTCCATCTCTAGAAGACCAGATTTGCAGGGCTGGGAGACAAATATAAACTAGCTTTGACGATTAAACCATCAATCCAGATCAGTATTACAAAAAGTTATTATCCGGTGTCGTTGTCAAAGAAAAACCGCATCATGCACATGTGCCATGAAAAGCAGATGACAAACTTGCATTACGGTATTCATTTATGCAGACTTATCGTTATAACTAGCATTTGCAATAGGTAGTTGTCGGGCATGTTTAGGAAAATTAAAACTTTTTAAAAATGTAATCATTAAAATAAATTCAAACAAAGCAACATAATGCCAGCATATCTGCCAATATGTTTAACCAACCTGTCAAATTAGTGTTGTGCATCCGAGCTGCCATGTTTTTTTTTTTTCCTCAAGTCACATGACCTGGGAAATGACTCATTGACCAATCAGAGTTAAACCACCGCTTCGTATGCGATTTATGGGTATTGTAGTATTCTATCCACGCGTTCGCATTCATTTCCTACATCTCCCATGAGGCAATGGTGTTTTTCTTCAGGGCTGAGAAGTGTGGTGTATGTGGGATGCTGCTGTGGCTCTGCCCTCAGAACAATACAGTGCAACCCAGTGTAACAACAATATGGATAGTATCCGCCGTAATTGCCCTGTTTTATAGCACATTTATTTTACTTGACGCGGAAAAAAATGTGGATACCGACTGAACATGAAAAATATGGCGTTGGTAAGTAATATATTTACATTATATTGCCGCATCGTTAATAAAACGCAAGTTAGATCGCTGCAGGTGGGATAATGAGCCGTGACATCTACAATCTGATGGCAGATGAAATGTCACATCATTTCCCGCTGATTTAAAATCTCGAAGTCAAGTGACAGAATAATGCATATCGAGTTTTTTATTTTTTGTTGTTTTTTTTTTGTGTTTTTTTTTTAATGATTATTACTATTATTAATTTTTCGACCGAAATTATTTATTTTGTTTTCCTTCATTAATTTGAATGGTCATCTTGAATAGCTCTTATATGCAGCAATAACAAGAAATAGCCGCAGTAAAGGCTCATCTTTTGTCTTTCTTCATACAGACGCTATAATTCATTTACTGAGAATATGATTTTTACATCTAAAATCGAAACAATGCGGTTTTATTTGAAAAATAGTATATTCATTATCAGTCCTATCTATTATTACATCAACAGCAACCAATAACGTATTCGATTTACGTTCAGTTAATGTTTATATTGACATTTTGTTTACATATTTACATTTAAATATTTACATTTATACATTATTGTATGTATACCTATCTATCTGTCTGTCTGTCTGATATCTGAAGAGTTTTTAAATGAATCTGTAATCTTTCATCTCCCTGTATCTGTACATAAACACACACACACACACACACACACACACACACACACACACACACACCCTGTTTACATATCGATAAATCAATTATGGACTAAATTACATTAAATTAAGCTTGTATTAAGTGCAACCAAATCTTCAGGGCAAGTTAAATGATAACCACAGTGATTTTATATTGATTTATTTTTTGTAAGTTTGTTGTGATAGCAGCTGACAGTTTGAAGGATGATTTTTGGCAGAGCGAGCAGCAGAGCAGTCTGGAATCTGCTCATCTCTCATTGGCTGACGGCTAGAGACAAAAGTCAGTTGAGCGGCATGAGGAGTCCTGTAGTACAGAGGAGTTCACACCTCAGGTCTTCTGTGATCTCGTTCAGTACAGCTTTACTCAAACGAACAACAGGGTCAATTTGGTCATTTCTTCATTTAGAAGGAGAGAAGGTCAGAGCAAAGAAGAGAGGTGGTTTGAAGAGGTAGAGAGGTTTGGATAATAAACAAAGCTTCTCTGTGCTTAAATTGTAGAATTATATTATGGCAAATCGGGAAATTATTTTCTTTATTCATATTAGACATTGACAAGCCACATCTGGAGCATATTGCACTGGAAAATGGCTGCATATTACAGTGCTGCTCTTGGAAAGTGAACACAGCTACCGAAACCTTTATCAGTCATGAAATATGGATGGAGGCCAGCCGGGATGGCACACACACACACACACACACACACACACACACACACATATAAACGCATGCAAACACATTTACACACAGGCGTGAACCGTAATCTTGGCCTCTCAGCCCTTTTGGTTGCAAATTCAGCTTAATAAACCATCTGCTATTTACAGTAAATGTATCATTAAATGCAATGGCATTTCAAACAAGAATGTGTCTGTTGATCATCTACCCACACCTGGCTTTTCCTCCAAAACCAAAGCTGATGAAAGGAAGTGAGGCTACTGTGGCTAAGTGAAGAGAATGTTATTATTTCCCAAAAGGACAAGTTTTTTATTCCTACAATTACATTAAATGGGGACTGGAGTGTTCAAACTTCAAAAAGGACCCAAAAGCACCTTAAAGGGTTAGTTCACCCAAAAATGAAAATTCAGTCATTAATTACTCATCTTCATGTCGTTCTACACCCGTAAGACCTTCGTTCATCTTCGGAACACAAATTAAGATATTTTTTATGAAATCCGATGGCTTAGTGAGGCCTCCATTGCCAGCAATGTCATCGAACTTCTCAAGATCCAGAAAGGTACTAAAGACATATTTAAAACAGTTCATGTGACTACAGTGGTTCAACCTTAATATTATAAAGCAACGAGAATACTTTTTGTGCACCAAAAAAAACCTCAAAGTAACGACTTTTCAACAATATCTAGTGATGGGCGATTTCAAAACACTGCTTCGTGAAGCTTCGAAGCTTTACGAATCTTTTGTTTTGAATCAGTGGTTCGGAGCGTCAAAGTCAGTGATTTCAGTAAACGAGGCTTTTATGCGATCCGAACCACTGATTCGAAACAAAAGATTAGTAAAGCTTTGAAGCAGTGTTTTGAAATCAGCTGTCATAGATATTGTTGAAAAGTCATTATTTAATTTTATTTTTTTTGGCGCACAAAAAGTATTCTCGTCGCTTCATAATATTAAGGTAGAACCACTGTAGTCACATGAACTGTTTTAAAAATACCTTTCTGGATCTTGAAAGGTTCAGTGAAATTGCTGGTAATAAAGGCCTCACTGAGCCATCAGATTTCATCAAAAATATCTTAATTTGTGTTCCGAAGATGAACGAACAGGTGTTACATGTGTGGAACGACATGAGGTAATAAATTACACAATTTTCATTTTTGGGTGAACTAACCCTTTAAAAGTATCATAAATGTAGTTTATATGATTTGTGTGCAATATCCCAGGTCTTCTCAATTCATTCTAGTGTTGTGTGAGTAACAAATGAAAACTTAAAGATATTTGACTTTCTTCTGTGGAACCTTAAAGAAGATGTTTTGAAAAATGTCTTAGACTGTGTGTCCACCAAAGCCTTTTTTCCAGCGGCTAGCGTGCTTTTCCAGTTGTTTTCAATGGGAGTGCTGCTTTTTTAAACGCCAGGAGTATAAAGGCCCTTTCACACAGGAAGCGACAACAGCACCACTGTGCTATGAAGCCCATTTATTTCAATGGCTTGCGCTGCGCAAGAACGGAGCGCACCATTGGCGAGCTTGCGCGCATGCGCAAAGGTCAAAATAGTTCAACTTTCGCCGCTGTGTTCTGTGATGATTACCCGCACGGCCAATAGAAACGGGGCATCAAATGATTACATATATAGAACTCCTGCTGAAAGTTTTGAAAACTCTGCCTTCTTTGCTCTGGCCAGCTTAGCGCAAGTCGCTTTATATCTGAAGGCTACGCTGAGCCCAGCGGCCAGCGCAGCGCATTCCGCGTCCTGTCTAAAAAAGGCTATAATAAGCTGCTCGGCGTCTTTATCACGCTCGAACACTGAGCGTGAAAAAGATGTAAAAACATTCTTCCACATGACAAGTGAACGCTGAAAACTTGAAATCACATCATCCTGAATGTCATCTCTGCATCCCTGCTGAATTGAGATGCTGATCGGCTAGCAATGAAAACCACCATGTGGAATCTGCAGGCAACAGCTGGGAACAGACAGTTTGACAAGACCATATTGGTTTATAATTACGCCATAATGTTCAGAACATTTAATCAGTAAAGTGAAAGCTAAAGTCACCAGCACATAACACTTTTCTTGTTACTTCTTGTTCCATGTGCATCAGCACCGTGTGACATCTCTTCTGATTGTTGAAGAATTTAGCATAATTGAAACATCAACTGCTTTACTTACCATCAAACCAAAAGCTGATCTCAGTCAAACTCTTTAGCAATAATAGCTGATAGTCTGGGATCGCCGCGTCCCGTTCCCGTGCTTCTCGCCTCGGATTTATGATGGGAGCGCATTCGGCATATAAATGAGTCTGTTGCTTTTGTCACATGCTGACTGGGCGCCTACTGTGCCCTGGTCAACAGGCACGCTGCCACTCTGAGAAAGAGATAAGATTGACAGATAAAGCTAGAAGAGGCCTAGTCAGCTGCTAGATCTGTGAGACGCTGGTGGGAATTAAATGAGACTTCCAGTGCACACATAAGCTCTGTTCCTAAACCCAGTGAGGCATTTTAAGGCATCATGGGATGCAAAAGCTGTTCCGAAAGGTTGGCAGCAACATTATGTGGCCCTCTAAGATGCCTCATTTTGGCCAAATCATGAGGCAGCACTCCATGTACCCTTCACATATAGACCTTATGTGCCAGAGAAACAAGCGTGCAGCCATCTTTAAAATTTTGTGTTTGAACTTTAGTTTTTGTGGTAGATCTGTATATTTCTATGGCATCGCTGTCGAAGAGTAATTAGCTGTTGAAGTGGATTTACTTATTGTGGAGTTAATGAAAGTTATCATGAGCATTGTAATGTTTGAAGCGAATGTCATAACAAATGTCATTAGAAGATTTTGGAACGAGTGGTTCATTCATAAATCCGTAAGCAGTGTTGGGGAAAGTTACTTTTAAAAGTAATGCATTACAATATTGTGGTACTTAGTTGCTTTTTATGGAAAGTAATGCATTACATGAATGAAATGAATAAGCCTCAGACTAAAAGAAATGCAAATTCACGCCTGTACAGTACAGGGTGCAGTTAAAAAAAACAAGCCTTTCAGCTGTGCTGCCATTCTGGAATACAGAAGAATACGACGCAGGAGAAAAAGTAAATGAGTGAATGTATACTCACATTTAGTCTAGAGAACTAGTCTAGAATAACCATCATGTTTAAACAGCGTACACAATGCCTCTGCACTTACTCCCGATTTCTCAACATGGGGACAGGAGAGGTGTCATCCGGTAAATGGGAAAACAAAGTACAACAAAGTTACTTATTTGAAAAAGTAACTTATTTTGTTGTAAATTTAAAAGTAATTTGTTACTTTACTAGTTACTTGAAAAAAGTAATCTGATTATGTAACTCACGTTAATCACGTTGCATTACCCCCAACGCTGTCCGCAAGATCTTACCTTAGTAACATGCTAACATCAAACTCTGGAAACATGGAAACAGTTAGTGGAGCATTATTATGATTATTATCTTTGATGTAGCTATTTTAATGAGTATTTTGAACTATATTTTTTATGCTTATTACACAGCAAAATCCCCAGAGTTAAATAAAATCTGTGCAGAGTACATATGTTCCCTCTCTAAATAGTGTTAAAGTAACACTGAAGCAGAGTTAAAGTTAATGAGATAATTAAGCAATTAATTAAGTGATGATTGAGCATTAGTGATGAACACCTGCTGTTAACAAGAATCACTAAAGAAAAGAGAAACACAAAAACAACAACTGATTTTAACTCTGCTTCAGTGTTACTTTAACACTATTTAGAGAGGGACCATATGTACTCTAAGCAGAGCTGATTTAACTCTGGAGATTTTGCTGTGTAGAGTTTCTCTTTCTTGTCTTAGCAACATGCTAAAGTAAAACTCTTTTGGAATTAATTGTAAAATTAAGTCTTTCATTCACTTACTGTGAGGAGAGCTATTATAGTAAAACGGATTATTAAAGAAGAAAGAAATGTAGGGCGGGGCTTGGTTGGATCCACTGGTTGTTGATTGGTTGGAAGCACATCTAAATGCGAGCTTGCAGGCGATTGTAAGTAAAGGGCGGGGTTCATGCTGAGAAGTCCCTCATACATCACCAGAGATGGATAAAATGTTCACAACAATGCAATAAAATGCATTTAGAAAATAAATTTTCATTTCATGTCAACTTAATCACTTTGTTATTGTAGCAACATGCTAACATCAAACTCTGTTGGAATCAATTGCGAATCGAGTCACTTATACGTTTAACGTGATTAGGGCTGTTATTGTTAGAATAGTTTGGTCAAATTTTAAAGTGACTTTCACCTAATGTTTGTGTTATTTATATGTATAAGGAGTAACAAGCTGTCATCTAAGCATCATGCTAATGTGAAACAATATTTTTGTGACGAGTTACTACCAATGTAGAGCATTTCAAAGCACTCACTTATGAAGTTTCATTTCAGTAGGATGCTGTCTATGTAGGCAATAGATAGCAAGACAGCTTGATAGGTTTTGGAACACATCTATACTTCATAAATACTGACATATACTTAAAGATTTGTGAAAGCTTGAAGGTTTATGGCCCATAGCAAGCTTTCACAGTTCAAATAGCTGCATGTCGCAAGAATCACAACAAGGTGTTGAAGTGTCACTAGTTCTTTGAAACAGTGATCTAGGAGTGTATTTTTAAAAATATTCTGTCACTGCAAAGACTCCGTTTAGAGAGAGAGCAGGATAGAGATTTGAATCATTCATGCTTATAACAATCTCAGCAGCTCTTTCTGCATAATTCATTGCATGTTACCACTTCAATAACATACTACGGGCTACGTTCTCAGTCACTGCCAAAACAATCGTTAGGGTTTTATTCTTTGTTACAATCAGCTCATCCAGCATCCTGTTGCCAGTATCCACTCATATTTTACTCCCATAATTCCTTTCGCCCTCCAGGAGATAGCAAAAAGCCAATATTGGATTCATTTTTCTTTGGCCTTGCCAGGAACAGGAATCTCTACAGATTTCAGACTTTGAGCTTTTGATACTTCAGAGATTTTTTTCTAAATTATCTCATGGGTTTAAAGGGATAGTTTACCAAAAATTACAATTTTGTAATTATTTATTCACCCTCATGTGGTTCCATCCAAATCAACGCGCTGGTTTTGAAACTGAATATTTCCCTACTATATAGTATGTGAAAAACAGTATGCCAACAGAGTAGTATGTCCGAATACAAAGTATTCGAAAAATAGTAGGCAAAAAGTCCCCAGATGACCTACTTCTTCCGGTGGGATTCTGAAGTGCGCATTTAATGGACACTTTACAATCCCATGAGGCCACAGTAGAGGAGATGGAATGGAGGTGAAGTGATGCAACTGACACTGGTAGGTCACATGATAATAACATGGCGAATGTAGTACATCCAGTTTACATTCACACTACACACATTCATACTATATAAAACAATTTTTTAACAGTCGCGAAGTTCAATAATACAGAAGAAAAGATCTTTCACTATTTCTGTTAAATCATAACTTTAAGTGAGCATTAAATGTAATCTAAATGTAATAATAGTTGAAACTAGCATGTACAATTAAATATCTAACACTGAACAATACCAATAGATAGAAAAATACTGTGTATTGGCCACACATATGGATTGTGCGTTCATTGCGAATGCACATGCTTCGGCAAAGGAAATGATTAACTTAGCAACTTAGCAAGGTCTTTTTATGGAAGGAGTTCTCTAATGATTTTTCTAATTTGTGACTGATGGAGTGACATGAAGGGTGAGTAAATAATGACTGACAAAAACTTTCATTTTTGGGTGTACTGTCCCTTTAAATCCATCTTTGCTTATAGTAGCTGAGCTCTAGGTCTTTTGGCCCTCAACAGTTTTAGTAGATTTCATGTTTTATGTAATTTTTGAAGTATCCAAGGACGAGAACTGACCGTATGTGCTGGAGCCTGTCTGTCAGGTAGTTTATAGTGTGACTCGAACAGTTGTGCTCGTTGGTTGCTGTCAAAACGCATGTAGAGCATGGCTGTCTGTGTGGGAAGGGTTTGAAAAGGGCACTCGCTCGCCAAACTGCTGCCTTTGTGCTTGTTACCATCTGTCAGAGCTCATCGGCTGTTTTTCATAGCAACCACGTTGATAGTCAGGTGAATTTACTCTCACCTACTGGTTGGAGAAGTTGCATATGGTTTGTTATTCTCTGAGAAACCTGTGAGGCCGTACTTGACATGCCAGTTTTATTATTGGACCCAGTCAACAGGCTGGAAATAGTGATGGGAAGTCTGATTATTTTCTGGTGAACTGGTTCTTTTGGACAGTTCTTTTTAATAAACTGGTTTAACGTAATCACGCAATGACATCATGAATACGCAATATTATTAAAGGATTAGTTTACCAAAAAATTAAGATTCTGTCATCATTTACTCACCCTCTTGTTGTTCCAAACCCGTAAGACTTTTGTTCATCTCAAATTAAGAACTTTCAATGAAATCTAAGAGATTTCTGTCCCTCCATTGAAAGGCTATGCAACTACCACTTTGTCACTTCAAAAAGTTCATAAAGAGCGGTTACAAAAGTAGTTCAGTCAAGAGCAGTGAGTGATTTTCTCTTTGACTTTTGTTGTTAGATTAACATTTAGGACAGACCGCAGCAGGTTTATTAGGCTGAAAGACATGAAAGAGAACTCGATTTAATAGTCTATTCACACGCTGTCTGAGAGGCAGCTTTCTGCGTGCGCGCTTGGGATGTTTGCGCACAGCTAACTTCTTGAAAACATCATGTGATTACTGTATTGCCTTCCTGTAATAATGCAGGGAACCACTTATTATACATAAATCACATAACAGTTCATGTTTTTACTTGCACATATGATTTAGTTTTAATCTAAATGACGCATATGTGCTAAGTAAGCAATCAGCAAAACTATCAGTTAACATTAGCAATATGCTCCTCGTTTTACTTTCTTTGCTGTTGCCATATCCGACCAAACTACAAACTTTCCAGCGATGTCTGTGAAAAAGGGATGCGATCGACAAGCTCGGGCGTCTGTGCTGCTGTGCGCTCAATCCACTCCGCATGTTTCCCATATCAACTCACCCACAGCAGCTATAGCGTGAATATTTTTTTGTCATGAATATTTTGAATATTTAGTCATGAATATTTTTATTTTGATGTCACCATTGTCCTGTACATTGGGTTACCAAACCAAGTCCAAGCCTATTAATTTCCACCCCCAATGTAACACCAAATGTAGCATTTTGATCAACCTTTTATCATATGTCTTGGAGTATCGCAATAATATCGTATCGTGCGTTCAGTATTGCGGTATCGAATCGTGACATGAGTGTATCATTACACCCATAGAGCTAAGCGATAATGCGGTTCTGAAATGTGTTACGTGCTCTTGACTTTCTCAGACTGTCAGTACAGTTTCTTAGTATTCTGTAACATTAGAGAAAGTGACAGCCGAAGACAAACAATTCCCAAAAGTGAGTTTGCTGTGTGTTTTCCACCACTCTCATCCAGTTCTTTCTCTTCATCTTGGTTGTTCTCTCTCTGGGCATTTTGGTAATAACGGCCGTCCTGTGCTCCGTGGAGAATAGCTACAAGACATTCCTATCTGAGTGCCACGCATCACTGATGAACACAGACTACAAACACATTTAGACTTTTTTTTTTTGTCAGAAAATCATCTGAGGATGCGCTCTTATTTAATTTTAAAACAGTGAAAAAATGTTTGATATTTCTTAATTATTCAACAAGGAAAAAATATTTATTCCCTTGCTTGTCTTCACTCAAATAATGACGTTTTGCAAACAGGTTTCCAGAACACTCACCGGTCTTTTTATTGGTCAGTTAAACAGACAGCTACACCCCCCAACTCACGCTATTGGTTGAGCCACTGTTGCTATGTCAGGATGGTTAGGGTTCTTAAACAAACAGAGCAATGTTTTGATAGTACCTCAGAGCCACAGTGTTTACACTTTTGGGGACTTATTTATGAGCTGGGATAAAGACTGGGATATATTTTGATGTGTTAGAAACATCTTTCGACGAAAGTCAGTCACTTTTATCAAAGAATCATTGTCAAAAAAGCCGACTCCTACAGTATAGAGGTTACTGGGGTGTATTTCTCTGGAGACAAATCTGAAAACTCGCAAAAGTCTTCATTTAATTGCGTTGATGTCTAGGAGAAACAATTGAGATGTGATTTCTCTTCTTTTTAAGCCTGCTAATCCTGTATAGTAGATTGCTGACAGAACTGATTTGTTAATCTAAACGTTCTTTGTGCATAATAGTGGTCTGCATTTATTTTAAGTGAGATGTCTTTACAGTGATGGCATTTTATTTTTGTAGAACTACAATAGGACGTGCACTGTTTTATATGCAAATAAAGTGTTAATATAGAAAGATGTTGTGCTCTGGGAGCGAACAGAACAAAGCAAAATATGTGAGAGATGTAATATCAAAACTAATATTCTCATTACTGCACACAAGGGCTGAGTCTGGGAATCATTACACATCAAATGAGAAAACTGCACTGCTAGTGTACCTCTGATACTTGATTTTTATTAAAGTTTGTTTTTAGAGGCTGGCTGAACCATTTTTGGCCAATATATTGAACTCGTGTCTCTCTTAATGTGTGATTAAATCATCCTCCTGTAGAATTTCTAGGCTTCCAGCTTAACCATATAAAGCCTAATGTATCATATTTGATACAGTAATAATGTCTAAAGGTTCAATAAACTGTTCCATTTCCAAAAATTAGATTTTTCAGACTATTATTTCATATGTCAGTCTTTATAGTTTTAAAAAATGGCTTGATGAGCATAGTTTTGATGTATTCCTTATTGAAACATGAACCAGGATTTGCTATTTTCTTTGAATAGCAAAGAATAGCAAGTGATATTAGGGGGAAGGGAAGTGTTTGACTGAACAAAAAATAGACACACCCCAGAGTGCAGGATGAGTCATCAATGTTTTTAAAACATTGCAAGTACATTCTCAGACTTAGTCAAACGCATGAGCGCTCTTCTTAGTGAGCATTTGAGCTTTTAGTTAAAAACTAAGTCTAGTCTAGAGCACCATCTACTGTTAAAAACTAAGTTCAGAATGAATTTGAGAGAGAATCGGGATGCATTCGGAAAATCTCAGAATCGATCTACAAATCGAGATGAATCGATTTATTGTCCCAGCCCTAATATGTAATATTTTAATATAATATATAATTACTATTTATATTATAATTACAATTTATAAATGATTTAATAATATAAATAATAATAACAACGATTATTATTATTTAATCATTTATAAATTCTAATTATATATATGTATGCTTAATGATGGTTTTTAAGTCATGGTTAAAAATTGTATTAAAAACACTTGAAACATTTGTGATTTTATGTTACCGCCACAAATCTTACAGCTATTTTCGAATGGCTGTAAATGGAGAAACAGACTTAAAGGATTCTTCAAATTTCCTGATAATTTACTCACCCCCATGTCATTCAAGATGTTTACGTCTTTCTTTCTTCAGTCAAAAAGAAATTACAGCTTTTGAGGAAAACATTACAGGATTTTTCTCCATATAGTGGACTTCAACGGGAACCAATGGGTTGAAGGTCCAAATTGCAGTTTCAGTGCAGCTTCAAAGTGCTCTACATGTTCCCAGACGAGGAATAAGGGTCTTATCTAGTGAAATGATCGTCATTTTCTAAAAAAAAAAAAAAGATATACTTTTTAACACAAATACTCGTCTTATACTTGCTCTGTGCTGTGCCACGCATGACGTAATCATGTTGGAAGAGTCATGCATGACGTAGGTGGAAGTACCATGGTAGGGCGAAAAACTCCATCTCATTTTCTCCTCCAGCTTTAAAATCATCCGACATCGCTGTTTTTTACCTTTTTTTGTAAAGAGCATTTGACTTAGTCTTTGCACGTTAGCTTTGTAAACATTTGCTCGGTACTTCTGCCTATGTCACGCGTGACCTTTCCAACATGATTACGTAATGCGTGGCACATCGCAGAGCTAGTGCAAGACAAGCATTTGTGTTTAAAAAGTATATATATTTTTATTTTTATTTTTTTAGAAAATGACCAATCATTTCGCTAGATAAGACCCTTATTCTTCATCTGGGATCATGTAGAGCCCTTTGAAACTGCACTGAAACTACAATTTGGACCTTCAATTCATTGAACCCTGTTAAAGTCCACTATATGGAGGAAAATCCTTGAACGTTTTCCTCAAAAACCTTAAATTCTTTTCGTCTGAAGAAAGAAAGACATAAACATCTTGGATGACAAGGCGGTGAGTAGATTATCAGGAAATTTTAATTCTGAAGTGAGCTAATCCTTTAACTGGAGCAAACAGCGTTGTAACATTATCTACCAGTAGGTGCTGTCCAGCCAAATCCTTGTGTTCAGCCTCTCCAATTGTAGTCCAATCCCATGTAATCTTTAGTTGTGCAATCCCAGCCTCACTCACTACAAGAAAAACTGCAGGACTGATCCCAGACGTACTCATACAAACATCCCTTCCATTAGCATTCTAAGTGTTGTGTTGGTATTTCTGTGTATCAAGAGTATCGCGCTCTGCCTTCAGCTGGCATTGTCCTCTCTCGAGGCTGACTCAATTCAACATTACAGCTAGCATCAAAAAGCAATATGAAGAGAGTTTAGTGTCCATAACGCTGACATGCAGACAGATTTCAGCAAGCTCTGACTGTCTACAGGGGATTCATTCTGCTGCTGGATTAACGCTCTGACATCAGCCTTTTACTGTCTCTGATAATGGTGATAAATGGCGTTTGTGTTGAATACATTAGCACATGTAAAATAGTAAGTAATGATGGAGCTACAGAATGTACAGGATAAGTGTTTTGTGGTAACTTGTATTGTGTCAGATGAAATCAGTGGGATTTTCAGTTGTGTTTTCCATGAAGCCTGCAGTGTGAGAATGTTTCAGGCCAGTTGATGGTACCTTCATTTGCCGAATTTGATCAGTGCTTGTGCTTTGCTGGCTTAGATTTTGTCAAATAATGTTGATATAAAGATTAATAAATCCTTTAGAAGTATTTTTCATTGTCAGTTTATGTTAACTGAATTAACTGATGTTAAATAATGGAGCCTTATTGTAAAGTGTGACTGAACAATAAAGAATCAGAACCTATTAAAACAATATCTAGGGCATGTTGTGTCGAGATTAAAATATAAAAATGTTTAAGTTTAAAAATAAATAGCCTTACGTCTTTAAGAATTTGGTGCTGTGATTACTGGGGTAACCACTGCATTTCTGATGTTCCATCAGCGCCATCTGCTGTCAGAGTGTGAATGTGCATTTTCATTCAGCGCATCTCCTTCACTAGTTCTGCCATGCGCAGCTCATGCACGTTGGGCTTGTTTACAGCAGTGCGTGCCTCTTTTTGATGAAGCATATAGCAGTGTTGTGCATTTTAAACGGTTGATGGGTAAAGTATTCTTAAATGCATTCTAAAAATCGGAATAATTCTTAATAAATTATTATTCACGGTATTTTGAAGTGCCCACGATAACAATAGTGTGCATGTTCTTAACCTGATATATTGTATTACCGTATATCGGTCTCGCACATGTCTAATTTATAGTACCTGTCAAAATATTGGAAACATTCAAATGTTTTAATGTTTTTGTAAGAACTCTCTTATGCTCACGAGGGCTGCTTTAATTTAATCGAAATACAATAAAAACAGTAATATTGCGAAATATTATTACAAATTAAAAGAACTGTTCTATTTGAATATATTTAAAAATGTAATTTATTTCTGTGATGCAAAACTGAATTTTTAGCAGGCATTAGTGTCTTCAGTGTCACATGATCCTTCAAAAATCATTCTAATATGCTGATTTGCTGCTTAAGAAACATTTATTATTATTACTATCTTTTTCCAGGATTCTTTAATGAATAGAAAGTTCGATGAGTTTTTTGCAATTATTACATTTATTTATTAAAAGCATTTATTAAATAGAAATCTTATTATAAATGTCTTAACTGTCATTTTCGATCAGTTTAACGCATCCTTGATGAATAAAAGTATTAATTTTTAATTTTTAACTTACTGCAAGTATTTGAAGGGTATAATTGTTTTCACAAAAATATTAAGCAGCAAAAACTGTTTTCAACATTGATGATAATAATAATAAGAAATGTTTCTTGACCATCAAATCAGCATAAGACTGATTTCTGAAGGATCGTGTAACACTGAAGATGATGATGCTGAAAATTTAGAGACTTCTTTCAAAAATATTTAAAAATTTTAATGTTTCCAGACTTTTGACAGGTACTGTATACACTGTAAAAAAGAATTGTTGGTTTAACCTAAATCGCAAGTTACCTGGTTGCCTTAAAATTTTGAGTTAATTGAAATGAAAAATTTGAGTTAATACAAGGCACAATACAGGCATTTGGTTTAATCAACATAAACTCAACAGAAACTCAATATTATGTTATCTGAACCACATTAATTATCTAAGTTGATCTGACTAAAGACAAGACTGGCTGATAAAAAAAAAATCTATAATATCAGCCAATTTGGTACCGTTATTTTGTGCATCATATACTATACTGATTATATTATGAATGCATAGGCTAGAAAGCTTTGTGCATACCTGAATTTTAATTGTTATACACTGTTCTTATGTAGTTCATAACAGTCTAACTTGAGGGGAAATTATTTCTGATAATTATAACTTTAAGAACAAACAGCGTGTCAGCATAGTAACCAGAGTGATGCAAGGGACAATCGCTCAGTCCATCATGACCTTTTTTCCAAAGATAGCCAACTCAGAAATGTGCAGTGTGTGATATTCTTCATATCCACAGAGATTTAAAAGCTGTGAATGCATAATATTATTCAGTCTCTAAATGTGGCCACATTAATTAATGCCACCTTAACCTTTCTAAAATGCTTAGATGTCTAATAGCAGCCGCATTATCTCAGAAGCAACCTGACTGAACCTTCCTGCATTATGCCTGTAGATCACAGCCACACGATTAAATCACAGGGACAGCGTTATAGGGGTCCGGAGGGCTCTTTGCACCTGGTAAGGGTTATGCGAGACGGGCCTCTGGCTGCCCTGTCTCTCTGCCAAGCAGCAGTGTGTGTCCACAGTGCTGACAGCAGGACCGTGGGAAAGTGTTTAGCACAGGCGCACAGCTCAGACGGGTTTGCCTGTCCTATTACAACAGAGCTTTTATCACTCCCGTTGGCGATGGCTGAGGTTCAAGTAGAGGTTTAAGCTGTAATAAAAATCATATGCAATTTAATATTTGACTCTGTGAACTAGATTTATGCAACGTGACTGTTGTTTGCCCATACAAAACTCACCGCTGTGATGTTTGTACTTGTAGGTTGTTGCCAGGGCGTTGCTATGTGCTTCAGACTTGTTTGTAAGCCATAGTGAAGTTCAATTTGCTGTTGAGTCATTAGTCATTAGATTCATCCTTAATCCAGTAATTCCATATGATTGGTCATGAAAATGACTGTGGAAAATTCATTGGTTAAATAGGATATTTATATTTGGGCCAATGATGTGACACTCATTTTTTGTTGCATAAATGCATAATAATTTAAAAAATATTTTTTTAATAAAGTCAGAAATATCAAGGTGGTAAATTATCATAATGAAGAAATAATAATAATAAAAAATAATTATTTTATTGTTTCTTAGAATTTTTATTTAAGAAAACTGCTTAAAATATTTGAAAAATATTTAAATTATTATTATTTTTTTTTTACTTTTTGTTTTGAAAAAAATATTTAAACATTTTCATTTAAAAAAATTGATAAGAACTTTTTTAAATGATCAAGATGTAAACACTTATATGTACCCATTTATTAAATTACTTGACATTTGAAATTGCTATTTTTTTTTATCATTAAAAGTAATTGATTGTTCTAAGATTGTTGTTAATACATGGAAAACAACAACAACAACAACAACAACAACAAAAAAGAAGTTTGATATTTTACAGTTTGGACCTATTTAATGTTAATAATAGCTTTTTGTTAATGTTAAATGGCTATAATTACCCATTTTATGCTTAGAAATCAGACAAAATATAATTTAATAGAAGTATCAACATTGATATTGTTGATATTGTCCTTGATCACTTTTTATTTGATTGGAAAAAAGTGGTGTTGCCTACATAGATATATACATAGATTCCTCATTAGTAGCTGTTGTTATGGGCTGTCCGCATATTGGAATGGTCAGAGCCGGTACGTGAACACTCGAGAGCAAGTTGACTGTGCATCTGCAACCGTAGTTATACGCAAGTATGATTATTAGGGGTGTGACGAGATCTCGTGCCACAAGATCTCGCAAGATTAAAATGTGACGAGATTTCTCAGTCTCGTGATATTGCCATGACAGAGTGTGAGGGTGAAATTAGGATAGAATATGTCACCACTACATTTACATTACGCCTTCACTGTTGTTAAAATAAAAAAAACCAATTAAAATAAAAACCAATTAATTCATTTGGATAACGGTTGCTTCAGTTCCAACCAGCTCATCCAACACGAGTAGCAGAGCCGTACGTAGTGCAGCAGGAATCAGAGTTCACTGATCACATGACGAAAGTAAGTGACGAGATGACTGACAAGACCATGGCGGAGGATTCGTTGCACAACAGAGCCGAAGCTTCTGACAAATGTCTTATCTTGTGGAATGCGCGCAGCACCGCCGCTTCCTATTCACAAAGTACGTGTGATCGTGAAAACAAAAGTAAAACGCGAAACACGATTTCAATACTCCACATTTTGAAAGTGGCTCCCTGGTGCATGCAAATATCTCCAAATATAAAAGCTATCTTAGGCTTTGCTGTGTAGTTGTAACTATCTGAAATCATATAAATTCATACAGGGGAGAAGGCAGTCAGTTGAGTTTGTGGCAAAACTTTTTACAATGCTTGAGTATTGTTGACTTTTACAGCAATGATAATTCATACTCAGAAAGTAGAACTTAAATGACATTCATTACAAGATGATTAGTTAAAACATTTCAAATGCACCTGCAGACTATTTATATAGTCGTGTATTTCGTCATTGAGGATTTCTTATAAATACTGTGTAAAAATCTCGTCACGTCTCGTTCTCGTGTCTCGTCTCGTGAGCTAACTCTCGTCTCGTTACACCCCTAATGATTATCTATACAGACTTCAGCAGATGATTTTGCTAAACTAACACAATACAACAAGACGAAGGCGTCAGCTAACACGACATTAAAAAGTTACCATTGTATAATATTGTTAATAGTTAATACATATAAAAACACAAACCAACACATTCTCACCTGTGAAAGGTTATCCCATTTTTTCAGGAATTTAAATCTCAGCTGTTTCATAACCAGAAGCTATGCAATGTTGTGGAATCATTGATTCTTATGACGACATGTTGACGTTCAAAGATGGCGGTCATGCCGACGTGTCTGGAGCGGTCAAATGTGGCATCTATGTATACATATCTATGGTTGCCCTTCCCTACTTGCAACATCTCTCGTGGTTCAGGACGAATGCTGTGCGTTTGCATCACATCCCTGACAGGCAGTGAGCACAACAACACATCTCGTCTTTAAAAGCTGACGTGGCTGTTTTGGCAACCTGCTTTAACCTCTGAGCAGTGTCAGAACTCTGTCAGTTTTGTTTATGCATATGATTATTTATTTATTTCCATGTCAAATAGTTTCCTAACCCACTTGATATGCAAATGAGCACTCAAAATTAACATATTTGTGCATAAAGAGTGTACACATATGGATGCAGAAAGAAGTTGATAGATTGAGCCTATGTGCTCCTGTGTGGAGAGATCTTGTACTTGTTATGTAACTTGTGCTTTGGGAGGTGACTCAGGGTTTATTTAAGAGAGCAGTGAGAGAATGTTAGAAGTGGAGATCTAAGCATAGTATGGTTTATTTTTCATAAGGAAATGTGTTATTCAGAAGTGAATTGAGAATGACTTTAAATTCGCAGTGAATATTGAATGTAATGTTTATATCACCTCGTCCACAACTAAAGATGGTTTTCATGCAAAGTTTTGTGAAGACAGATGGTTTTGTCACCTTGTGGTCTGGCAGAACTGTAACTTTGCTCATGAATCACATGTTGTTTTACTCATTGTTTGCTTGTTTTTCCCTCAGTGCTGGCAAATTTTCGAGGAATGGTTCAGCATGGACTCCCGCTGGAGATCGGCGACACAGTGCAGATTTTGGAGAAATGTGAAGGTAGTCAATGTTGTCGCTGTGTTACTGACAATCAAATTCTTTATAACTGTAGATCTTCAGCTATGGAGATGGATTCTGTTGAATTTATTTGTTGATATGCAGTCAGTTGATAGATTTTAACACCCCTCTTTATAGTCTATTCCTTTTTTTATAACTCTCTCAAAATATGATTGATTGGTAGAATCTTACTAGAATCTTTTATTTTTTTTCGGGTGCTTCTTCAACTATGTATTTTTTTTTAACTAACAGTATTTATTTATTGTTAAAAACTAAACTAGTTGACTATTTAACTGAACAATTTTGGCAACTTTTAATGCCACTTTAAAAAATGGCAATTATTTATAGATTTTTATAGATTTTTTTTTTTTAATTGACCTTTCAGTCTCAAAATACTAAAACTAAACTATATAATATATTTTAATATTGTCAAAATAAATTTTAAATTGGTCACTTTACACACATTATGACTATTATAATATTTTAGAGTTTTTTTGTTTTTGTTTTTTTCACTATTTCCACCATAAAAATGCTATTAAATGTGTTGGAAATGAAACTGCATTGGTTCAGAATAATGATGGTTCAGAAAAATGACAATAATTAAAGAATTCTCATTAGATATGCCCACTGTTGGACATTGCTAGCAAACAAATCAAATAAACTCTCATATACTACACTTTTCACACCCTCACTAGTAGGGCTGCACGATATATCAATTCAACATCGACATGTCAAATTATAGGAATCGTAGCTGATCCCTGATCCGTACAGACCAAGCCCCATGGTTTGGAACGCATTTGTGACCCTGGACCACAAAACCAGTCATAAGGGTCAATTTTTTTAAACTGAGATTTGAGAATAAATAAGCTTTCCATTGATGTATGGTTTGTTAGGATAGGACAATAATTGGCTGAGATACTGTATGTGAAACTCTGGAATCTAAATATTGAAAAAATTGCCAAATTAAGTCCTTAGCAACACAAATGAGTTACATAAATACATTTTTGATATATTTATGGTAGGAAATGTACAAAATATCTTCATGGAACATGATCTTTACTTAATATCCTAATGATTTTTGGCATAAAAGAAAAACCGATCATTTTGACCCATACAGTGTATCGTTGGCTATTGCTACAAATATACCCGTGCGACTTATGACTGGTTTTGTGGTCCAGGGTCACATTCGATTCGCGGATTAATTATAGTTTAAATATTTTTAGCTCTTAAAGTGACAGCAGCTTAACATACCTGCAGCTGTTTGTGTCATTAATGTTAATCAAAAAACAAAAGACAAAGAAAAAATCACTTTTGTAGCTTTAACAAAGATTTATTATATTTCATTTATACAGTTAAGACTATTCAGTATTATTTCACATTTGACAGTTTCTCTACCTGAATACTGTTAGACTTAAAGTATGTAATGTCAATTTTTTCCAATATTGTGCAGCCCTACTCACTAGTATATGTTCTATATACTGTAAGTCCACAGGGTTGAAGAAACACCCTTAGTAAACTCAGTATATTTTTGCATCACATACTTAAAGTTAAAATGGTTGGAAATGTTAAATACATAATCCATTATGCTGTTGAAATGTGAAAGTGTGAAATAATTATAAATGGCATTTTATAGGATGGTACAGAGGATTCATCACGAAGAATCCAAATGTAAAGGTGAGAGCAATCCTTACGTCGCTGCACGGTTGACAGTAACAATGTGAAAATTGAATTGATTTCTTTATTTTTGCCTGTTCTTTTTGATTCATCTGTACCTCTTTCCTCTACTTTGAATCTCAGCACATTTATATACAGATGGAAGTGCATGTTTGTTTATTCTTGTGTGTTTTACATGCAGTTACCTTTCTGTGGTTTCTTCCCAGGGAATATTCCCAAGCTCCTATATTCACCTCAAGAATGCCCACGTCAAGAACAAAGGGTATGAGTCTGGGGAAAAAAGCCCATATATATATACTGTAATACACACACACACACACACACAAATATATATATAATATATACACTGTAATATATTGTAAACAGTGGTAATTCTTACATATACTTGTACAGTATTTGGACAATTAAGCCACAACTAAAAATGTAAATGAAATTGTTATTGCATTTATTTGAAAGAAAGACAGTTTAGAATGTTAAAGTAAGGGATAATGGGTTCGATCCTAGGAATTGGTGACCCATGAAGTGGCTGGCTAATGAAATCTCACCTTTGACCTGCCACCAGTGCCCTTGAGAAAAACACTGAAGTGCTACTAGAGACCGTCTTTGTGCTTTGGATAATGTATTTGCAAAATGACACATCTGCTGTATTGAAGTGACAGGAGCCTTCACATCCCACAAGCCATTGCAAATGTATTTGCGGACATGTCCTCGTGAGTCAGTGTTACTCCTCAGGGTCATGTGAGGTCACTGCTCTCCATCCTGGATTTGTGCAGATGAGTGTGTGTGAATGTGTGTTGGTGTGTCTTGCCCTGCAGGCAGTTTGAGACCGTCATACCCACAGAGGACTCGGTCATTACAGAGATAACTATGACCTTGAGAGACTGGGGCACCATGTGGAAGCAGCTCTACATGGTAAATATCACTCTTTATGTTACACTGAACAAAGGGATTTGGTTTAATTGTCAATAATAAGTGAATTTATAAGGAATAGATAATTTTACATGGTTCACAAGGTCATGGGAGACCTGATGGGATTTTTAAATTGTGGGTCTTCAGGCCTGGAGATTAATTGAATGTGTCATATATCATTGGAATCCTTGGCTCAAGATGGACAAATGCATGCCTCAGATTTGATCGTTGTTTGCTTCGGAATTAATTCGGCGAAATGTTGGGGTATTTTGGATTTTTTTGGAAAAAAACTACTTTTGCGAACTAGTCCTAGGTTTTTGGTCCGATCGGAACCAAACCAGTGCAGCAAGATTCTCCGGAGTCTGATTGTCAATAATTATCAAAAAAAGTTGAAATTTCTATTCACGGTCCCCAAGGGCCACCAAAATGTTCAAGTGGCAGAGCCACTTTTGCTAAAATGGCTATAACTCGTGAGCAGAATGAGATGTTGTCACCAAACTTGGCACACCTATGTAAGAGCTCATTCTGTGGTCGCATGAAAAAGGACGTAGCGACTGTCCATTTGGTGGTGCTATAACAGGAAAAAAACGTGAAAATGGCTATAACTACTTCACCGTTAGTCCAATTGACTACTTACACGTATACTTACTTGCACTTACACGTGCTTAAAAGCCTTAAAGTGCTTGAACCCCAATAATTGCTGCTCGCAGCTATATATATATATTTTTTACTTATCCAGAAATGACTTGTGTGTGTGTGTATATGTATATATATATATATATATATATATATATATATATATATATGAGAGAGAGAGAGAGAGTTCAGTAATTTCACTTTTAATGGCAATGAAAATGTTATTGGTCAGTTATTGAAATGCCTTATTTTCAAAAATGTCACTTTAGTCAAAAACCACTTTTTGCAAAAACCTCCAAGTCCACCTCTAGGGACAAAAAGACATAGTAAAATGTCAGTTTCTGTCAGTTTTACAGCAGCAAAAGGAACACTGTTGTGTTTACTTGCTACTCGTGAAATCCTGTCATTGCCACTGTAACGATGGACAAAACATGATAAAAACTTGCAGCTCGGCGATTGAAAGCTGGCACCATCATTCATCTTGAAATCATATGATTCGATTTGCGTCTTCTGACTAAAAGGCTTTTGCTGACAAAGGAAAGTTTCTGCCAACGTTTCTGCCTTTTGCATCTGAACTCTTCATATATACATACATACATACATACATATATATATATATATATATATACACACACCAAGACTTGTTGAGGCCAACTAGATGATTTTCTTTAAGAGCTCATTTGATTTAAAAAAGGTAAACAGTTTCTGTCACCCACTCTGTTTTTTCTCTCTCTCAGAGAAACGAAGGGGATCTCTTTCACAGATTGTGGCATGTGATGAATGAGATACTGGAGCTGCGGCAGCAGGTTCTAGTGGGTCACCTCACTCACGACCGCTTGAGTGACATCAAACAGCACATCACAGCACGGCTGGACTGGGGAAATGAGTAAGTTATACCGTTAGATAAACCTCAAGAGCTAGTGGTGCCCAAAAATACAAATTCTGTCATTATCATGATGGTATTGGTAGCGAATACTGAAATTTTGGGTATTGTGACAACTTTAATGCCATGCTTAATCATTCAGTTTGATTCATTTATGCCATTAGAGATTTGCTTTCCTGTCGTTGCCACATTGTGTTATTTTTTCAGTGACTGCAAATGTATTGTGCAGTACACATAAAAACAGTGGGTGGAACGCAGTGGCGGGGACGGCCATGATGAACTGCCGGCAAATGCTAGGCAATCTGTCAGCCATGTGCTCGAATGCTTATATACTGTTTTTCTCTAAAAAATAAGTCGCAGATGGTAGTAACGAGTGGGACGTGTTACGTATGGTTTTTTTGTGTACATTATCATTTTTGGAGGGTTTACAATGAAACTGATTATTCTCACATTTGATTCATGCTTTGTGAAAGTTACTGCAGATTGTTGTGTGAAAATTTTATGGGTTATTGTCGTAAATAGGTGGAAAATGCGGACGGAATCTAATTGACTGTTTAACAAGGAATGTCATGAAATTTGGCAAAATTTAAATTAATAAATCAAAAGTATGGCTTCAAGTTGCGATATAGATGAGTGTCTGTAAATATTAAACAAAAATACTGCTATTTAAATCTGAAGTCTGCATGTTCTGCGAACACATGAACTTGAGTCACTTAACGAGCATTTTACCATTTCATTTGATTAAATGTTTAATTTTCAAACAAAATTAAAGTTCGGTTTAACTTGAAGAAATTATGACAGAAATATATTACTAATGTATTTCTTAAAGTAATATGAATAATAATAATACAGTTTAAAACATTATTTACAATTTTTGTCCATGTTTTAATTTTAACAGTAAACATCTGTTGAAAGGAATTTTCAGATTTAATTTGATAACATTTTAAAAGTTTTATTAGTTAAATTATGGTTTTATGCATTCATTTCATCAACACTTCTCAGCCAATAGTAGTTAATTGCAATTCATTTAAAAAAATGTAATATAATGTAATTTAAATAATAATTAAAAAATAATAAAAAGTCTATCAATATTATGTATGTACTTATACAATATAATATAAAATATATAATATAAAAATGTCCATGAAATTAAAAATTAAAAAATTAAAGTGTAACTAACAAATCTATTGCTAAACTAAACTGCAATTAAAAGTAATTCTGAAAATAGTGTTAAATGCAAAACTATAATAACCATGGTGAGATTTGATGGCTAGAATGAAAATGTGTATAATTGTGTGTGACAGGCAGCTGGGTTTGGATCTGGTCCCCAGGAGGGACTTCGGCATGGTGGACCCTGATGAGATCAGCATCACAGAGCTGTATCGGCTGGTGGGTAGTCATACATTCACGCTCGCGTACATGCATACACACACACACACACACATACACATTGCCATTACCCATGAGTCACCTCACCTCCCTCCTCTGCCGCCCATATTCTTTGCTGTGTTACTATGGCAACTGCAGCTCGACCTGACGCCAAGGCTCTCTCTCGAGTGCTTCGTCCTCTGTTTTAACAAAGAGACACACACACACACACACACACCTCCAGTCGCCTGTGCATAGGGAAATGATAGTAATTAAGAACAAGAGGGAAATGCTAAATGGCACATTAACAGGCTGTTTGCAAACTGCAGAGACACTTCACGCATGCAGTTTCCTGCCCTTATAATTTGGCATACATGCAGCATTATTGGCACAATTGGTTCAGATCTCTCAAAGCCACAACAGTGCCTGCGTACAGATCTTTGGAATATAATGTCTGTTCTAATACGTACTGAGCTGCCTATTGCCTACACAAGCAGTTGCCTTCTAAGGGAGCATCCTAACTGACATGGAACGACATAGTTTGTGATTTTATTTTATTTTATTTTATTAATTTGTTTTGTTTTATTATTTTTAATACTATAAATGGTGTTTTTTTTTTTAACAATGCCTCTCAGTATGGCATAGCACACATACATTTTTTAAATAAGTTATTACTAATTACTTTATTACTGCCTACATAAGCAGTTGCCTTCTAAGGGAGCATCCTAACTGACATGGAACGACATAGTTTGTGATATTATATTATTTTATTTTATTTTATTAATTTGTTTTATTTTTATTTTATTTATTATTTTTAATACTATAAATTATGTTTTTTTTGTTAACAGTGCCTCTCAGTATGGCATAGTACACATAATTTTATTTGATTAAGTTATTAATTTATTTTATTATACATTTTTATTTATTTATTTATTTTAATGTATTTATTATTAAATATTTTAAATGCATATAGTATAAATAAAATATATTATTATAAATGATAAAAATACAAAATATTTTAATTATTTAAAATACACATTATTTTAATCATTTAAAATTCCATAAATACTGTCGTTTTATTATAATTCCATTGCTTACTTATCAGTATTAAATATACATATTTTTTATTTTAATTTATTTATTACTATTTATTTAAAATACTATAAATAAAATAAATAATCATTATTTTAAATAGTATAAATACTATTGTTTTATAACTATACTCAGTATTAAATATACATATCACACAAATATGGGGTAAAATATTTTATTTTATTATTAACTTTTTTTTTTATCTATACTTAATAATAGTATGATAAAATAAATATTTTTCTCACAGATTATTGCATTATGGAACTTCATTCTCACACAGTTCTGCATTTGAATTCCGTTAGAAGAAACTATCTTAGTAGTCTGCATTATTAAGTTAAGCCTTTGTATCAGGAGAATTCTGTAATGCCTTAAAATGCCTAGCTCACTAGATTTTTAGAAGAGAGCTAGTGAGACAACTCCAATGTTGTTAAAATTCACAAAATTCTCTTTCTTTTTCTGTGAGCTGCAGCCCTGACCACACGTGTCCCAGTTTCCACTGGTCCATGGGTGGGCAGAGGTGTGGGGGTAGGGGTTAAAGGAGGAAGGAAAGAAACAACAGAGAACAAGATGTGGGTGTGGATGTACTAGACTAGAGAGAGCTTTAAAGCATGGATAGTAGGAAGTGAGGGCGCAAGCAAAAAAGACACTAATGTGGCATCCCCAGGATTAAGTGCCTTTTTGAAGGATCTTTGTTCTTCAGAACAACAAAGGAAAAGTCCAAAGCTTAAATATAAAACCGCAGTGCTGGGGTCTGTTTTTACCTTATATAACATAATAATGTTAATGAAAGTTATTATAATTTGATATCTATGGTTTATAGCAAAGAAATATACATAGGTTGGTTTTTAAAGAACAGACAAATTTAGTATCTTACACAGAGATACAGTATGTGCAGACGTGGAAGGAATGGGGTACTGTTAGATAATTAATGGAAATTTTGAGTGATCTTGTTGTTGTAAATGTCTTTGTCGTTGTAATGATATTTTCTTTTAAATAGATGGAGAGACGTCATCGTAGACGTGAGGCTCCCCCGCAGGCCAGTATGCACCACCTGTTCCTTCAGATGAAGAGCATGATGAGCTCAAACCTGGGGGAGGAGTTGGAAGTCTTCTTCTCTGTCTATGACAGCAGGGAAATGCGACCAATCAGGTGCCATCTCTGACCCTAGACACAGTCTTTAATTTGACTAGAGTATGATTAATTCACCCACAAATGAAAATTTTGTCCTTATTTATTCATGTTGTATAAACCTGTATGAACACTAAAGATGATATTTTGAAAAAGATCTAATTTGTTTGTAATCCAATGTTGTCTTGTTTTGGACCCCATTCACTTTCATTGTACTAGCAAAAACAGCTGAAACATTCTTCAAAATATCTTCTTGCATATTTAAAGGGTTAGTTCACCCAAAAATTCTGTCATTTATTACTTACCTTCATGTCGTTCCACACCCGTAAGACATTCGTTCATCTTCGGAACACAAATTAAGATATTTTTGATATAATCTGATGGCTCAGTGAGGCCTCCATTGACAGCAAGATCATTTTCTTTTTTCAGTGCCCAGAAAGCTACTAAAAACATATGTAAAACAGTTCATGTGAGTACAGTGGTTCAACCTTAATATTGTAAACACGAGAATACTTTTTGTGTGACAAAAAAACAAAATATCTAGTGATGGACTATTTCAAAACACTGCTTCATGAAGCTTCGAAACTTTACAAATCTTTTGTTTCAAATCAGTGGTTCAGAGCGCAAAAATCATTTGATTTCAGTAAAACGTTACTTTGACAGTTTGATATGTGCTCCGAACCACTGATTCAAAGAAGAAGTCTTATGGGTGTGAAACGACATGAGGGTGAGTAACAAATGACATAATTTTCATTTTTGGGTGGACTAACCCTTTGAATACATTTGAGTTAGTAATCAAAAGGTTGTAATGTTGTCACTGTTGACTCCTCATTAAATTCCACCAGATCTAGCAAAAAAAACAAATACAGGAAAAATTCATTCTGACCTTGATTTTATTAATTATGAATCGCTGTATTCCTTCTAGCTGTCTAAAAAGACATTCTTATGACGCTATCAGACTTATTACGTTGATCGTGCCACTGCTGGGAACTAATATCTGGAATTCAATTCAGTGCAACGTCAATGCATCTGTTTACCACTCTACATCAGCCTGAGGGATGTTTTAGTTTCACATCTATGATGGAACTACGGCCTTGATGTGTTTGTTGAATTTTTTATTGGTTTCTGTCTCTTTTTCTCTCCCTCCTTCTCTCTCGCCCCTCATGTTAGGGAGTGTACTGTTCAGGCACCCCTCCTCGTTGTAAATTATTCAGAACGAGTGACGCCCCAGGGCACTTAGTGAAAGTGAAGGAGAATCGAGGAGATATTGAGCCTCAATGGGCCTCTCCTTGTAATTACCTAGCACAAGTGTCAGAGGAAACCCACTAACACATGCAGTTGTGGACGCACATGTACACACTCACGCTCACACTAGTCTTGCTGTGATTCCTTATGCTTCATGGCATGTCTGAGGTGAACCTGACTGTCACTCTCTTTCTCTCTGTGCAGTGAGAGGTTCTTTGTGCGCCTCAATAAGCAAGGGCTACCTAAGTCTCCAGAGAAGACTGAGAGGCAGTGTACACTCTTTGTTGTAAGTATGGACTTTTTCGAGGTGCACCAAGGTCGTGTCCTTGGTCCTTTTTGCTTGTTTTGGCATGAAATGGATCTGGTGTTGTTGTCGATAAATAGTTTCCTGAGTGGAACGCATATCCTTGACTGAACATTTTTTTTGAAAATGTGGGAGGTTTTTAATTTAATTGTGAAGAAAAATGTCTTTTTTTTTTTTTTTTGCAAATCTGAGCAAGAATTTTTGAAGAAAATAACTTTTTTAGATGTTTTCTCAACAGTTTTGGCAGTTTGCTGCCAAATTTATATAATTTAAGAAATTACATTTTTGTGGCAAGACATTAAATCAACATTAGAAAAAGGCTTTAAAAATATTGTTTTGTTTCGCTGTTTATCAGGATATAATGTCATGAACACCCAAATATTTAAATTGTTGTGCTCCTGTGGTTTTGTTTTGTTAGTTCTTTTATTTTTGTTCTGTTTTTTGTCAGTTCTTTTGTTAGTTCTTTTTTTGTTTTGTTTTGTGGTTTTGTTTTGTAAGTTCTTTTTTGTTTGTTTTGTTTTGTCAGTTCTTTTGTTAATTCTTTTTTGTTTGTTTTGTTTTGTGGTTTTGTTTTGTTAGTTCTTTTTTGTTTTGTTTTTGTTTTTTTTGTTTTTTGTTAGTTCTTTCTTTTAGGGCCCATCCACACGGAGACACTTTTAGATGCATACGCAAAATTAATGTAATGTATAGGCGTTTCGTCCAGACAGATCTAGCGTTTTCAGAGCATGAAACCGCTATTTTTTGAAACCGGGTCCCAGAGTGGATAAATCTGAAAAAGACACCCTTGCGTTTTCGTGTGTACAGCCAATCCGTATATTTTGTGAAACGATGATGTCATCACCCCACGTGTCGATACTAGTCAGACATCGCTATGTCACATAACAGCAACAACAACAACAATAGCGGACTACATGCTTGTGTTCGTACTGCAGAAGCTACCGAGCCTATTAGCTTTACTAAAATAAAGTTTAATTTCTAAACTTTACTGAAGTTTGTATACAGCAAGTTTATGCGAATGCTCCAAGTCTTATTCTCCGTTCTCTGTCAGAATTACAGCGCCACATACTGATCTGCATGTATACTACATCGTTTTGAGTCGGTTTCAGTAGTTTTGTGTGTACGCTCGCTGATAGTTCTTGAGACGAGGAGAAGAAAAAAAAAGATTGGATAGGGAAAGCTCTGGCTTCGTGTGGATGTGGCCTTATTTTATCACTATTGTTTTATTGCTTTGTATTGTTTTTGTGTATTTAATAGCAGTAAATTACATTAAACTGACTTAAATAGTAACTTTTAAACAGAGAAGGTTTAGAGAAATGTTTGGTACATGTAATCTAGTAAATGTTGCTCAATGAAACGTTTGTCTTTTTTTAAGGATTTGGGAAGTAGCGATCTTCGCAAAGATGTGTATGTTGTAGCTCATATTTTTAGAATAGGTAAGAGCTGTTGGATGCATATCACTTTTCTCGCCGTGTGACCTGTCATAATGCCTCAGATACACTATCATAGGTGTCATATGGATCTCACAACTTGATAGTGCACTACTGATGCTTTAAGATATGAAAAAGTGACAGATTACATCAAATTACGTCAATAGTTGTGGCAGTATTATAACGGCTAAATGACAGGCCACTTCAAGTCAAATGTGACTAAGATGGTGTCTTTGTCTGTAAACGTCACTTTTGTGTCTGTGTAGCAGTCGTCGCTACATGCATGACCTGCATTGGTACAGAAACTGTGATGTTACAGTATAGATTAATGCTCATTTGCATGTATGTAATTCATGTCACTGTGGACTGGGAAGTGTTTGTTGTGTAACGGTTGTTGGTATGTCTTTTTGTGTTTCAAGCGTCATTATAAAGTTACAGTATATAAGTGTTAATCATTCTGCCATAAGAGCTACATAAAACTGACAAATCAGCTAGAGTTTCTGGGTAAGACACGGCTGTAATGCTTAAGTGTCACATGACGCATTGTATCTTGTGACAGTGCTATGTGTTCTTTGAGGCAGAATAAGAAAACATCTCTTTTTATGTTGCAAAATGATAAGTTTTTGTATTAGCATATGTATTTATTTTTATACAAGCAGTGTGTTAGTAACAATGTGTGTGTTTGCAGGGCGAATGGTCGCAGGAGAGAAGAAGAGTGTGAGTAACACACAGTACAAACGTCCATATGGATGTGCCGTGATTAGTGTGGCCGACCTGTTAACAGCTGACTTCAAGGATGATCACTTGCTAAAGATCTACTCGTGAGTATCACACCCTAACTTTTTGAAGTAACTTTATGAAGCTATTTTATGTATAATCCATTTTTTTAGGACTGGGTGATATAGCAATCTTCTTATATTTCACCCTATTGACGATATGCATCTGTGTATGCTCTGAAATGTTTGAAATATTAAGGGCTTCAAATGTTTATATATATATATGTATATATATATATATATATATATATATATATAATGTTTTTTTTGCCTACATATATTTTTATTAAATATAGTTTATTTTATTTTCAATAAAAAAAATATGTTTTATTCAAATTGAAAGTTTGATTAACTTAAATGTGCCATCTTTAACTGCTTCTTACCAAGATCATTCTTGACTCGTTTCAGTTTTTTGTTTTGCATTTGATGTGAAATGGCTTTAATTCTATTTTTGCTACTCAAGTCTAAATGACTTAATGAAAAAAGTGCATTATAATCATTGCTGTATTCCAAGTTTTCCTTCATTTCATATTACCAGGAAAATCAAATTCATATATATCACACATCCATCATTGTAAGTGGTTACATAGTAAACTTGTGGTGCATTATATTCACAGATGTAACACAGAGAGTGAGTGGTACCAAATCCATGACAGTATTATCAGAAAGGTCAGCTCACGATACAGCCATATTGGCTCAAATACAGGTAAGATCCTGACAATCCCAAACTAATTTTGCTTGTCTTCTTAAAGGGGTAGTAGTTCAACCAAAAATAAAAATACTTTAAAGTTTAACTTCGCTGATTTTTAATCCACTTTGTATTGTTACAATGTTGGTAGTAATGTAAATGAACAATGTTTACTCTTTGTTCATCTTATTTGGCAAATTTATTTGGCAGACTTTTGACAACTCAAGGGTTTCTACTAATTATACTTCAGCATTTTTGTATCCCGCCCACGGACAGTCGGATTGACATAGGGTTATTAACAGAACAGTTATTGTAAGGGTAGGTTTATCACTGAAAATTGTATCATATTATGTCTACTCTTGAAACAGTATTATGGTAAAAATGAAACTCTATGGCAACAGCTTTCTTACCTGTACGCGACAGCGATTTGCTTCTTTCAGTTTTTCCCCTCCGTTTGGCCTAAAACACTGTGTTCATGGTCCAGTTTGAAATGTTGACTACAAACAGAGGTTTTTCAGTTTTTCCGTCACAGTGTTCTCTCTGTATTTATGATTCTTTGTGGCCATTTAGCCACCGCCTACAACACACTGAATTATTCACTGGAAACCGAAACTAACTCACTTATGCTTTACTCTTGAATTCTTGCATACAAGTTGACACCATTATGACTAAAAGTTTGCTAAGAAGTATTTCCTACTAAAGCAAGGCGGTATTTGACTCTGGTAAGCATATTCATAGCAGACTGGTCGGAGTGGCCTTGGACAGCAACATGCCCCGTGTAATATGTGCGTTGAACTTTTCCAAACCAATTGGCATAAGGGAAGACAACAGCCTTTTTCTCTGTTTTCTCTAGTCAGGTAGTACCCATTTCAAAAATTGTTCGCTTTAGCCAAGTTTTATTGACATTTTGCCACACTCTCATTTCACTCCAAACCTGTATGACTTTCTTTCTAAAAAAGGAGAAATTTCAAAATGATGGTCTGTTCCTCACACAGTTTTCATACAACTTCATAAAACTATGATTATAACAGAATTTCCTTTTTTTTTTGGTGAACTGCCCCTTTAAAGAACTTTTTGTCTGTCATAGCAACAGTGTTTTTCTGAACCAAGTGATCCATTTAATTGAAGTATTCAAATCGTACCAAATCATGCTGCAGAATTTCTTTTCTTCTTGCTCTTAAGATATAAATAGCAGAACTCTTTACAGAGAAATGCCGGGTTCTCTCCTAGCAACAGGTTCTGAGCAGCAGAAGAAGGCTGCAGTCAAAGCATACGCCAATATGTATTCAACAGAGAGACCGAGCAGAGCTGTTATTCAGGCTCTTTTGTTTTTATGACGTCTGTATGACTCAAAGAGTTGCAGTTTTAAGCATGTTGCTACAGTATCTGGTGGCTACAATGTTTGTTTGGAAATTGTTTACTGGCCCAAGTCAAGAGGGTCCGCCTCTGAGTCTCTATGATATTCTGATCTCTAGATATTGCTCAAGCCTCTGCTTCAATGTAAGTATATTGTATTTTTCTGTTAAATCAGACAGAATTAAAGAGGACATGTTATGCTTTTTTTATATTTTCAGCTTTCTTTAGTGTGTAATGTTACTGTTTGAGCATGAAAAAGGTCTGCAAAGTTACAAAGCACAAAGCCACTCCAAAAGGAATTATTCTCTATATCAGTAAGGACTGCTTCTGACCTCCCTGAAATGCCTCGATTGTAGTCTTGAGTTTTCTTCCAGGATCAAACACATTACAGTGTTCCTCATTTAAATAATTCCTGCCGAAATCATACACAAAATAGGTGATGCATTACAATATTGCGTTATTCCCTAAAAAAGTAACTAATCGCATTACTTAGTAACTTTTTATGAAAAGTAATGTTACATTACTTTTGCATTACTTTTTCTCATCTGAGCTGGGCTGTTTGTTTGTTTTTATATCAACAAAAATGTTATATTTTTGGCAAATGTAAAGGCCCTTTCACACCAAAAGTAAAATGAATAAGATGAATAAAACAAAGTAAACAACAAAGTTACTTGTTATTAAACAACAAAGTTACTTATTTGAAAAAGTAACTTAGATATTTTGTTGTAAATTTAAAAGTAGTGTTACTTGAAAAAAGTAATCTGATTACGTAACTTGCGTTACGTTTACTTGGGAGCGTTTGACAGCAGGCGTCTATCAGTGAACTGGTCTGCGATAGACGGCTGCTTTCAAATGCTCCCGTGTGTAAGTGCTCGGTAAAGAGCGTTATTGATGATTATTTACAATGTTTTTGAAGCGTTGATCATTGAAGCCAATCACAGACATATCTGTTGAGCACTTGAACACAATGGCCAATCAGAGGTGTTTACGAATCCACTCAACAGCGCTCAAAGTGTCACATTTTTAAAATTTCAGTACCAACTTTTGTCAACTCCATTTCGTAACACTATTAATTATTTACAAGCCAAAATTAGTTTTTGGTTTTCTTTTTGACAATAGCTGTGTTTCCATCCAAAGTTGCAAATTTAACATAAAACCTTTGCGAATAAAGCAGCGTTCCCATCCAGTGAGTCGTAGTGAACAAAATTTTCCTAATAAACTGTCACTAAGAAAAATGGAAGTTGCTGCAGTAGAAGCCACTGTATAATCATTTTCGTATATAATAAATTACTTGCGCCTTAGAGCGCGTAGACGAAACGCTGTCATGTTATCTTGCATTCAGATGCCTGGTGTTTGTAAATGCAATCGTATGAGACGCTTCTGGGAGGGCTTTTTTATACCAGACCACTTTAACGACAGACTTTGCTCAGGCATTACAGAATGACCAAAACAGCATTTTAGATGCTGCGCAACGAGATCAGTCATCTGGTTGGTCCAGTTATGCCGTCTCATCGCAAAGCTTTTTGATGCGCATCAAGGAATTTATTCAGTAAAAGTGTTTCCATCATATAGTTTATGCGCATGTTTTTATATTGCATAAAAAAATGTATCCAACTCAGTTGAGCGCATACGTTTTTTATGCACATTTTTAGAATTTGTGCGAATCTTGGCATTTACATCCAGCTTTATTTAATGCGACATCCCAAAATGCGCATAAAAATAGGTGGATGGAAACATAGCAAATGTTGACTATCTAAGACAATCTTGTGGCTGTTTTAGATGTACAGACACTGTTTTGGGACAATCCACCTTCCAGTGACTGGCTTATAGATGTCTCAGCACATTGAAACAGGATAGGGTGGGAATTACAGCTAGATCAGAACCTGATCTCAATCAGCTGGTAAATGTGATTCTGTCATCTACAGTAATTCAGTTACACTAAATGAATGTCTTTTTATCTGCTGACCATTAGTAGCTATTAATCAGTCACACATCGGCTATCAGTGTGAACGCCATATCGATTGCATGCACAGAGAGCAGCTGACCCTTTTCATGTCATTGTTATCACTTGAGATGTTTTGAACGAGCGAATCGGCAGTGCTTCTAGCTAATCTCTGGGATAAAAGCCAAATTACTGTTATTGATTTTATTGCTTGGTTAGGAAACCTAACAGCAATGTTCTTTTTAGGTTTAAAAAGGCAAACAGATGAAAGACGAAGTGGGGTCTCTGAGTGCATTGTGTTGTGTTGTTGATGCCATGTTTTGTGGAGGTGGTAGAGTAGTAGTTATGCAATCTTGGTGTGCATCATCTCGCGAGTGGTTTCAAAATGAATGGACTGCTGGTTATTTCACTCGTGTGGGCAGCTTACTCTGAATACATTACGAAACCATAATGAAGCCATGATGCTTCCAGAGCTTATAAACCCATCAAACCTCATCTATGCAACCCGAAACAAGGAAAAATTACCCAGAATGCATTTGTTGTTTGTGAAGTATGAGACAGTTTTCCTGTAGAACAAAAAACGTAAGGACCCTGAGAAAGACATCAGAGGCTTAATCTGGAAGAAGAGGGCCAGATAAAAAAAAAAAAACTAAGATAGCCGATCAATTAGGAAGGAGATTATGCAGTTTCTCATGTCAATCTCAACCGCAGGCCGTGTCCCTCAGCAGATGTACAGCAGGGTTACACTTGAGATGAAAGTCATTCAGACAAATGAAGGAATAGGAATAGGCGAAACTTCCATCTGTAAGAACTCAACATCTAGCTCGGCTTTGTGATTAAATAACTCAAAAAAAGAAAAAGAAAAACCAAAAGTGTTTCTTCAAAGAGACTTGGGACTTTAAAATGTAAATCTAGAGCACGGATGTCAGAATCATTGGCTTTCATCAGTATAAATGAGGGAGGCAGAGAAATGCTTGTCGTTAAATGTGGTGGAACACAATAGGATCTTTCTGATTCGATGGAGCCATTATGGTAACAAGCACAAATGTTACAAATGGGGATTAAGGCACTGGATTACCCATAATTAATTTACTCGAGGCAGTCGGGTCATTTCTGTTATGCAGGACCTTTTGAACTCTGTAACTTAAAAAAAAAAAAAAAATTATGTAATGTGTTTTTTTATAACTTCTTAATTGTAACTTAAGATGAAACAGGGTGGATCATAACAGAGTGGAAATAAAACAATGTAGCTGTTGTTTAGAAGGACTGTATGGAAGCTTGTTTCCACCTCTAAATAAAAAATAAAAAAGGTAATTGCACCTTTTTGTCTCACAATTGTGACTTTTTTTTTCTCAGAATTGCAAGATTTAAACTCACAATTGCGTGTTATAAAGTCAGAATTTCTATATATCGTCGCAATTCTGAGTTTTTAATCACGTAATTCTGACTTTATAACTCTCAATTCTGACTTTTTTCTCAGAATCATGAGTTCATATCTCGTAATTCTGACTTTATAACATGCAGTTGTGAGTTATAAAGTCAGAATTGTGAGAAAACATCAGTACTTTTTTTCCTTTTTCCAACACACAATTGTGACTATATATCACAATTCTGTGAAAAAAAAAAAAAAAAAAAAGGGTCAGAATTGCGAGATATAAACTCACAATTCTGCCTTTTTTCACAATTGCAAGTTAATATCTCGCAATTCTGACTTTATAAGATGCAATTGCGACTTTATATCATGCAATTCTGACTTTATATCTCGCAATTCTGAAAAAAAAACTAAGACTTGTTAGATAAAAATTTTATTTTTTTAATCCATAGCAGAAACAAGCTTCCATAGAATTGAGGGTTATTTACATGATGTGCGTTTTGAAATTTTGAAATATTATAATATTTTAACAATATGATGGTGATAATATCATCAAACAGGGTGGAATGTTTCAAAGAAAGACAAATCAACGAATACCACAAAACATTACAAAATTTATCATATTCATTGCTGATACTTACTGATGTGCTACTGTTGTTTTTCTAACAAAAATTATGTCACTTCCTGGTGGGTGATATAGTTAACTAGTTACAGTTATTGTATGAACGTAACAGGGTGGAATTGTGGTATTGAAGACACTGGATAAAATCGAAAATATAATTACAGATAAAAAGTGCAGTGACATTTAAGCTCTGCGAAATTTTGCAGGTGAAATCTAGTCATTTCAATAGGAATATGTGCAAACTGGAACTTCATGAGAAGGCGAAACATTTACCCATGCAGATTTAGCAACCAATTCAAGTTTTTTTTTTTTTTTTTTTTTACATGAATTTGCCACGTTGACCAATAGAAAACACCTTGGTTTGAAAGTGACTACTGTGTGAGCGGTGCTTTATACATTGCTATACTATTGACAGTAGACAATGGACTTTTTTAACAAAAAAAAAAAAGAAAAATGTTTTGTTGTGAGATTTGCAATATAAAATGCTGGTTTAAATAGTGAAACTATTTAGTAAGCTGTGGAACTATTTAAAATGGACCCAATAAAGTGTGATGGAATAATGCATATTCTGTTAGGATTATGTTTTAATGCTCCAGACATGCTTTATTAACCAGGAGGTACTGCTGTTTTTGTTGGCAGACTCTCATGGACTCTCATGGACTCTCATGTTACAGTATTGTCAGATGTTACCACAAAGGCTCATTAAATGCACTTGTGTTTATTTTGTAGGCCTTAATGTGTCTCTTCAGCTCCTACATGGGGATATGGAGCAGATCCGTAAGGATTACATGCGTCTTTTCACCCGCAATGTCTCTATTACGAAGAGGCTGGGTTTCTCCGATATCATCATTCCAGGTGGGATAATCTCGTTTTGTTGTCATTATGCTGCTCTTTTACATCACATTACCATTGAATTTATGTTTTTCATTGTTATGCAAATTAAAGCTTTAGCTTTACGATATATTTTGTCATTTAATCATTGTATGGTAATGTGGCCGCTCTGTGGCATCTGTAGTAATGGTTTAATCATGTCATTATGCAGTAAATGAATTGATTTGCAGTGTAAATACAGGTTTTACAGGAGCAAAATACTATTTTTATTGAATTACCATGAACTTTGAGATATCACGGTGTCCTTTATACTATAATATACCACAGGCACACTTACTAAAGATAGCACAGTCTAAAAAAAACGTCAATGTTGTACAAAATCAGATTGATTTTACAGGATGTTCTTGTTTTGCGCACTATCACATAATGTACATACACAACAAAAGCAGTGGGAGTTATTCATTAAAAATATATTCTGTACTTTTTTTACACAGTACATTGGTTTGGCCACATTTTATTTGATGTTTGCTTTCACACCTTAGTCAGCGATGAAGCACCTTTGAGCCACATGTGTTGACAGAGTAATTAGAAATGTTTTTTGGTGTTTCTAACATCTCTGAGGAGCTGAAATTTAGTGACTAAAAAGTGTGGATTGGCAAAAGAAACATCCTGCCTAGATTGTACAGTATAAACAGTATGTATAAAGGAATATGCCTTACATAAATACATACAGTACAACAATATTGTATTGAAGTACATTGTAAACAAAGTGTTCATGGTCACTTATCTATGTATCAGCACATAATAGAAAAAAACAACTCAATTTTCAGCAACCTCTCCTGATAGGCTGATTTCAACACTTGATAACCACTTGAAAGTGCTGTACTGGAGGAAAAACATTTATGAGATACGGTTATCTTCCTTCTGCAGGTGAAATAAGAAATGATCTGTATGTGACCCTTGAGAGGGGCGAATTTGAGAAAGGTGGAAAAAGCGTGGCACGTAATGTGGAAGTCACCGTCTATCTGCTGGGAGGTGATGGGCAGCTGCTGAAGGTGAGAACCGGCACTGGATGTCATTTGTTTCCTGCGTATAAATTAATAATTGTCTCTCTCACTTTTAGTTTTCACATTTTATATTTCCTATTTATTAACTTAATATGTGTTCAACTTTGTCACTTTTTTTTTTTTAATTTTATTCCTCTAGTCTTGAAGTAAAAGTGTATTTTATCAGAGTTATATGCATTGAACTTTGAAAATGTGAAACATCATTCAGAACATTAAACTTAAGTAATTAATGAGATTTTTTTTTACATTATTTTTAAAAAAACACTCACTTATTTACTCTCACTCATTCACACACACACACACACACACACAGACACACACACACTCACTTATTTACTCACACACACACGCACTCATTTACTCACTCACTCAAATACTCTCACACACACACACAATCACTTATTTACTCACTCACTCACTCACTCACTCACTCGTACTTACTCATTTATTTACTCACTCACTCACTTATTTACTCTCTCTCTCGCACACACACACACTCACTTATTTACTCACTTATTTACTCTCTCACTCGCACACTCACTCACTTGCTCAATTACTCACTTATTTACTCACTCACCTATTTACTCACTCACTCACTTGCTCACTCGCTCACTTATTCACTCACTCACTCGCTCACTTATTCACTCACTCACTTACTTACTCACTCACTCACTCGTACTCACTCACTCACTCACTTGTACTCACTCACTTACTCAATTACTCCCTTATTTACTCACTTACTCATTCACTAACTCACTTATTTACTCACTTACTCATTCACTCACTCATTTATTTACTCACTTATTTACTCACTTATTTACTCACTCACTACTCACTTGCTCTCACACACACACACACACACACACACACTTATTTACTCACTCACTCACTCGTACTCACTCAATTACTCACTTATTTATTCACTTACTCACTTATTTACTCACTTACTCACTTATTTACTCACTCATTCATTTGCTCATTCACTCACTCAATCACTTATTCATTCATTCACTCACTCACTCACTCACTCTCTTATTTACTCACTCACTTGCTCACTCACTTGCTCACTCACTCACTTGCTCGCTCTCTCACTCTCTCACTCACTTGCTCACTCACTCACTTACTTACTCACTCACTCACTCACTCACTTAAAAGAGCATTTTTGGTTTTCAACCTTTGGCCCAGTGGATCCAAAATGTACAAAATCATCATATACTTTTTGGTACATGATTACTTCAATATAACATGCACTGTTGAATGGTTTACAGTATGACTAGAAATATTTATTAAAAATGTAGTTAGGGTCAGTTTCATGTTCTCTATTTCTCTGTCTCAGGGTCTGGTGTGCTGCGGCTCCGGGGAGCCAGGAGTAGATGAGCACCGCTCCTTTGTCCTGTATCACAGTAACAGCCCTCGCTGGGCCGAACAGATCAAACTGCCCATCCCTCTTGAGATGTTTCACGGCACACACTTGCGCTTCGAGCTCAGGCACTGCTCCAGTAAGACTCTGCTATGCTTCACATGCTCTTTTTTTCTTGAAAATTGATTTTACGTCTACTTGTTATTCCACCTTCTGAGATTTTAGACTTTCCCATTATCGACTCATTTCACACAACTACTGTTCTCTCTGTTCATGCAGCAAAGGAAAAAGGGGAGAAGAAGCTTTTTGGCTTCTCGTTTGTTCCTCTGATGCAGGACAATGGAAGACCGCTGCCTGATGGGACGCATGAGCTCATTGTCCACAAGGTACTGTGTCTCTCTGTCTCTAAGTGTATGATTTTGCTATATTTTTTATGTTATATTTTAAGTTTCTCTTCAGGTTTATACTAAATCTTACAGTGCACTATTTGTGGGTAGAAAAAAGGATACCGATATATAAATATTCTCCAGATAATATTGTACACATTATCATTAACACACATTAGCATTAACATTAGCATTACACATTAACATTACCAAAATGAACATCATATTTAGGGGACCGTATAATCAAAAAGTTTGAAAACCCTTGATCTAAGTAATAATAATGATCTATGCCTTTGAATGGTTTTGATGTCAAAATCCCAGCCACAAATCCAAAAATGAATTGTCCTTTTTTTAATACAAAATCACCCCGATGGTCTTACTGTGTGTGTTTGTTATGAGCGTCTGTTGTCTTTGTACTTCTCGCTCATAACAGTGTGAAGAGACAGCTGATCTTCAGGATCCTGCTCGATACCTCAAACTGCCGTTTTCCAAAGCCAGCCTCCAGCCAGCCAACAACCAGACAATAAAGAACAGTAAAGAGTCCTTCTGGATCCAGTCGTCTCTCTGCTCCACTAAACTCACTCAGAATGGTGAGACAAAGTTCCTCTTCACAATATGCCATAAAACCTAATTTTTTAAATGATGTTATTTGGATTTAAAATTTGTGATTAAGTTAAATCTGATCTGGGATGAAGAAGAAACAATTTACAGCAAGCAAAATGGTCTAGTTATAGAAATGAACATCTCGGTCAACTTCTCCATATTATCTCAAATCTATCCCATCCAGTCTGTTGGAAAGCGGTGATTTCAGAAATACCATTTTTCTTTGTGCCATATGGCCCCGTCTCACGACCTTGATATTGTGATATATTGATCTGAGCCCTTCAGCAGGTGAATGTCATGGTAACAGTGGCAGAAAACAGAGAGGTCTGCGTTTGGACCGGAGATCACAGCGGGCTGAGCCCACACCTGCCTCTGTTGACCTTGGAAGTTCGCCCAGTGTCTCTGCGGCTCTGCCGCGCCTTCGCCCAACTGCACACATATCAACGGCCATCTGGCTGTTATTTAACCGAAGGCACTGAACCCAAGTTAGATTCAGTTTATATTAGATTTATACTCAGCTAATCTTTAAAAAGCTTGAAGCTTGAGACTGATTGTATTCATCTTAACCTTTAAGCTATAATGAACTATAGACAAAACCACTTGCGTAAGTATTAAGTTGAATGTCTTTATTTCTTTGTTATTCTTGCATTGTCCTATCACATGTAAATGTTGAAAGGCACCTTTTTGACCAGTCGATTCGCCAGCGCTTGATTCTCCAATGTTTCATATGATGCTGTTTAATTCACCTACAGTTGATTCGCCAATGGTTGATTTTGTACCAGTTGATTCGCCAGTGATTGACACCAATAATGACAGTTGATTCACCTTAGGTCGATTCACCAGTGATGGATTTACCACCGGTTGATTCGCCAGTGGTTGATTCACCAATGTTTCATATGATGCTGGTAAATTCACCAACAGTTGATTCGGCAGTGGTCGATTTTGTTCCAGTTGATTCACCAGCGGTTGACGCCATTGATGACCGTTCATTCGCCAGTGGTTGACACCAATGATAATGGTTGATTCGCCAGTGATTGATTTATTATCGGCTGATTCACCAGTGGTTGATTCATTAGTGGTGACGTTTGATTCGCCTTAGGTTGATTCGCCATTGATTGATTTATTACCAGTTGATTTTCTAGTGGTTGATGCACCAATGGTTGATATGACAACGGATGATTCACCTACAATTGATTCACCAGTAGTTGAATTTGTACCAGTTGATTCATCAGCGGTTGACACCAATGCCTACAGTTGATTCACTTTAGGTTGATTTGCCAGTGATTGATTTACTACTGGTTGATTTGCCAGTGGTTGATTCACCATTGGTTGATATGACAACTGCTGATTCACCCTACAGTTGATTCGATACTGGTTAATTCACCAGCAGTTGATTCGATACTTTGTATTGACTTCGATACAATGATTCACCACTGGTGAATAAACTGTTTTCATATCATCAGTTGGCGAATCAGCCACTAAAGAATTAACAATTGGCAAATCAACTGTCAGCATATTAACCAATTATTGATTTATCAATGATTGATTCGGATTCATCAATGATTTATTCACTCAACAATTGATTTGTCAGTGATTCACCACTGGTTAATATATTGACCAACAGTTAATTTGCCAATTGTTAATTCTTTAGTGGTTGATTTGCCAGCTGCTGATATGAAAACAGGTTATTTGCCAGTGTTTGATTCAGTAGTTGTTAATTGGCTAGTGGTTGATTAGGCAACGTTTGATCTGCAAATGAATTTATTGGAGCCATGAATGGTTGATTCCCATTAAAGGTTGATTCACTAACAGGTGATTCGGAAATTGATGACTCAGCCACTTTAAATAGTTTATCTTTAAAAGTGCATGTTTCTTGTGTTGTTTTCAGGTGACATGTTGGACCTGCTAAAATGGAGAATCCATCTGGACAGAATCATTGACTGCCTCTCCAAACTCAAGGACATTGACGGCACTGAAATTGTTAAGGTATAAACCACATACAGCAACTTGTTTTTACCACTGAAACTGCAGAAATAGCATAGAATATTTTTTCCCAAAAATATATTTTTGACTCTGTAACATTTGATTATCTCTGTACAGTTTTTACAGGACACTCTGGACACCTTGTTTGGGATTTTAGATGAGAGTCCCCAGCGGTATGGACTAAAGGTGTTTGACTGCCTGGTGAGTGATGTTTTGTTCAAACCTTATGAATGTGAATGTATAAAATGTAGACCATTCTTTGCTCTCAAGTTTCTAGTTTCCACAGATACTCTACATATTTTGACTGCAAACTCATACAAACTCATCCATCTCCTCCGCAAGGAGACAGTTTCTTGCTGTTAATGAGTACAAGATGCTTTCCTCATCTCTATTCCACTGTGTTACCACGGTTACATGCCAAATATGGCAACTCATAAAATCCATCTTAGACTTCTCTTGCTATTATCCAACTCCTGTCCTCATATCCTCTTTATTTCAGGCAGAACAAAGTACTTCTAGATCAGAAAGCACATTTTAAATAAACTCTGCATGATTGAGTGTTGTTTTAGGCTGTGTGGGAAGTGTTATATACAATAACTTTACTTTTTACATGGCTCTCTGGAATACTTGATTCTGATTGGTCAATTGCAGCATTCGGCGGTCCATTATAAAAATGATTATTGTCTTGGGCATTTGATTTCCTACATAGCTGTGCTAGTTTAAAGTCTCATACCATTCCTCAGATAATAAAATATTTTAAACTGAAATCAATATTTAATGTCGTCAATTTGGTATTATACACCAGATAATGTATATTAACAGTTGATTCACCAGTGGTTGATTCATCAATGATTAATGCACCAGTGGTTAGTATGTTGATGTTTGATGCACAGACCGTTGATTCAGTAAATGGATGATTCATTAGCTGCTGATATGAAATGGTTGATTCGCCAGTGTTTGGTCTGCCAATGGATTTAATGGATCTGCTAAACAATTGATTCACCAGTAGTTGGTTCACCAAAGTTTGGTACATTAGCAGGTGATTTGGAAACTGATTCAGTAATTATTGATTCTGCTGATCAGTATTTGAAAATAAACTCTGAGAGGAATTCAAATGTACTTAATTAGCGTAAATTAGGTTAATATTTTTACTAAAGTTAGCTTATGATCTTACTGAGGTGACGATTTGTATTTTTTCCTCAGGTTCACGTTATAAATCTGCTGCAGGACAGCAGATTCCAGCTCTTCAAGCCCGTAATGGACAACTACATCGAGAACCACTTCGCCGGTGCCCTGTCCTACAGGTAAACATTAGAGATGGGGGGAAAAAGCGATTGTTACAAATCATGAAATGTTTTTTTAAATCGTAACTGGTGAAAAACTTCCTGCAGCAGTAAGTATGTCCAATCGCACAGAACATTTTTCGTTCACCTGCGTTTCTTTTCCATTGTTTTTCTATGTAAACATGGCAAAATGAGTCGGAATACGCACAGACTAATTACGAGCTACAGGCAAAACAAGTCTAAAATGATTATTTTCGTCGAATTTGAGGTTTTCCCAAAAATGAGTTCATTAAGCCCTTATCTAGCGATCCAAATGCTTCAAATGGAAATTAAATATCTAAAAGTATCCTTTCCTTTGACCATGAAAAATGCCGTTTTTATCTGCTCGCTTCACCATTTGCGCTTCTCCTCAGCAGAAGTTTGGTATCATTTTAAAGCACAGCATTCCAACTTTGTGAACATTCATAGCTAATTTTTGATGGCACAAGTCTGAACCAATGAAATGTAATTTTCAAACTCAAGATGATGTAAACAAATCGATCTTACTCGCGCTGACTGACAGATCCGAAGCACGCACACAAAGACACCTCAGACAGCGCGCAAACCCGATATACACATATAAACAGAATTACAGTAATTACAGTCATTTGTTCTCTGATTCCAACAAATCGTACATAATTTTAAAGGTTTTTTAATAGAAATTGTGAAAATAACAATAACTCAGGCTACACAAGTAAAAATTATGTATTCAAGAATTGTTTTGAAACACTCAAAAATACTGGAGCTCCTGTGGTGTTCAGCTGAAATAGAATGTGATGCTTTTGAGAGAGTTGCGTTTGGTAACGTAGAAAGATGTTTTATGTTGAGATCTAGGCCTTGTATACTGTAACCCCTGGAGCTTCTCTGAGTTCAGGTCCTCTCAGCACAGAGGGAGATGTATGTCAAGCCCAAAGCACAGCGCAGTCTTGCTTTCATCTGTCATAACCTGTTTCATTTTACTGACAATGCAGTTTTTGTCCTGAATGTGTGGTCAGGAAGGTAATGTGTTTTTGTGCTGATGGCGAATATTAAGGTTGCATGTGTCACTCAATAGATCCTCAAAGCTCCTCATTTGATTTTTGTTGCTCTATGTCTGTCTTTTCCTCATATTTTTGTTTTTCCCACCTCTGCGCTCTTTTTCTTCCTCAATACACACACCTTCTGCTTTCTGTCTCTCTCTCTTTCTCCCTAATGTTTACCTGTCTTCTCTCTGTGTGTTTGTGTGTGTGTGTGTGTGTGTGTGTGTGTGTGTGCACGGTGTGTTCTGGCCGTGCTGTCTGTCAGTAATGAGGCGTGTGGTTGTGTTGTTGTGTGTGGGCAGTGATGTAGTCTCTTTTCTGTAACACACTAAGGTGTGGAGCATCATGTCAGAGCTGAGGTGGATGTGGGCGGCTTGCAAAATACTGTTACAAAATACACTGTTCCTGTCACCCAGTTCCTTAATGCTATGCCACGTTTCTGTCCCGTGTCCCTTGTAATGCTGTTTCATTTTTTATTTTATTTTATTTTATATTTTGTGTATGTTCAGTGCATGTTTACATTTCTTATAATGTTGTGATGCCTAAATGCACACAAATGTTATTTATTTTAATTATTTTGCATTGTAATAATATATATTTTAATTTTTGTTATTTATTTCATTTTATTTTTCATTAAAGTGTAACTTCACCGATTTTCAACCTGCTTTGTATTATTACAATGTTGGTGGTCTATGTAAATGAACAATGTTTACTCATTCCCCTTGTTTCCTGGACTGAGAAATTCACATTTACTTGTCAGCAAAAGTCTGCTGGACTTTTGACAGCTCCAGGGCTTTCTTCAAAATTATAATATTTCTGCATTATTGTATCCCGCCCATGGACAGTCGGATTGACAGAGGGTTATTAACAGAACAGTTATTGTAAGGGTAGGTTTATCACTGAAAAGATAAAAAATATTGAATTATTGTCTACTCTTTAAACAGCATTATGGTAAAAATGGACCACTATGGCATGAGCTTTCTTACCTGTACGCGATGATGCTTTGCTTCGAGCAGAACTGACGGAATGGCGGATTCTTTCAGTTTTTCCCCTCCGTTTGGCCTAAAACACTGTGTTCGTGGTCCAGTTTTCAGATTTTCCGTCATGGCATTCTCTCCGTATTTATGATTCTTTGCAGTTTTTAGCCACCACCTACAACACGCTGGATCCTTCACTGGAAACCGAAAATAACTCCCGCTAAACTCTTTGAATTCTTGCACCCGGGAACAATACAAGTCGACACCATTGTAACTAAAAGTTTGCTAAGTAGCATTTCCTTCTAAAGGGTTTTTTTGACTTTGGTAAGTGTATCTATAGCAGACTGGTGGGAGTGGCTTTGGACAGCAACATTATTTTATTTTATTTTGCATTGTATGCATTAGGGTGTATATCTACATTCATTACAATTTTGTGATTTTTATTTTTATTTTATTTTTTTTAATTTTATTTTATTTTGCAGTGCACATTAAGTGTATGTTTACATTACTTTTTTTTCTTTTTCTTTTTCTTTTATTTTGCATTGCGTGCGTTAGGCATACATTTACATTTACAGAGTATTTCAGACTATTATATTTCAAAAGAGCCAGAAAAATCCCACTTGATTTGTTCCCTATAGATTTCAGGCAGTGTTTTTTTCTTTTCTCGCAGCCTGTTTTCAGTTTAATGTTATGTGCTTTGTAACCACACTTCACACTGCACTGTCTCTCCCAGCATGCTCAAAGACACACTAAGGTTAATCTGCAGTCAGAATGGCTGCTGTGGCGATGAGGGTCTGTTTGTCTCAGGGTAGTGAAATACCAAGCCGCTGGGTTCAAACTGTGTGTCAGTATACCTGAAGTATCAGAAGTAAATGTAGCTGATGTTGCCAGGGCATTTACTGCTGTTATCTCTAGGGAATAAACAGTCGAGGTCACATAATATGAGTACATACTTTCAAAGCTAAGTAGTGTGAAATAAGAGGTCCGTATTACATTAGTCATTTATGCCACAATCTAGGTGTAGAAATTTGCTCATTGATTGAATCGAAACTGAACTGAGCTGAACTTAATCAAACACAACTAAATCAGATTGTATTGATTCTATCTGAACAAAACTGAATTAATTGAATTAAAACTGAGCTTATGTCACATTGAATCTGACTGAACAAAACAGTACACAACTGAATCAAATCTAACTGAACAGATTTGAATTGACAGAACAGGCTGAACTAAACAGAAACAAGTTGAACTGAACTGAACCATTTCAAATCAAATTGAATCAGAACAAAAACTGAACAGAACAAAATTGAATCTAATCAAATTGAACTGAACTGAAGGCTGTGTAGTTCAGCCAATAGATTAATATTAACAGTCAGATCTTGGTGAATATAAATAGAAACATTTCTTGATTGCTTTTGATATAGTTGGACGATTTTCAAGGCAGTTTATTTGATCACAATCTCAACATGAGGTGTTACAGTGTGTTTAATTAAGATCTAATTGGATTTGAAGTGAAACCTTTAGGGGGAATGAGAGCTGGTTTTACACTATGGTTGACATTAATTGCAAACCCATGCTGGGAATGTTAACATTTTCCTGCTTATGGCTAAATTACTCTCCTGGGCTTCCAAAATCAACAAGAGGCTCATAAAAGACCCAGTTTTCCTCCAATTTTTATTTTTCCCATTTGTAATTAATCATCTTATTTTAAAAATTAATGTTGCATTAAGCAATATAGCCAAACAGAAAAGTTTTACCAAAAGGAAATTATCCTCACTATTATTTCTTTAAGTATTCCTTCCAGGTTTTCCAAGATTTTGACCCACTGTAGATGCCGTCCACAGACTGTGAATATATGTACACCTTTACACACACTGTCCTTCTCAGACAGATCTTGATGGATTGGACCCTAAGGATGTTTTAAATAATTTGAATGTGTTTTGGCTGTCAGTAGAGACCATTAAACTGAAGTCTATTTACAAAGTTTCCTGGCAGCTGCATCAAGTATTCATGAAGACCTGTGCACTCTAACTCCACTGATTCATTGTCACAATCACTCAAAGAACTCTTGAGTGGTTAAGAGATATCATGGGATACACTGGACCTTTAAGGACCTTTATTGATCTTGGAACAGTATTCAACCTGTCAGAGCCCTCTGATTCTGGGGGTCAGTTCCTAAACTTTACAAAAGTTGTTAGGTGCATGAACAAATTTAAAGATATAAAGCATACACCAGATTTACTTCACATACCCAATTAGGAATCTTGGAATAACCTCTACCAGTCAGATATTAGGAATACTTTAAATTTGGGATTCAAGGATGAACAACTTACTTATTATTTGATGAAAATACAATAATAATATTATGAAGACAAAAACTAGCAGTGAAAAAAAAAATGTTTGTCAAAAACTCAAAACTATACTAACAATTGAGCAGCAAATCAGCAGAATTAGAGTGATTTCTGAAGGATCATGTGACACTGAAGACTGGAGCAATGATGCTGAAAATTAAGCTTTGCATCACAGGAATAAATTACAGTTTAAAATATATTCAAATAGAAAACAGCTATTTTAAATTATGATATTTAACAATATTACTGTTTTACTGTATTTTTAATCAAATAAATTCAGCTTTGGTCAGCAGAAGAGACATCTTTCAAAAACATATTTTAAAAATATAGCTGCAAGCAGCGATACAGGGCCAAGCCCCTGAAGGGACTGTAACCCAATGTGGAGCAGGAAGAGCAAAAACTGCAGAAATTGAACGTACATGAAAAACAACTGGTTCAGGAGTACAGGTGAGAATTGGTCTCAGAAGTTCAGACGAGAACGTCCAAGAGGAATAAAGATTAGTACAAAGCTTACCCGGATAATAAAGGAATTGAAATACATTAGACACAACATTACACACAATTTTATAAAGTTGCCTGACACAGGATTCGAACCCACAGTCTCTGGGTCAGGCACCTGTCACTTATCTTGTTGCGCCACTGGGAAGACGTGTATTCACCCAGATGCTGAATTTCCATAGTTCAAGTTAGAATGAATTAAAATTTCTATTTTTGAAATGCACCGCATGTTATACAGTATTTTTCCGATTACTCCACATAACTACATTACAGTTGAGGAATCGTGAAAGCCCTAAACGTGAGCATGCAAACATTTTTTCTTCTCCCTAGAGATGTAATTTCAGAGGCTTCCTAAAATCTTCAGCACTGACTATGAATAATTTGTGATATTATGCATGTTCCCTGCAGGACAAACAAAAATGTACAACATTCAAACATTTTTTTAAATATTTTTCTTGCTCCTGATGTCTAATATTCACGGCTTGTGTCTGCAGGGATCTGATCCGTGTGTTGAAGTGGTATGTGGATCGTATCATTGATGCTGAGCACCAGGAACAGATCCAGCAGGTTTTGAAGGTGAGAACGTTAACATACGCTTCATTCAAGATGTGTGTCACAGTATGTATGCAAATCTATGAGAAAACATATGCACCCTATCTCTCTCTCTCTCTCTCTCTCTCTGTCGGTCTATCATTTTGAAGTAACCCCCTGCTGGTTCTCTGTCCTGATCTTCTAAGCTTCCTCTCCAGCAGTTATGAATACCCTTGATGCATCTGTTCTACCTCTCTAGCCTCTCTCACCCACAGGAACTTCTTTTCTTACCCATCATGCAATTAAGCTACAAACATTCAGTCTTTTCTTTCTTCATTCGCCCGTTCTGCTTTTATGACCCGCCGTGGGACCACCAGGCACATTCTCCAAATGCATCCACGCTCGTTTACACCCTTCAAAGGTGTTATTTGAAAGCAATTCCCACTTTCTAACCTTGAACCCTTCAAACCTCTTTGGATACAATGCGTTCCATTCATCTTTTGGTATTTTTGCTCTTTCTGATTTAAATGTTTAAAAACAGAAAATGCACTTCACATAATGTCTGCAGATTTATTTATTTTTTTAAAAGGTCATAATTGATTGATAATTTATACTTTTTAGAAAATAAAAGGCCTTTTAGTATAATTGTAAAAACGATCACCTTCAGGTCGAAGTTCACGTGTCTTTTTGCTGTGAAATTTTTATAAAGTAAACAAATAAGAATAACTTTTTATATTGTTAGTATTATTTCAAGATGAACACTTACTGGACTGAAGTAAAAATCATGTTAAAATGTGTGTATCAAATATGATCCATCAGGCTTTTGAGGATTTATTTGTTCATCTCTCAATCATCATTATTGTATTTCATTGCATTATATATTTTGGCCCTACAATAAAAACTAGAGCTTTGATCTTAAAACTAAGCATTTAAATGTTATCTTAATAAGACATTATTATTGGGAGATATAGAGTGACAATTGATATTTATATGCATTTTAGTCTGCTATACTGCTATAAAAATCTCATTGATTTACATTAAAAGCTTTTTTTTTTTTTATCAGTTTGGGCTTCTGAATAAAATTGATGTGTTTGTTCCTCCCCGAGTATGAGCTCCATATTCTCACTTTATCAGTCTATATGAGCCATAAAAGGCTGATGTATCAAATATGACACTCATGAAAAACAGATATGCAAAGTCTTTTCTTTATATTTTGTCTAAAGGTTCAATAAACTGTTCCATTTAAAAAACTTCTGACTATTATTTCATATGTCAGGCATTACAGGGTTAAGAAATGTTTTTAAATATGTTTTGGATTTTTAGTAATTTATTTTAATGTGGTTAAATCTTAATTTCAATAACAGTTGTTTGATGTCATATGGCCTGCAGGCGTCAGAGTACTTGTTTAAGTACATTGTGCAGTCAAGGCGTCTGTACGCGGCAGCCACCGGAGGCCAGAACGAGGAGGAATTCCGCTGCTCTATTCATGAGCTCTTCAAATCCATCCACCTGTTCCTGTCTCATGAGAGTAAGGGCATCAGCCCCATCACACACACACAGGTGAGACACACACCTACACTGGGTACAAGTTCACACACTTCTTTTACAAAAAGTATGTACTGCACTGAGTGATAAGAAAGTATGTACTTCTATTGTAACTATGTAGAAAGCTGGGATTCCAGCATTTGAGCATACTATACCATCATAAAATTACATATTTACAACCTAAAGTGGCTTAGTTTCCAGAGATCCAGTTTAATTTTTTTTCTCAGCAAAGGTCTGAACAATCATATTTTAGCAACTAGACCAACAGAAATCATTGTTTCCGGCAATTGTTATTTCTGTGTCACATGCTGCATTATCGTTTGATTTTACATTTAAGGGAATTTTCCATAACAGCGCTAAAACATAGTTCTTTGTTTATAAAAGTCCTTTTCAATTTAAGTCTCCTGCGACTGACTCGCTCGTAAAGTTTGCCGCCATCTAATGGCGTATTAATGTAACTTTCAATCCATATTACACACTAATGGACCCTTTCTCAATACCAAATACAACACATTATTTATATAAAATATTTATTGAACAACAATATTTAAATTAACAACAACAGCCATTATAAATGGACAATATGAAATAAACAAAATTGTACAATTCAGTCAAACGTAAACAAGCAGTGCTCTACAGGATGTAAGTTAAATGTAGCCTTAATATTAAATTATTAAATTTAACATAGAACAATTAAATTTGCTCAGGAACAAGTAATAGATTAATGACACCAAAGATTGCCCGTTTTATGTACCCAAAATGAATTATATCTCATGTTTAACCACTATAAGAGCCAGCGGCAAATCCCAGAAGCACTGGCCGAGATGAAGCTGTTCTCGGTGGGTACACGAGCACTTAACGGCCGCTGACGACCTGGAGCTCGCATCTCCGAAAACATCTCAACAAACTGTAAAATAGGCACTATGATTATGATATGACACAAGTCACATATTTCAGGTCTAAACAACTACATTCTCACCTAAAAAAAACTCTTAAAACTACAGAGTGTGTGTGTGTGTGTGTGTATATATATATATAATATATAGTGATGAAATTTCCTATAACTACTCAATTATTGTGAAGCAAGCATGCACACTAGGAAGACACAAGTTATCAATATTTGAGTACAGTACTTCTTTTTTTCAGCCCCACCCACATTTGTTCTGCTAGCATAGCAGCGTTCAAAGCTCAGTCAGCCGATGGAGAGTTAAGCCAGCCTTGATATACACAAACAGAGACGCATGCTGTGTGTGCTAAAAGCCTGCCACACACTGTCACGGCCCGCAAGCTCAGAGTCAGCTGAGCCATGTGTGTCCACCAGGCAGAGAAACCCGCTCCCGTACTTTTTGAGATTTGTTTCGTTCCGACGAGCGTTAACGGCGGCACAGTGGGGACGCGCACACACGTTTGCACATTCACTCACACTGAACTCGCACATAGGTCTGTTCTTGTTATGGCGGCCCAGCAGGAGAGCAGATTTCAATTAACACAGCCAAGAAAACAAAGCGTCTTTGGACACCGCGGCATAATCCAAAGCACATGCAGGCGACTGGATCTGTGCCAGATTCGTGTCACCACAATATTTGTGTGTGTGCATAAGTGCCTTTGCTTACATCTGTTGTTTGACGTCCCCTACCGCACCAGAGGAACATTTTCCCACTAAATCAATGTGCAAAATGTGTTTGGAGGAAGATGATAGCGGTTGTATTACAGTGACAAAACTGCTCAAAATACACACATGCTGCAGCACATTACACATATTATTAAATTCAGCATGAAACGGAAGTTACAATAGTCTTTTTTTCCCCTATTGTGATATAGTCGAGTGAAACGGCTTCTCGAAAAAGAAAAACTGTAGGGCGGTACTTGATTTTGTCTGTTGGGAATTGATTGGATGGTTGTGGTTTGCTATTGGTCGATCTTATGTGAGTGACAGGTTGATCCCGTCCTCTCACCAGTAGATGTCGCTGCAAGAGGGAGGGGGAAGTTATTTTGATTAAAGATTATGAGGGCGCATGAAGTTTTAAAAATATTAATGTGCACAGATAGTTCATCATAAATACTGCAATATTCCAAAAAAATCAAGATTTTGATTTCATGGTGACTTTACATTTTATCTCTTGGGTATCATCTAATGAGCTTCACTTTTTTTTTTTCATTTTAAACAAACACATAGCGGCATGTTTATTGGCATTTTCTCAGGCTGTGTTCCTGAGATCGTTCCCGACTGTGTGCTGCGAGCTGCTAAAGATCTTCAGCATGAGAGAGGTGGCAAATCTGGCCCGTGACACGTTGAGCAGCCTGCCCGCGCTCACGCACAATGACTGCCCCCTACAGGCCGTCAAACTGCAGTGCATGGCCAAGACTGTGGAGAGTCCACTTTACGTCAATCCGGGTAAATGATCACATGCAGTTTTCTGTTTTAAAGCATTTAAAAATGTAAAATTATTGCTGAAAACACCATAAAATGAAGATTAGGTCTATTAGAGGCCATCTAAATGCTAGCGTCTATGCTGTTTAACCCTATAAATCCTGAAAAATGAAATTTTATATATATATATATATATATATATATATATATATATATTTACTTGCTAAAAAGTATAAACTCAATCAGACGACAGAAGGCTTGTAGTAGATTGTGTACAACAGGTTTTTCAGCAAAGTTTTGATCATGTTGACCATTAAGAGTCCTTAAAAATTTGATACAGAAGTCTTTCTAGGGTTAAAAGATGCTTGAAACTTGTATGTGTGTGTTTGTGTGTTGTTAGAGTCGAGGTGTGTGTTGTTACCTGTAGTTCTGCGTCTGCTGCACACACACCTGCAGGAGCAGAGGGAGCTGGTTCTGTGTGCCAACATCCTCACCAGCATGCTGACGCTCAACACACCCGCCACGGTCAGATTTGCACTAAAACTGCTGCTGCAGTCATTTCCTCACCGTTTAATTCACTGTCATCTCTGTTTATTAGTTAGTTTCTAGCTCTTGTCCTTTTTTAATTTCTTGTTTTCCCTTTAGAATTGTTGGTGAGATTTGGTACTTATTTTAGTTGCTGATTTTGTATGGAGAAAATATAAAAAGTTGTAATATGTTCAAATTAGGGCTTATTATAATTTATATGAAAATTTTTATTAGTTATCTAAAAATAAGTTTAGAAAAATGTACAAATTTAATCATGACCCCCTGATCTGTATGCAAATTTCACAATAAAGTAACTTTTTAATTTAATTTTTAACCTAAAACAGATGTTTATTCAGTGATCTACCACAATAATATAATGTGACGTTTCTGATTTTTATATATATATATATATATATATATACATACAGTTGTGGTCAGAATTATTGGCACTCTTGATAAATATGATCAAAGATGACTGTAAAAATAAATCTGCATTGTTTATACTTTTGATCTTTAATTCATAAAATTAGCAAAAATCGAAACTTTCATCGAAGGAAAATAATTGAAAGTGATTGAAAGTTTAGTTGATTCTTAATTATTGCCCTGATAGTGGAAATGGGGATTTTCAACGCTTTAATCTTTTAATCTTTTGCTCCACATCAGAACTATATTCTTTGGTTTTTCTCATTGTGATGGATGATTAAGGGAATTTGGCCTTTGTGTTGCCTCATGTTTATACTCCTGTGGAACAGGAAGTCATGGCTGGACAATTACTCTAGGGGTGTCCATAATTGTGGCCAACATGTTTTTTTCTGTTTTTTTTTTTTGTTTTGTTTTTTCCCCCACTTTCAATTCTTTTCCTTCAATGAAAGGTTAGATTTTTGCTAATTTTATGGATTAAAGATCAAAAGGATAAACAATGCAGTGCATCTTTGTTCATATTTACCAATGGTGCCAATAATTCTGACCACAACTGTATATAATTTGATTAAATACATCAACATATTATAAAATTAATGCAATAAATATTTAAATTAATTGACAGTTCTAGTAAAATTATTAAATAAATATATAAAAATATAATGTCATATAATTAAATGTGTGTGTGTGTGTATATATATATATATATATATATATACATATATATATACATATATATATATATATATATATATATATATACATATATATATATATATATACATATATATATATATATATATATATATATATATATGTATATATATATATATATATATATATATATACATATATATATGTATATATATATATATAAATTGAGTTCCCCACTAGATTGGCTGGTTAGATTTTGTACATATTTAGTTGCTGATTTTGTATGAAAAAAAATTAAAATTACACTTTTATGATCTAATATGATTATTATTTAAAATATAATTATTTGAAAAAAATGTAGATTAGAAAATGTCATCATATAATTAATAAATTTAATAAAAATAAATGTTTATTCATTTGTATGTATCAAAATAAAATAATTCTCTCTGTTTATCTCTCTGTAGGAGTGTGGAGTGTCTGAGGAGGTGAATCTGGTCATGGAGAGTCTGTCTGGAGTCTTACTCAGAACTATACTGGAAGTGACAAACCGGCCTCAGCCTGCTGCCTCTTCCCTGCGCCTGCAGTACCAGGATGTTACCGTGCGTCTGACCTTTTCTAATGACCTTTACTTTGGGGGAAGTATTTCAGTATATTAAATAACACTCAGATGTGTTCGTGTTTTAGGGTGAATTTGTTGCCTGTTTGCTCGCATTGCTACGGCAGCTAAAAGATAAAGAATACCAACAGCTTCTCAGCAGATTTCCCACTAAAGATGAACTAACGGTAAAATAATTTTATAAACGTTACCAGAGTGCAGCGCAGCTGTTTAACCAGCCTACTCTGCTGTGATAATAGTGATTGTGTAGTGTAGTCTAACTGTACGATCTCTTGCACTGGGTTTCCAGAGTTTCCTCCTGCAGTTATTCACCGTCTTCAGAATACTTATCCGTCAGGATATGTTCCCAAAAGACTGGACTGTCATGCGACTGGTTGCTAATAAGTAAGAGCTTGGAAAACAAACAATTCGTATGTAATCTCATTCAACCATAGAAATGTTTTATTGTTTGACGTTTCTGTTTGTTTGTGTTTAGTGTCATTATTACCACCATCTTGTATCTCTCTGATACCCTGCGAAACAACTTCCTTAATGAGAAATTTGACTTCAAGGTAAGGAGATTTTTCATTTTATGGATTCAGTAAGATTTTGAATGCTTAAATTAATGAATGCTTAAAGACATAAAGACATTTATAATGTTTCAAAAGCTTTCAACATGTTTCTTGAGCATCAGCATATAAAAATGATTTCTGAAAGATCATGTGACACTGAAGACTGGAGTAATTATGCAGAAAATTCAGCTTTGCATCACAGGAAATAATTGCATTTTAAATCATATTAACATAAGACATTCATTTTAAATTTTAATAATATTTCACAATATTACTGTCTATTGTGTTTTGATAAAAAAAAAAAAATGCAGCATTAGTGAGCATAAGACACTTCTTTCAAAAAAAAAAATTAACAAACCCAAACGTTAGTGTCACCTGACACGTTTCCCAGGTAATCGAACCCATGACCTGGCTGTTGCTAACAGCAAAAGTTCTCAAATGCAATATTATTATAATAAAATCTGTGAAACATCTGCACATAATATTTATTCTCACCTTTTAAGTAAAAAAATAAATACTTTATTAACATGCAGTTGTTTAAATACTACAGATTATTAATTAATTTTCTGGTCTCCAGAGTACTAGAATATCAGAGAAAAATTTGCATATACTATATAAAATTCATTAATGATTGCCTGTCACTTTAAATATTTAATTAATTATGTTAATATATTCAGAAATCTGTGGTACACTGTATATGTGTGAAAGCAGTATATCTAAAAGCCACAATCTCACATCTACACTATAAATATATATGATCAAGTAACCTACTTCTGACATCTAAATGAAATAAAATATTTATAGAATTAACCTGAATTCAGCAGGTCATTTTTGAAGGTCTGATAAAGTAGAAATATTTCCTTAGGCTAACAACTACATATTGTCATTCTTTACATTGTGCTGCTGTATGAATTCTCTTTTTTCCTTATCTCCTGGTGCATCCTGGGAACATGATAAACGTATGCCTGCAATGCAGTTAATAATAGTCAGCGTTTTAATTAGCTGTCTTTTTATCTGTAGGTATGGGAGTCCTATTTTTATCTCTGTATAATATTCATCAACCAGCCTTGCCTCCAACTGGAAATGTTCCCGCCCTCCAAGAGAAAAAAAGTCCTGGAGAAGTGAGACCCCTTCCTGTTCTTTTCCTTTATGTGATCAAAATCCTACCGAGAATGAGATTGAAAGATTTTATGGTGTAAAATAACACATTCTGCGTAATGAGATGCTATTACTAGCAGCTGGTTTAGGGATTTATTGTATATTGGCTAATTTGTTTTGTACTGTATGCATTTTGCAAGCTGCATCATGGGAAAACCATTGTAATATTACCACAATGTCTGTGTCCGAAATCGTATATTCTCTAGAGTAGGTGCTTACTTTGTGAACTCTAATAGTATGAATTAATGTTGTCAAAAGTACAGACTTCGATACCAAGTCGGTACTGAAATTTAAAAAATGTGACGATACCAGCATTTCCTCCTAGCATTTTGCATGCTGTTGAGAGATTAAACACCTCTGATTGGCTATTGTGTTCACGCACTCAACAGATATGTCTGTGATGTCTATTTACAACATATTTTTGAAGCGTTGATCATTGTAGCCAATCAAAGACATATCTGTTGAGCACGTGAACACAATGGCCAATCAGAGGTGTTTAAGAATCCACTCAACAGCGCTTGAAATGCTAGGGGGAAATGCTGGTATTGTCACATTTTTTTAAATTTAAGTACCGTCTTGGTACCAAAATCGATACTTTTGACAACCCTAGAATGAATGTGTGTAGTATGAATGTAATCTTTACATACTACATTCGCCATGTTGTCATTATCACATGACCTACCAGCGTCAGTTGCGTCGCTTCACTGCCATTCACAAATCCTCTCCTGTGGCCTCATGGGAAAGTGTCCATCAGGTGTGTTTTTCAGAATCTTGCCAGTAGGTCATCCAGGTACTTTTTTACTACTCTTTTATGAGTACTTCATTGGTCATTCACTGTTTTTCGCCTACTATATAGTAGGGAAGTATGAAGTATCCTTTTCTATAACCACAGATTTGATATGATTATATTTGTGTTTTTAAAGGTACGGTGACATGAGAGTGATGATCGGTTGTGAGATTTTCAGCATGTGGCAGCATTTGGGTACATCTTTCCGAACAAATCAGCAATAAGCATTATTGAAGTCACATGACTGTCGTGTTTAAGAGCAATACATGCTGTTGTCTTCCAGGTGACTATAAGTTAAATCTCATTCCCACCCTGATTGGCCCGTTCATGGAGGTGACTCTGGTACCACAGATGGATCTGCGGAACGTCCTCATTCCCATTTTTCACGATATGATGGACTGCGAACAGCGACGGAGTGGCAACTTCAAACAGGTGCTGAAATCGCAGTGACATAAACATGTTTCAGCGCGCGAGAGCAGCGTGATGTTCATGTCACAGTCAATTATGTGCGGGCGTCAGTAAAATGCTGTGGATGCCAGGAAATCTAGCTTGTTTACTAAGATTGTTATGCTTTTATTAAAAAGGATTGTCAGCAAGAGTTTGAGCTACTCATGCAGATTTAAAGTTATATTTGGTATATAATTTATTTTCTAAATCATATGATTTACAGTAAGTAAAGAAAGCCCTTCAAAATAATGATTAAAAAAAATTTAAGAAGGAAAAATAACATTTTTGATTTGTCTCTAAAGGTGGAGGCCAAACTAATAGACAAACTAGAAGGTCTGATGTCAGAGGGCAAAGGAGATGAGACTTACAGAGAGCTCTTTAACAACATGTGAGTCCTAATTCTTTTTCTTTAAAGAAATTAATACTTTTATTCAGCAAGGATGCATTAAATTGATCAAAAGTGACAGTAAAGATGTTTATAATATTACTAAAAAAATTATTTTCAAATAAATGCTGTTCTTTTGAACTCTCTATTCAACAAAGAATCCTGAAAAAAATTGTATCATGGGTTTCACAGAAATATTAAGCAGCACAGCTGTTTTCAACATTGATAATAATAATAAATGTTTCTTGAGCATCAAATCATCATATTAGAATGACTTCTGAAGGATCATGTGACACTGAAGAGTAATGATGCTGGAAATTCAGCTTTGCATCACAAGAATAAACTACATTTTAAAATATATTCAAATAGAAAGCACTAATTTATTTTAAATATTTATAATATTCCACAATATTACAGTTTTTACTGTATTTTTGATCAAATAAATGCAGCTTTCAAAAACATTAAAAAAACGGAAGTGCATAAATACAAAACAATTGTGTATTTTATATAAATATAAAATATTACAAAGTATTAAATACTTCAAAATATAATTTAAAAATTATATTCTATTAAAATATAGTCCATTTCTTTTTCTATTTTTCTGCATTAGAATTCCGTTGTTTGGTCCATATCCAAGGTAAGACCATCATTAAATACTATGTACTGTATATATATATATATATATATATATCTGTACATATAAAATATATCTGAATACTATGTGTTTAGTCTGCTGAAGAAGATCGAGAGGGAGACCTGGAGAGAAAGTGGTGTTTCCCACATCGCTACAGTCACACGGCTAATGGAAAGATTACTAGATTATAGGTAAAGCAGACACACACACACACACACATCCATACACAGACTGTATACAGTATACAGTACAAACTCGTGTTTCTTGCATGAGGGTCAGAGATGTTCTTCATCTCTTCACAGGGACTGCATGAAGATCGGAGAGGTTGATGGGAAAACGATGGGATGTACAGTCAACCTTCTGGTTAGTTTGGATATTACTGATGTTTTGTCATTTATTTGTCATGTACTTTACTTGAGGTCAGAGAACTTTGAAAAATGACTTGTTTTGATTTAATGATTTATTTTAGTTGTTTGGTATTTATTAAGATGATCTTCAGAAAAAAAGGATGTTCTGCTCACTTCTGTCCTGTTCTTTTCAGAACTTCTACAAAACTGAGTTGAATAAAGAAGAAATGTACATCCGTTATATTCACAAGCTCTATGAGCTGCACCTGAAGGCACAAAATTACACCGGTAATAATCGCTCAATATTTGGGTTGATCTGTATCATTTTTTAATTTGACAGTATGCTTGATTATGTTAATTTTATACTGTAGCCTACCTCTGATCAAAATTTGTGGACTAAGTCAAATATGTCAAAATAATGAATAAGTAATTTCTGCACCAATTAATTTTAAATTATTTAAATGTATGGTAATATTTTAATAATTAATATTATTTATTTTTAATATATAATTTTCTAATAATAATAATAATAGTTTCTAATATAAATTATTTTATTTTCATTTTTTATGATCTGTGAAACAGTTGAATAATAATTATTATTTATTTTATAAATTATTGTATAATTTTACATTTTTATGATCTGTGTAACTTGCATAATAATAATAATAATAATAATAATTTGTATTTTAATGTTTTATTTTAATTTTTATGATCTGTGTAACTGTTGTGTAATAATAATAATAATAATTTTTATTTAAATTTTTATGATCTGTGTAACTGTTGCATAATAATAATAATATTTTTTATTTAAATTTTTATAATCTGTGTAACTGTTGCATAATAATAATAATAAAATAATAATAATTCTATTACAAATTATTATTTTTTTAATTTTCAGTTATTTACGATCTGTGTAACTGTTGCATAATAATAATAATAATAATCATAATTTGTATTATAAATACTTATTAAATGTATTTTTTATGATCGGTGTAACTGTGTTGCATAATAATTATAATAATAATAGTAGTATTATTACTAATAATAATAATTTTGTATAATAAATTACTCTTTTTAATTTAGTTAAATTATTTTTAAATGTTCAGTTTTTTGATCTGTGTATCTGTGTTGCCTAATAATAATATATATGTATATATATTTTAAATTTTCAGTGTTTTATGAGATACTTGTGTAAATGTGTGTTGCAGAGGCGTCATACACCCTCCTGCTGTACGACGAGCTGTTGGAGTGGACTGAAAGGCCTCTCAGAGAGTTTCTCACGTACCCCATGCAGAGCGAGTGGCAGAGGAAGGAATGCCTCCATCTCACCATCATACACAACTTTGACAGAGGAAAAGTGAGTCCATCTCTCATTTTAAGATGCACTTCACCCACCATAAAGTCATTCATGTGACTAATAATGCTTATTGTTGAAGGATCTGGGCAGCTAAATAAAAAGCTGTTCACACTGCAGATATTTGCAGTGACAGTGTGACTGAAAATCCTTTATTTTCATAATTGGCTGATGATCAGCTACTGTGACCATCAGCAACACAATGTATCTGTGTACAAAATAAGAGTTGTTCTTTTCTTCCTACATACTGCCATCTTGTGGCCAAAACTTATAGCTGCAATTACTCACCACTTTAATAAGAGCAGGGGTCCCTTGTCTATAACAAAAAATATAATTTAATGTATGAAGTGGTATTTTGTTATTTAAAAACTGAACTCTTCCTTCCAGTGCTGGGAAAACTGCATCATATTGTGTCGAGAACTGGCCAATCAGTATGAAGCGTATTATGACTACAGGAACCTCAGCAAAATGAGGGTGAGTATTTTCTATTTACAGACCATTTGTGTATATATTTATGTATGTAATATTTTTTTAATTTGTATTTGTTAATTTTTTTAATTATTTTATTGTTGTGTTTTTTGTTTAGGTTTATTTTTGCACACCCTAGTCTGCAATTCAAACATCCGCTTTATGTTTGCAGTGGCTTTAAGTACAGCACTTATTTGAACTAGATTAAGTTGTTATTACAGCATGTTCATTATACTTATGGCCAATTGTTATCCTAATGAGGCGTTTGGATTTAACTGTTAAATTGAACTTCCCCATTAGTTTTTTTGTTTATTCTGTTACACAGTCGATTGCTTCACAGATTGTGGCAGTAATTTGTCATATTAACAGCTGTTTGTGTTGCATTGTGCTCAATGGTCTGTTTTATTTGCGTTCTTGATAGATGATGGAAGCCTCATTTTACGACAAAATAATGAACCAGCAGCGTCTTGAGCCGGAATTCTTCAGAGTCGGGTTCTACGGCAAGAAGTTCCCCTTCTTTTTAAGGGTACAATTCTTATATATTCTATTTATACATATACATATACATATATACATATATATATGACCGCTTCACCCAATGTTTCTGTGTATCACAACACCATTAGCAACCACTCTTAGCAACGTAAACTGTATGTTCAATTGATATTTGTTCATTGAAGCTTACTGTATTATGTAGAAGAGTGTTGTGAGAAAGAGATCGAGTGAGCAAGTTCATTACCCGTATTCAGATTTAGCATTTTCCTTCAGTCCCATGTTCATAATAAAAAATCTGTTTAAATGTCCGACGTATTATCTTGTCCTTTTAACAGTTAAGGGGTTTTCCCATGACTGACAACGCTAGTCAAAGCACTTGTTCCGTGTTCACAACAATTCAGTCTTTTCAATATAAAAGTCTTCTAATGGCATAATAATGTAACTTCTGTTGCTGTTCATGGTCAGGGACTATTTTTTCAGACGGAAGGAAGCCTTTAGTGAAAGTTCACTTTATGAAAGTTGCATTGATACATATTTTTGGCTTTAATATTTGTATTGTGTGGTAACCGTTTTATAAAAGCAATAAGGTACTCGAGGCTAGTGCTGTATCGTGAATAAGTCACGGCTGATGTCATTGTCTTGTTTTAAACATGTTTTTAAGTTTTAGTTCACCAAAAAAAATCTAATCTATAATATAATATAATATAATATAATAAAGGTTTATTATTTTAGGTAAATATATAAAAAAATTGTTCACCCCAAAATATTTGTAATAATATAATATAATAGTCTATAAAATAATATAATAATTTAAAGGCTTATTATTGTAGTTAAATACTTTACAGATAGTGTTGTCTTGTTTAAAATTGCAGTTTTTTAAGCAGTAGTTTACTCAAAAATGACCCAATTAAAATGACCCAATTATCCTGTAATTCAACATGATGTACTCTAGGTGGCACTTTTCTTCCAGATCTCACTGTAACTCATCTATAATTTGCTCCTTTTTCTTTTTATCGAGCTATTCGGTTTATATTTTAAATGCTATTACTTTGTATTTTCACACCAGATCCTTTTAATGAGAATGGAGGGGAAAGTGTAAAAAAATTAGGATTGAATTGTAAAAGATTTATTCTGTTCACATTCAGTCCCTTAAAGAGTCTGTGTTGTGTCTTGTTTCTTCCACTTTCCTCATTACTTCTTTGTGTGTTGCTGCTGAACAGAATAAAGAGTTTGTGTGTCGAGGGAACGATTACGAGCGTCTGGAAGCCTTTCAGCAGCGGATGCTCAGCGAGTTTCCTCACGCTATCGCAATGCAGCATGCCAACCTGCCTGACCAGACCATCCACCAAGCGGACGCGCAATGTATCCTTAAAGACATTTTTGTTGTTTTTAATAAAGTGCCCCTATTATGCTTTTTCAGATATTACATTTGATGTACTGTGTAATATAGCTGTTTGTGAATGTAAAAGTTCTGTGAAGATCATTAAGGCTGCTCCCGGCCCCCTTTCCAGAAGAGGGCGGAGCTTTAACAGCTCGCGCTTCGGTTGTTCAACAACAACAAAGCTGGAGAATCTCACGCAGCCAAAATTATGATTGTCAGTAACTGTGTTCAGTCGTACATTGTTCAAACCGGAGTCGGACACTGATGGAGAGACTCAGAAAGAAGTTTAGAATGCAACTGGACGTTTCTGAATGGTTAGTGGATAAATTTATGTAGTTGCTGTGGAGTTGATTCAACTCATCGACTAGCATGTGCCGTCATGTTAATTTTTTGTGTAAATCCAGCATTGAATTGACCCTCGTTTGTGAAGCAGCCCAGCGTAAAATGACGGCATGGCAACAACACTCTACTACAACAACTCTTTCTCTTCTCTAAAGCAGCCCAACATGGCCTCACCCCCTTTGTTGCGTCTTCCCAGGGGCAGAGTTTATGTAAATTTTGGGGTTTGTGATGTCACCAACCCAGGAAGAAGCTTGTTGTAGTCCCTATCAGCCGTTTGTTGTAGTTCTTAAAAAGCGATATCTGTAAAGAAAGAAGCTTTACAGATATCGAAAACATATACAGAAAAATATCTCCCTTTGCATTTAACTTTGAGCGTTGTAACTTTGCAGACATTTATGCTCAAACTAAAATTTAAAAATTAAAATCATAATCAAGGACCCCTTTAAAATAGCATAATAGAGGCACTTTAAAACTTACATATTTTCATTTCATTTTTTCTTTATGAAAGTTACATTAAAACAGTCTTATAAACTTTCAGTATTAAAATATGAAACTTGTGCTGTAATTCTTGTGCACATCACTGTCTCTGTATTTTGAAAAAGTTTGTTCTGTAATTAATCGGATTTGTTTATTCAGAACGGTACAGTACAAGTTCACATTTAATTTCTTGAGATTGCCAAATTGCTCCTCAAGGGTTCGTAGATGAGGGCTGGTGTGAGGATAAGGGCAATTAAAGAGTGGAGAAGTGCTAATAGGGCAGCTGTTGGATGTGTAAACTGTTGGTCGACAGCCAGCAGCACAGTTTCTAATCAGATGGGTATCTGAACTGAGTTCATGCTGCTCCATGACCTCTTCTCTTCTCTGCTAATGATCTCATAGTTGAGTGTATCTGTGGCATAAGTTCATGAGTAGCTCGAACTTCTTTCAGAGGAAACTAGTATTGCTTGATTAAACTTTAGGAGACTTAAGTCTCAGTTTCATTTAAGTATCACCTTTGTCTCAGATGTTTCTCCTCAGTCCTATAAAAATAAGTGATGATATTAACTTGAAACAAATGAGAGAATGAGATTACTGCAGTCTCTGCATGTGAGTGTTAACTGACTATTGTGTGAAGACTGAATGTGCTTTGTAAGTCCCTTAACTGGCCGTGATTCAGATCTGCAGATCTATGCTGTTAGTCCTGTCCCTGAAAACCAGGACGTCCTGCAGAGAGACGGAGTGCCCAACAACATCAAGAGCTTCTACAAAGTCAACCATATTTGGAGGTTTCGCTATGACAGGCCTTTTCACAAGGGCACCAAAGACAAAGAGAATGAGTTTAAGGTGTTGTAGACGTTATCTATCTATCTGTCTGTCTGTCGTTCCGACTATTGTTCCGTCCATTGTTCTATCTATCGTTCTATCTATCTATTGTTCTATCTATCGTTCTATCGTCTGTCGTTCCATCTATCGTTCTGACTATTGTTCCTTCCATTGTTCTATCTATCTATCTATCTATCTATCTGTCTGTCTGTCTGTCTGTCTGTTTCGACTATTATTCCATCTATTGTTCTGTCTGTCTGTCTATCTCTATCGTTCCGTCTATCTGTCTGTCTGTCTGACTATCGTTCCGTCTATTGTTCCGTCTATCTGTCAATCTATCTGTCTGTCTGTCTGTCTGCCTGTCTGTCACCAAAATGAATCTGGAATGTTTACATTTTTGAAAATCAATATTATGATGTTATGATGTTGTTTGTGTTGTGTTGTAGAGCCTGTGGGTTGAACGGACGACACTGACCCTCGCTCAGAGTTTACCTGGCATTTCACGCTGGTTTGAGGTTGAGAAAAGGGAACTGGTGAGTCATAACTTTAAAAAAAGCAAACATTTTACAAGACACTTGTAGACTTTAACTCTTGATAAATCATAAACATGGCCAGTCACGTACAAGGCAAGGTTTTTCCAAGCACTTCGGCACTGTCATGAATTTAAAGCTCCTGGGATGGCACGTCCGCCATCAAAACAATAATTTAAACATAAACAGAGAAATCATAACCTCTGTGTGCTTTCAATATAGGTGGAGATGAGTCCCTTGGAGAACGCCAGCGAGGTGATTGAAAATAAGACGCTGCAGTTAAGAACGCTGATCGCACAGTGTCAGATGAGGCAGATGCTGAACATCAACCCTCTCACCATGTGCCTGAACGGAGTCATCGACGCCGCTGTCAACGGAGGGCTGGCTCGATACCAGGAGGTACGGGAATGGATGGAGAGCAGTCTCAATCTGATTCTGGTAGATTAGGGGTGGACTTTGGGTTGGCATTTTATTTCACTGACTTGAAACTTGGATCAAAAAAGTAGAAAAGAGTGGGGGGGGAAAGTGGCCCATTGTGCAAAGCTGATAAGACCTACAGTATTCACACAGGCTCAAAGCTTTCACTTACAAGCTAGAGTTTCAACATAGTTCAACTACTACAGCAATAGGGAGGAAGGAACCTTTTCATAGTTTCTAGAACTATTGGCTGAAGTACCTGGATTTTTCTGTGTTCGCACCGCAGGAATTGGGAACGATTTTAGTTCTAGGAAATCCTTTTGGGGGAACTAAATTAGCTCCTACTTCAGAGTAGGGTCTAAACCAGCACTATAGGAACTATCAATGACGTGAATGTGTGTTGATTGGTCAAATGCATGTCAAACACCGGCACCCAGCATTTTTAAAAAGCTGTGTAAACATATTTACTTCACGATGGAAAACAGCCATAACGGCATTTACCTGCTGGTTGTGTTCTTTTCTCTGCATCAGGTAAGGTGACTGATTAATAATGTTAGTAGCAATGTTACTGTTATTTACTCCCAAATACTGATTGAATGCATATGAAATTGATTATTTTGTATTCAATTACAGAAAAAATAAAAAACAGTAACAAATCTTAGAAAATTGTTTTTACATTGACAAAAATCCTCCAGGATTCAATGTCATGTCAAAAAAATGTACATATTTATGGAGTTTTATGACACAAGGCAGTCAAAATATTGAAATATTTGAACTATTGTAGTCCAGAATGCCTTGACTTTGTTGTTGTCTCATGGTCTTGACAACATGAATTGTCTGTGAAGTGATTTAATGGTCTTGAGTGTAATGACTCCAGTTTTACCTTACTCCTTTTAGCAAGATGAAAGACCAGTTTCTAGCTGTTGTTTTCAGTGAAACCCTCAAAAGAGCATTCAGTGGATGTTTAATGACTACCCCACATCCTCACACTTCATAGGACTGTTTACTGCATGTATCTCTGACAGTTGCCAAGCAACAGCATGTCGAGCACTGGCCTTTTGTGAGCGTGAGCTTCAACTAAGTGTATTAAAAAGGAAGAGCTAACTGCAGGGGTCCTCCTGAATCCCAGCATGCACCTCACTGCACAGATGATGAGTTTACCGCAGAGCACAGGGCTGCAGTTCTATGAAAGCCGGATCAAAATGTCACTTACACATGACAATTAGCATGATAGATTAAACAAGAGTCATTGAAACATTCTCAGCGTTATTGTAATGTTGCGTAATGATTTCTGAGAAATGAGTAGGAGTGTAGGTTTGTTTACAGCAGAGAAATGGCTGCGAGACATGCAGTGAATTTCAGTGTGTGGGTTTATTTATTAACTCTTCTTTTCGTAAAAAAATTAGACTGAATACAAATGATGGACGCCTCTCTACTTTCTCTCGCAGGCATTCTTTGCGAAAGATTACATTGCAAGTCATCCAGAGGACGGAGAGAAAATTACTCGTCTTAGGGAACTGATGTTTGAACAGGTACAAAACCAGTAGTTTTGATGTGATGTGACACACATTTTTTGTCTGCTAATTTATTCAAAAATATATAAATAATTCAATTCATACATACATTTAAAGAAGCAACTTATCAAAAATATAACATTTATGCATTAACAATTAATTATATTTGACTTGAAAACTGAAAAATATTTTTTACATAAAAACAAAACAATAATTATTATTATTTTACTTTTTACTTAATGGTTATTCCACATTAAATTTTTAAACTCATTAAATTTAAAAATTGTTTTGAAATTTTTTTTTTTTAACCATATAAAACCAGCATTCATACAAAGAGCACATTTTTCTTTTTTTATATAGCATATGTAAATATTTAGTTTGTTCTCTCTGACTTGTTTACAGGCCCACATTCTGGAATTTGGTTTAGCTGTGCATGAGAAGTTTGTCCCGCAGGATATGAGGCCATTACATAAAAAGCTCGTTGACCAATTTCATGTAATGCGCTCCAGTCTGGGAATTCAAGTATGTTTACTGTTACATATTGATATATATTCACAGGTCTTTAAAGCTGAATTGTGTAAATGTTTTAATGATAAAATGCATATCCTAGCTTAATATGCAACTGTAAGTAAGCCATTTGTAGCTTGATTTCCCTGAAGAGTTTAACACTGTTTAGCAGCTCAAGTTTAACACATTACAGTGCTTTCAAAACATTTTTGTTTGTTTGAAAATCCCGACCAGGGGTGCGTTTCCCAAAAGCATCGTTTGCCAACTATGGTCGTAAGTCCCATTGAACTCTATTGGTAACGACAGAACTTGCGACCGCTTTGGGAAGCGCACCACAGTCTTGACATAGCAACACAGGCTCAACCAATGGCATGGATTTGGGGTGGGGCTATTGATTATGACTGACCAATAGCAGATGGAGGGAGTGTTTTGAGAAGCCTGTTTGAAAAGTTGATTTGCTTAGTGCCACTAGAGGTGCTGTAATTACACACTTTACCTTTAAGAAATGGTGGTATTCATTTTAACCAATAAACCAATTGCTAAACCAGTTCATATTTTGTCATCCAGCCACAAGAGTTTCCCGCTTATGTGCGAGTTAGTCCACTGCATTTTGCCAATGGCAGTCCGCGCACATGTAGGACTCCCGTACCTAATGCCATCAGCCCAGAGGGAGGCAGAATCGTGGCGAGACGCAGGTTTGTGTCATCTTAATCGCATGTTGAGACTTCTTCTGTGGATTTTTGTGACACAGATTTAGAGATAAAAAGTTTTGTAAAAGTTTGAGAAGTTGAACTCAATTCAAATCACAGCCAAGTAGATGCTATTTAGGAATGCTTATGTTTTGCATCAGGGTTGACAGATTGGCAGCGAGAACACACCCACACTTTGCTAAATTTATCCTGAGTCTTTCTCTTGTGTCTTTCAATTCCCTTTCAGTCCTCTCAGCTATCCAGCCGTCAACCGATACTCCTCATCCTCACTGTCATCACAGGCCTCAAACGAAGTGAGCAACATCACCGGCCAATCAGAGAGCTCGGATGAGGTCTTCAACATGCAAGTGAGTTATAATATTGGTTTTACAATTTTAAAATTACATATATATGAGCAATATCACACGAGTAGGAGTGCGATATGGCTCTATATCAGCACGGCTGTGATGTAGGTGAGTGCCGTAGGTATATAGAGCCATATCGCACGACTACGACACTGCATGTTTATACGACAGTTTGACAGCACAAGTGTGTAAATAAATAAGAAACAAAAACAGTGTGTCTTTAAAAAAACCTTCTTGTGCGTGGAACTACTTCCTTCCGCAACGGATTCAAATCTTAAGTTTAACAGTTTAACAGATGAGCCCAAGTCTCTGTTACTAAGGCCGTGTGTCCACCAAAGCATTTTTTCCAGCAGCTAGCATACTTTTCCACTTGTTTTCAATGGGAGCGCCATGTTCTTTAAACGCCAGGAGCGTTAAAGGGTTAGTTTACCAAAAAATGAAAATTCTGTCATTTATTACTCACCCTCATGTCGTTTCACACCTGCATTCATCTTCAGAACACAAATTAAGATATTTTTGATGAAATCCGATGGCTCAGTGAGGCCACCATTGACAGCAAGACAATTAACACTTTCGATGCCCAGAAAGCTACTAAAGACATATTTAAAACAGATACAACATTCATTCTTCAGGTTATGTCCTTGTTTATAACCTTGTTTTAGTCCCTTTCAATATAAAAGTCTTTGCTACTGACCCATAAAGACAGTCTCTTGTCGCCATCTAATGGTGTAACAATGTAACCTGCACTGAAGTCAAAATCACCATCACTAACATCACTTTCTCAATACCAAATTCTATGACTAAATACTACTATTTATTGTTGTCAAAAATTGACTTCGATACCAAGTCTGTACTGAAATTTTAGAAATGTGCCGCTTTGAGCGCTGTTGGGTGGATTCGTAAACACCTCTGATTGGCCATTGTGTTCACATGCTCAGCAGATATGTCTGTGATTGGCTACAGTGTTTAACGAACGGGAGCATTTGAAAGCACATGGAAGTGTTTGAATTTAAAAGCGTTTTGAAAGCAGGAGCGTTTGAAAGCAGGTCCGCTGATAGACGGCTGCTTTCAAACGCTCCCGTGTGTATCTGTGTAAGCGCTTAGTGAAGAGCATCATTGATGTCTATTTACAACATGTTTTTGAAGCATTGATCATTGTAGCCAATCACAGACATATCTGTTGAGCGTGTGAACAGAATGGCCAATCAGAGGTGTTTAAAGGGGGGGTATCACACACAGTTTCTACCAATCTCATGTTAATCTTGAGTACATCTAGAGTAACAATGCATCCTTCATATCTCCGAAAAGTCTTTAGTTTACGCTAAACCGAGTCTTTCCGGAAAAAAGCCGAGATCCTGGAGGCGTGTCTGCCGTCAGTGCTGTGGGCGGAGCTAAAGGGTCACGAGTGTGCACAGCTTCTGCATAGAGATCGCATGTTAGCTGCGACATCGTTATAAATAAAAAGGGAACAAAAACGTTTGTGTTGTTTTCATTATATGCACTTGCGCGCCGATTGCCAACAAAACACAGACATCCAATGCAGCTTTACTCACCGCCCCCTCCTGCAAATACAGCGCAGAACTGGTTCTTGTTTACAAAGTATTCGTCACAAACAAACATACATGCACAACTCTGTTGCTGCACGGGAAAAACAAACTTCATCCACTGTTCCATTGACGCTGGGTTCTTTGGGAAGCTGAAAAAGGTCATCTTTCCCTCACAACCAAAAACACACTCCTTTGGTGACAGGAGCTGTGTCTCATTTCAGAGGCTGTGTCTTCCGGGGGTCGCATTTGAAGGCTGCATACGTCATCAAGGATGTCTTATTTAAGAAAAGTAACTGTAATAAAATTGACATTCATTGTGAGGTGTAAAATACTGTAATTTCTTTCTTACGTTGCAATCTAACAGTTATTTTTCTTAAATGAGATGGCCTTGATGATGTATGCAGCCTTCAAAGGGTGCAGCCCCTGAATTGGGACATAGCCATTGTTGAAAAATCTCTCTGCTTCCGTATCCCTAACGAAATGCGTTGATGGGCGTGGCCGTGCTCTTGCTCTGAGTGATGTGTGTGTGCACACTTATCAGGGAGAAGTGCCTATACAAGGAATTCCGCTCTCTTTTGACGTCATAAGGAACACATTCGAAAAAAAACTCTCTGAATCCTGTACCGAAACCAGAAGTAGTAGATTTGGCACAGGAATACTCCGTCATACATTCAATTCATGTTTTGAAACTTTGGCCATATTTAGCTTGAGAATGCAACTCTTTGACAGTGTAAATAAGTCAGAATGCATGAAATAGCATTATACCCCCCCTTTAAGAATCTGCTCAACATCGCTCAAAGTGTCACTTTTTTAAATTTCAGTACCGACTTGGTACTTGGTATCACTACTACTTTTATATATATATAAAATATTATTTATTGAGCAATAATATTTAATACACAATAGCTATTGTAAAAGTTGCAAAGCAATTCAGTCAAAAGTACATATGCAGTGCTCTGATACAGCATTAAAGTTATATAAAAATATATAAAGTTATGAAACCTTGCCCTCAGCCAAAACTATCTCTATAAATAAACTGGGTATTTGAAGTACAACTACATTCTTGCCTAAAAACTCTTAAAACTAAATTCTGTTACACAACAACAGTAGTATTTGTAAAAATATAGTGGGTTCACTCCTCCACCATTGACACTCGCTGTGAGAAAGCTGCCAGTGGCTTGATTCAAATGGTGAAACGGTTCACGTGGTGATACTGGTAGAATATCGCATGGCTGGAAAGCCAATCAGATTCGAGAACCTGGTGTATAACTATATGAAATATTACTTATTAATACTAGTATGAATGTATACAAATTACTTATAGATAATAAGACTATATAGTAATAACCTTTGTTATTTCCATCAGTAATTTATATTTATATGATCATTTTTATTATTTAAATTAGCTCATTTACTTGAACAAATTACTAAATCACATTATGTATCTTTTGCCTTTTTTCTAGCCCAGTCCATCTACCTCAAGCCTCAGCTCAAATCACTCTGGCTCACACAATGTGAACAGCTCTGCACCCTCCAGCAATAGAGGTGAGTGAATTCAATAGACTATAAGCAATCCGGCACTCGAAAGCAAGCAGCACTTACCATGCCTCGCAACATAATTGGCATCATTTTGCAGCATTGCCTCATTTCCTCTGTTATTTCGTATCCTTTCAACGCATGCACTACGTGTCTTTATTCCTCTTCATTAGCTTCACCACTGCCGTCTGACAAGCACAAGCACTCCAGAGAGAACGCCTGCCTCTCTCCACGGGACAGACTCTGCAGCGGCATTTTCCCCAGCCCGCTGGACCCCACACAGGTCAGTGCAGTTGTACCTGCGCTGTTTAAAGACACATTTAACAATTACAAGCGAAACACAATATTCAGTGGGAAATCATGTAGTGTGGGGCTTCATTTTTATCCATCAAGGTCCATCAACTTCCATTGAAAGATGGACCCAAGCCACATCTAGAGACCATAATATTTAAAAAATGTAAGGGTGGACTCTTGATTTGAGAGAGTCAAAGTGAGTTTTTTTTTTATTATTATTATTATGTATTAAATATATTACTTTTTCTGTTCACATTTCATCAACAGAAAAGAAAATAAGAAAACATTAATTGAATTAAATATTGAAAATTAATAATTACGATATGCAATATATAATGTAAAAATAATATAAATGTATATTTTCATATATTATGTCATATTTTTTTGTAAATAGTCTAAATAATAATTTAAACTATAAATATTAATTTTTATTGAAAATAGTAATAGTTATTATATGCATTATATAATGTAAAAATAATATACATGTATATTATATTGTCATATATTATTATATATAATTTATTTAGATTTTTTTGTAAATACTCTAAATAATAATTTAAACTATAAATATTAAGTATAAAAAAATGTATTAAAAATAATAATTACTAATTACTATATGTATTATATAATAGAAAAATAATATAAGTGTATTATATTATGTCATATTATATATAATTTATTTAGATTTATTTATTATTTATTTTGTGTAAATAGTCTAAATAATAATTTAAACTATAAATATTAAGTATTAAATATTTTTTTGAAAATAGTAATTAATAATTATATGCATTATATAATAGAAAAATAATATAAATTTATATATTTTTTAAATTATATATCATTTATTTAGAATTTAGAATTTTTTAAAATAGTATAAATAATAATTTAAACTATAAATATTAAGTATAAAAAAAGAATAAGAATAAATAAATACTTAAATGTATTACATTTTAAAAAATCTTTAGAGTAATGTGCTGTGAGCTGTTGAATCTTTTACATTTATTATTAAAGTCAATTTTTCTTTCATGTAGTCTTTCATGAAGTCCAGCTCACAGTGTTCAGTAAACGTGCAGAGAGAAAGAGAGTATAGAAGGTGTAGCGGATTCACTGAGATTTATATCTTTTATATCTTTTGCAGAGGATGATTCCGTTCCAAATACCGGTGGATTCACCATTACCACGGTGTGAAGCCAATCTCCCCACACCTGAGACAGGTATTGCAGCTTTCTGCTGTGAGATAGAACACCGTTACACTTGAATCGGTTATGTACAGCTCAATGACATGTTCTTTTGTTCCTGTGTGTGTGTTGAATAGGATCTCTATGCAAGAACGTGAGGTCACTGTCTCCCATGCCATCCGCCCGCTCCCCTCAGAAGGTGATTCTTTTATGCTTAATTCACTCGTTGCGGTATTTTTTTCTTTCTGCGATATACTGTATATTGTGATATAATGAAATACAGGAACGTTAACCAGATGACCTGAATAGCTATATTTGGAAAATTACTTTTTTTTTTTTTTTTAATTAGGGTGTTCACACTTATGTTTACTCTTTACAAGAACTAACTTAAACCATAAAGTTAGAGTTTACAAAAATATCTCTCCACTTAAGTTTGCAAAGGCACATTTTTGATATTATACATATTTTGATATTGATACATATTCAGTATAAATATAAGAAATATAGTGTAATATTGTAACTGTTGCACTGTATAATAATAGAACATTTCATTTTAAAAAATCATTATTTTATAGTACAACTGTAAAACTACAATACTAAAATTTTCTAATTTTTATTTTGAATAAATATGAATATCTTGAATAAAAACATAATGCGATATACAGCGATATAGAGTGCATTAGTGCCACCCCCTTATTCAGCAGCGCTGGTTCCGGAAGTATTTTTTCCATTCATTTTTCCTATAGGGATTTAACAAAGTCTTCATTAAAAAGTGAAAAGCCATGAGCCAAGCTAATCAGATACAAGGTGAATCACAACACTACCAACTTTGATTTGAAGCAAAAAAGTTTTTTAAATTGAACAAAAAGACAAAGGTACAAGACTGTGTACTTAAAGGATTATTTCACTTTCAAATTAAAATTACCCCAAACTTTACTCACACTCAAGCCATCCTAGGTGTATATATCTTTCTTCTTTCTGATGAACACAACCGGAGTTATATTAATAAATGGCTCCAGGGGGTAAATAAAGGCCTTCTAAAGCGAAGCGATGCGTTTGTGTGAAAAAAAAAAAATCCATATTTAACAAGTTATAAAGTAAAATATCTAGCTTTCGACTAAGTTATCATTCAAAATCCATGTTCCTATGGAGAAAATGAATGGAGTTTTTAATTCCGGAACCCGACTGTTGCACTCTATTGTCGCTGCGGTGTGTCACATGAAAAGCTTAACATGAAAAAATACATTCTAAAATAACGGTCGCCTTAAAAAAACTCATGCCGGGGGCTCAGCTAGAATATTTTAAACTTGCGTGTGAAAGGCTTAATGAAATTTGTGCTTGATTTTGCTCTGCAGTCAATGGTGCCGCCCCTCACACCCTCTCCGACCGATGGCTTACCAATGGGGAGTCTGGCATCTCACTCCCCTGCCCGCTCCGGCAGCTACAGCAGCGGTATCTCGTCCCTCAGTCGCTGCAGCGTATCTGAAACGTGTGGGATCGACCTCCCGCCACCCGACCCTCCTCTGCCCCCCGCCATTCCCACAGACATGCCCATTCGCCGGGGCAGCAAGACTCCTCCGCCCTACAGCGTCTACGAACGGAACAATCCCCGGCGAGCGACGCCACTGCCTCACAGTCTATCAGTGCCGCCCAGTACTGACAACCCCAGCCTGAACGCGAAACCCCAACTGAACCGCACACAGCGAATTAATTCAGAACCCCGCCACCGGCCCACCCCTAGGAAGGTCTCTCAGCTGTAGCGTGTCTGCGGTAACTGGAAACTGGGACTTTTTTTTTTGCAGTTGTTTGCTGTAAAATTACTGTAGGTTATGTATCATAATTGGGAATGTTTTCAAATGCAAGGAGGTGCATTTATGTGAAGGACTGGGAGTGGCATATTCATAAATAAATCTTTCAAATCTATTAAATAAGAGTGTCAATGAATAAATAGGTCTATGTCAATACATACAAAAATATGTATCCAATGCAAAAATAATTCATTTAAAAGCTATTTATTTATTTATTGACACATTTCATGTTTTATTTATACTATTTATAAATAAAGAAAGTTATATGGCTATCTTTTGAATCTTTTAAAGAAGTGTCAATAAATAAATAAATGTTAATAAATCAATGCAGAATGTAATTTAAAATAAAATTGTATAACTATATGTTGTTATATAATTGTATTTATTTACCAATAATAATACATTTATTGTATCAATAAATAAGAAAATTAATTTATTAAATAATTTTATTACATAACTAAATCCATTGGACTTCAGTGTATTCATTGACATATACACAAATTTCATTGACATTTTCACTAAAGATTTATTTACTATTATATCTCACTCTTAGTCCTCCATACATTTTGTTTTTTAATTTAGCGATTTGTATTCTAAAATGGAAATGAAAGTAAATCAGAATGCTCCTATGATGAATGTTTTCCTTTTTTTTAATTCATTGATATTAAGTAGATCATCTTAATTTCATTTTACAGCTGCATATTTGGTGGTTTATTGACTGTTTTGTGGAAGTCTGAGGTGCAGCTCAGAAACGTTCTTCACCGATGAACTGAACTGGACATCTTGGCATAGTCCTTCTGATATGCAGTTACAGCTGGAAATGATAACGTACTGGAAAAGCCATGAAGAGATTATGTACGCTTTGAAATGGCATGTAATTTACAGCAAAATCTGAAGATCTGGCAGGTCCATATCCCATTTAGAGTGCTCTGAAACATATTGCTAGCAAGGTATTTTTGATAGAAGTACAAAATCAGTGTTGTACAGCTTTTCTTTCCACACTACGGCAGTCTTTTTTCTTTTCTTTTTTTTCGGTCTTACACAAACCGAGGTGTGCAGCTAGACCTGCATCCCGTTTTAACCGCTTTGTACTTTCCGGAATGGCTAAAAGGTGCTACATATTTCTTAGTGTTTGTTTTTTTTCTAATGTAGCCTCGTATCTACCGAAACTGCCTGACCGTTTAAATGTGCCATGTGATGAAATTGTGTGGTCTCCGAGTTTTGTGCCAAAGATGCAAACAGTATTAACTTCTTTGTCAGTGAGAGTAGTTAGGAAAGCTTAACTGAAGTTAGCGTGACCGCTAGTGCTCAACAATGTGCTTCTTAAACCGTGTGCAGAGGCGTAGATCAAGACTGCATGGGGCATGAGCAGTACAAAGCAATATAACCACTGTAGTTTGCCGAGAGTGATAGAAACAAACATCATCTAGTTCTGAGATGACTTTTCCCAGCAGCCTGATCCCAAATCAGGTTGTGTTGTTGCCGTAGTCACTTCCGAACAATATTGGGTAGATCAAAATCTGTTTTTCTTTCTCCTTTAAATGTTAAATCTGACAGAACTTCTCTCATTAAGGTCAGAAATTCAATTTGGACTCTTATTTGAACTTTAGGTCATCGATGATAAACACAAAATTTAGGAAATGCTGTGTGGAATTGATTTTCTTTTATATTGGGTTTACCTTTTATATTTTTTTCCATTAAAAATTTCTTTAAATCATTCTATGTGTAATTTTTACATCAAAACATTCATTTTGCTAACAAAGCCAGCAAATGTTCATTGAAATGGCCGATTTTAGGCATTTAAGAAGTTATATTTCAAAGAAAAGAGAAAAGTTGCCACATTTTGACGAAAAATTGATAGTAACAAACAGCTTTTTCACTGCCAGCTTGAAAGCCCACAATTCTTTTAATAAATAATGGACAATTTGATGTGTAAATGCAACTTTAAAACGCGAATCTTGGCTGTTTACTTTATGAATCACGTATGGACAGTTGATATGGTCTGATTTTTATAAAAACTGTTCACAGCAAAAATGTCCCCTGTGATTTCTTTGCATTTTTGTAGATAGATACAAAGTATTTTTTGGCAACCTAAAACGTCTGAAGCACGAAGAATCAAACCAATGTTGGAATGATGACAAAATACTTAAAGATGGGCACCGATTCATTTGTACACTATTTTATTAATGGCTTTGCGGCAATATTCTCATATTCCCATGCTACGAGAGTTGCTCATTTTAGGCAATCATGTTTTGTAATTTCGATGGATTGCCAATGGTCAAGTCGTAGGACTTCAACTCTAGTTGCGCTTGTATTTCTCCTCTCCTGTTCTCTCCTTTCACTCTCCTTTTTATGGATTATACTCTTTCTGTTCAATTTTTTGAACTTGTAAAGTTGTACTTTATATCATACAATGGGATGAAAGTATTCCATATAGCCTGTGTTACAGATTTTGTACAAAAGGTGTTTATATGAAAATGTAACCAGTTCATAGCTTTGAATGTTGCAACTAAAGTTTTTATTTGTAAATGTTGAATATTAACCATCAAACAAATAAAGGTTGATTGATGTAAAGTGTGAGTTTTTATATATTATTGCTTCTCTTGAGATAGATCAACGAAGACTGCAAACAACCTTACAAACATTAACCACAGCTTCTTTAACTGTTTGACAGAGTTCCCATTTTATTTATTACGGTTAACTTGGTGGAAACTAGGCTATCTTGTTGGAAGTTTCAATGAATTTAAATGACCGAAATTTACATCTTCCACACATTAGCTACAGGTGTATCTCAATAAATTAGAATGTCGTGGAAAAGTTAATTTAATTCAATGCACACAGACTGAAGTACATTAAGTCTTTGGTTCTTTTAATTGTGATGATTTTGACTAATTTAACAAAAACCCACCAATTCACTATCTCAATAAATTAGAATACTTCATAAGATCAATAAAAAAAAAGGATATTTTAAACAGAAATGTCAGGCTTCTGAAAAGTATGTTCATTTCTATGCACTCAATACTTGGTTGGGGCTCCTTTTGCATGAATTACTGCATCAATGCGGCGTGGCATGGAGGCAATCAGTCTGTGGCACTGATCAGGTGTTATAAGAGCCCAGGTTGCTTTGATAGCGGCCTTCAGCTCTTCTGCATTGTTGGGTCTGGTGTCTCTCATCTTCCTCTTGACAATACCCCATAGATTCTCTATGGGGTTCAGGCCAGGCGAGTTTGCTGGCCAGTCAAGCACAGTAACACCATGGTCATTGAACCAGCTTTTCGTACCTTTGGCAGTGTGGGCAGGTACCAAATCCTGCTGGAAAATGAAATCAGCATCTCCATAAAGCTTGTCAGCAGAAGGAAGCATGAAGTATTCTAAAATTTCCTGGTAGATGGCTGCGTTGACTGTGAACTTCAGAAAACACAGTAGACCAACACCAGCAGAAGACATGGCAGCCCAAATCATCACGGACTGTGGAAACTTCACACTGGACTTCAAGCAACATGGTTTCTGTGCCTCTCCACTCTTCCTCCAGACTCTGGGACCTTGATTTCCAAAGGAAATGCAAAATTTACTTTCATCTGAAAAGAGGGCTTTGGACCACTGAGCAACAGTCCAGTTCTTCTTCTCCTTAGCCCAGGTAAGACGCTTCTGACGTTGTCTTTGGTTCAGAAGTGGCTTGGTATGTGGAATGTGACAGTTGTAGCCCATTTCCTGAAGACGTCTGTGTGCGAACAGCCAGCTCTTTCAGCAATGACCCTCTGTGGCTTACACTCATTGTAGAGGGTCTTGATGATCATCTTCTGGACAACTGTCAAGTCAGCAGACTTCCCCATGACTGCTGTTGGGATTACTGACTTAAACCCGGTATTTAGACCCTGAGAATGGTAATTTAATAGAACTTGAAATTAAATATTCTAATAATTTGAGATACTGATTTTTTTATTTTGATGAGCAGCAAGCTGTAATCATCAAAATGAAAACAAAAAAGTCTGGAAATATTTTACTTTATGTCTAATAAATCTAGAATATATTTAAGTTTTAAGTTTGAATTAAATTACAGAAAAAAATAACTTTTTCATGATATTCTAATTTATTGAGATGCACCTGTACTTTAAAAAAAGTATTATAATTTTTTTCCCCTGAAATATTACCATAGTAATGTTTTGTGGCTATGTAGCCTACAATAGTATGGTCAGGTGCATCGAACGCAAAGTTTCTCAGGGGAATGCAAAACATTTGCGAGAGAACACAAAAGTATCAACTTATTATTGAAGTCTCTTTTGGGGCTCCGTACTTTACTGATATAGCCTAATTGTTGTATAACTTCAAATAAATCTCTATTGACTTTGTAAAATACATTGTGAAAATTACATGTGACTTAACTTTATGATCAGTCGTCTACCTCATATCCTCGTTTTCGTTTGCTAAAATTAAATATGAATGTAATAATGTTTGTGAGGGCTTTTCCTCTCATTTTCTTGGCTGCGTCCGAAAACTGGAAAATGCTGCCTTCGGAGGACGCATTTCAAGGTAAGAAGGCATCAAAGAACGTCCAAATCTAATGATAGCTTCACTTCCTGTTTCCTGAGATACCTTCATCTGATTGACTTTTGAAGGCAGCATAGATGTACCCTTCGCTGCCTTTTATATCCCACAATATATACTTTCCATTCTTTGACAGTTGAGCTAGAAAAATAAAGATGGTGTCAGAAAGTTTGCTGGTCAGTTTGTGTGTAAATGTACATTTTTGACCAACATTTTCCACTTTTGATGTAATTTCTGCTGTGGTAATTAAATATTTGTTTATTTCTCACCAAAGCTCGGGCTATTTTGCTGTAGATCATTAAACTGCTGCCTTACAAGTCATTGCCTGATAAGGCAGCGAGGCAACAAGTCAGCTGCCTAGGTTTTCGGATGCAGCCCTTGTTAGCGCACGTTAATATATGAATCAGATTTGGAGGGCTTTAGGACCCGGGAAACAGCGAGCGTGGTGTCGTAATGACCGGAGCGACGTACAGCACATACATAAGACATTAGGTGAGTGTGTTGACACACGTCTGAAACCATTGTTACTCGGCATTCAGACCTAAACAGTGCTGAAGGATTTATGCTTCATTTTTGCTTATGTTTTTTAATTGTATCCATCCATTATAAATGTTATCACACGCCAGTTGTTTGCTCTTGCTTGTAGTAGTAGCGGCATGTCCTGTTAATCCAACGTGGTCGCCATACTAAACTACTAGTGGATTTTCTCATACAGTGTGAGGTAGTGTCGCGGTTTTTAACTTAGTAGTACACAACAAAATTAAAACAAGAGAGATGTAAGATAAGACGATGACATTTGCTAATGTTGTAGTGTTATTTGAACAGGCGATATGTCAGAGCTCACAGGCAGTGTCCCAAAACCTGTAATTCTTTTGTATACTAGTTAGAATAACTGAACTACTACAAATGTACAGAATACTGTATCCCACAATGCAGTGCACTTGAATCGACCATGACCTTCCATTTCCAGAATCACAAAATAACCTTTTATCAGGCACAATTTTAAACATTTAATTTAAAGAGACAGCTGTAAGTTAAGAATTTTTTATACAAAATTAAGTTTGCAAAATAATTGTTTTTATATCCGGAATGATAACTGCCACTTGATAAATAAACACACATGCTTTGTAAAAAGGTCATGTGATGGTGATACAGTAGCCTATAATAACATTTAAATTGTTTGTTGTTGTATATGTGTAAAGTAGTAGACAATATGCAGTGTATGCTGCACAGTAAGCAGTGTTTTAGTACTCCATTCCTAACTAAGTTATTGTGTTTAAAGCATTTTTATTGTGTTTAAAGTTGCGATAGTCTTTTCTTCCCTATTGTAACGTCTCTATTGTACTGTATACCCGATTGTAACCTATTTGTCCATTGTTAATTGATTGGGTGGTTTTGCAATTGGTCGATCTCATGTGAGTGACAAATTGTCCAGCCCTACAATTTGTCAGTAAACACATCATCAGAGAAGAGAAGAGATGTCACCGCAAGGCAGAGGAGAAGTTGTTTTGATAAATGATGTGCACAGATAAATTATTTATAATCAACAATGTAATATTACATTTAAAAAATCATCAATTTTGATTTGATGGTGACTTTAAAACCAGCCTATATGTTAATTGTTAATTGTCCCAACTGTGTTTATTCCTAGGTAGGCAGCTTATAATGTTTCGAGACCCAGCCATTGCTTGTTTACTGCTCATCACAGTCACTCAGTTCAGGAGTAAAGATCAGTGTCTTTTAATTTTTACAATATATATCTCATATATTGCCAACACGTGAAGATACTGATATAAAAAGAGGCCCTTCTCCCATATGAATGCTGGATTTAGTTTCTAGGTTAATTAATTAACAAAAAGCTGCCCTGTGTAGCTGCCCTAATGAATTCTAAATGTTATTTCATATTGGCTTTGAGTTATAAAATGGTATAAAATAGTATTAGATATATATATATATATATATATATATATATATATATATATATATATATATATATATATATATACACACTACCAGTCAAAAGTTGGAAACATTAAGATTTTTAATGTTTTTAAAAGAAGTTTCGTCTGCTCACCAAGGCTGCATTTAATTAAAAATACAGTAAAAACAGTAATATTGTGAAATATTATTACAATTTAAAATAACTGTTTTCTGTTTTGAACATATTTTATAAAGTAATTTATTCCTGTGATGGCAAAGCTGAATTTTCAGCATCATTACTCCAGTCTTCAGTGTCACATGATCCTTCAGAAATCATTCTAATATGCTGATCTTCTGCTCAAGAAACATTTGTGTACAATTGTACAAAATATTTGTGTACAATATTTTTTTTTCAGGATTCTTTGATGAATAGAAAGTTCTAAAGAACAGCATTTATTTGAAATATAATCTTTTGTAACATTATAAATGTCTTTACTGTCACTTTTGATCGATTTAATGCATCCTTGCTGAATAAAAGTTTCTTTAATTTCTTTTCAAAAAAATAAAAATTCTTACTGACCCCAAACTTTTGAACGGTAGTGTATAATGTTAAAAAAGCTTTGTATTTCAGATAAATGCTATTCTTTTGAACTTTCTATTCATCAAGGAATCCTGACAAAAAAATCTTGTACACAAATATTTTGTACAATTGTATACAATAAATGTTTCTTGAGCAGAAGATCAGCATATTAGAATGATTTCTGAAGGATCATGTGACACTGAAGACTGGAGTAATGATGCTGAAAATTCAGCTTTACCATCACAGGAATAAATTACATTTTTATATATATTAAAATAAAAAACATTTCCTATAATTTGTAGTAATATTTTGCAATATTATGTTTTTACTTTATTTTTGATTAAATAAATGCAGCCCTGGTGAGCAGAAGAGACTTCTTTCAAAAATAAAAATCGTATGTAGGCACTGTTTATACACTATATTGCCAAAAGTTTTGGGATGCCTGCCTTTACATGCACATGAACTTTAATGACATCCCATTCTTAATCCGTAGGGTTTAATATGGAGTTATTAAACGAGAAGGCCTGGCTCACAGTCTCCGCTCTAATTCATCCCAAAGGTGTTCTATCGGGTTGAGGTCAGGACTCTGTGCAGGCCAGTCAACTTCCTCCACACCAAACTCACTCATCCATGTCTTTATGGACCTTCCTTTGTGCACTGGTGCGCAGTCATGTTGGAACAGGAAGGGGCCATCCCCAAACTGTTCCCACAAAGTTGGGAGCATGAAATTGTCCAAAATGACTTGGTATGCTAAAGCATTAAGAGTTCCTTTCACTGGAACTAAGGGGCCAGGCCCAACCCCTGAAAATCAACCTCACACCATAATCCCCTCTCCACCAAACTTTACACTTGGCACAATACAGTCAGGCAAGTACCGTTCTCCTGGCAACCGCCAAACTCAGAATTATCGGATTGCCAGACAGAGAAGCGTGATTCGCAACTCCAGAGAACACGTCTCCACTGCTCTAGAGTCCAGTGGCGGCGTGCTTTACAGCTGCTACACACTGTTCTTGAGCTAATCTGAAGGCCACACGAAGTTTGGAGGTCTGTAGCTATTGATTCTGCAGAAAGTTGGCGACTTCTGCACACTGTGTGCCTCAGCATGCGCTGACCCCGCTCTGTGATTTTACGTGGCCTACCACTTTGTGGCTGAGTTGCTGTTGTTCCCAATTGCTTCCACTTTGTTATGATACCACTAACCGTTTGACCGTGGAATATTTAGTAGTGAGGAAATTTCACGAATGGACTTATTGCACAGGTGGCAACCTATCACGGTACCACGCTTGAATTCACTGAGCTCCTGAGAGCGACCCGTTCTTTCACAAATGTTTGTAGAAGCAGTCTGCATGCCTAGGTGCTTGATTTTATACACCTGTGGCCATGGAAGTGATTGGAACACAATGATTTGGAGGGATGTCCCAATACTTTTGGCAGTATAGTGTATATGTATTTACCTATAAAACTAATTTCAGCATAATGCAAAGGCTTTTAAGATGCATGTGAACCTTAAAATCAATAGTTTCGCTGCATATTATAAACTTTTAAAAAGTGTTACCATAGGATATTGTGAGTCAGTCTCATTCTTTTTGTCTGCTTGTCTACAGCTGTCTGCAGCACATCATTAATCTCACCACTGCTGTGATGCAGACTAATAGTCAAGCATTCCAGCTGAAATCATACTTACAGGTGCAGACATTGAGATAATGTAATCAGATTCGGCCTGTCAGCACCGTGTTGTGAAATGCACTGTTAAAATAGGCCCATGCATCAAGGAAACCGAAAATTGCCTTGTCAAGAGTGGAAATCTGTCATTGCAGTTTCAAATTACCCTAAAGCAGCGAGTTCACTAAGCTTTTTTCGACATATTTGATGACTAGTGCAATTAAAATGGTTACGCTCAGGTATGCATAAACAAAGGTACCAGGCTACAGTTTTACATTAGGCAGGTGGCATATTTGACAGTATTACTTGCAGGATAAATGGGTTAGAAGTTATAAACGGGAAGCATATGATAAATTGATTCTGCTGGCATGAGACCACCACCGTTTCGCAGCTGTGTGGAACGGTCACCTAATATTACAGAGGCATTTGCTTTCAACTCTAGAAACACATATTTAATTGGGCTCGGCTACAAAAAATCCATCTATGTTGCACACCTGCTGTTCCAACCTTGGTTTTTATCGCTCACGGTTTTATTTTTGTCCGTAGCACATGGAAAATGGTGGAAAATGTTCTTGATTTTGAAAGTGAAAGAGCCTTTGATGAAAAATGAACTCGACGTTTTCTTTTGATCACCGTGCACCAGTTCTAGATTCTCCCATCTGCCCGTTTTTAAGAATAAACTATTAGATGCTCCACTTTACGCACCTTTGAGATCCAAGTGCCAACCATCTATGTAAAGCCTTGGCCTGGGCATTGCACCATTGTGTCACTCTCTGACTGTCTGTAGCCTGAATTAAAAAATATAGGATTGTGGCTTAGTGGAGGGACAAGTAAAAATAGAAGTTTTTTTATTTAATTTTTTTTTTTTTTTTTTAAAGGCTGTCATGTGTTGTGTGGCTCCAGGGTGATTGGCAATCTCACACTGTATGTGCTGGTGAGGGATTATTGTTGAAGCAACCTGACAGCTGGCACTTGGCAGGTCTGCCCAGAACACCATGGATAATTTAGCCACTCGTTGTCATAATAGTTAATTAGTCGCACTCTTGTGCTAGATGCATCTCTTCACAAACTAAACGAATGAATACTTAACATTACAAGAAGTTCCAGCACAGGGTAAGACACATCAGAGAATCTGGTAGATGGAGACTTGAAATCAAAATGTACCCTCTTTACTTTCTTAAAGGGACAGTTCACCCAAAAATGAAAATTTACTCACCTTCAAGTTGTTCCAAACCTGTATGAATTTCTTTCTTCTGCTGAAGATATTTTGAAGAATGTCGGTAACCAAACAGTTGATGGCACCCAATGACTTGTTTTTTTTTTCTTTTTTTTTCTCATACTATGGAAGTCCATCCAACAGCTGACGAACTGAAAAATACTGATGGTGTTGACAAAGGTCCAGCTGGGACCAAATATACAGTATAGGTAAACAGAATCATGAAACAACATTAGATGAATTCCTCATATGCAAATAAATAAATAACAACATATTAATTCACATTATATAGACATTTTGAGAGCACTTGTCAATCATCAGACATAAAACCTAAAAAAGACGTCTGACGGAGTTGACAAAACTGAATATTTTTTCTCCTTAACCACATGTTGTACAGTGGAGCATTTTTGTTTTCTTTCTCAGTTGTAGATGCCTTAATAAACATATCAAAAATGCCATGATTTATCCCACAATTTACAGGAACTATTACACCGGGATTACGGAGTTGACGTGTTAAAGCCGTGACCGCAGAGACTTCAACATTGTTTGTATAAAATATAAAAAAATATAAAACCTCCAGGACTATGTGTCCTACTGTGAGGTCCACAATGAGCAGGAAAAAGGAAAGGGGTCCTTAGAGTTGAAGATGACCATGAGATTGCCTGATTTATTCAGAATTATAAAAAATCCTAAAGGTTGACGCAAAGTGAGGACACAATTTTGCTAGGCATTTTTTATGGAAAACATAATTCAAGATTTACTTTTTGTATTGTTTGATATATTACAACTCTCTGCCTTTCAATTGAAATGTGTATTTTTGAATTTATTGCATTTTTAAACACTTTGTTTGGCAATTTTACATTGTAACCTCATGCTGAGGACAGGTTAAATTACATGTATTTTCCAAGTACTGATCATGTATTTAAAATAATACTAACAAAATTATTTAAAAATAAAAGCAATTAATTTCCTGAGTATCCAGATTTCCTTTAGATGTAACTTTTTAAGTTGTTTTTTTTTTTTTTTTTTTTTTTGATGAACTTATTTATTTTTAACATAAAGAGGGATTTTGTGTATAGGACATGTTTTTTCCCTTATCTCAAGAATCAGTGAATTTTATGTTCCAACCACAGGTGTTGATAGAGAATGTAGTAATTTCACAATTTTGAATTAATTTCTCACAGTTGCGACGTTATTTCTCATAATTGCGAAGTTACAGTTTATGCATTTGACAGATGTTTTTATGCGTTCAAGGTGCGCATTTACATTTTATCAGTTCTTCCATTCCCTGGGAATTGAACCCATGACCTTGGTGTTGCTAGCACCACAATCTACTGTTTGAGCTAAAGGTAAGCCTACAAAGAAGTAAAATGGTTTGCGAATGCTGTTTCATGCAAATTTTAAGTAGTCAGTGTTTGTATTATATTGATAGCGTTGCTGCCTTGGCTAGCCTACATATGCAGCAGAGAGTCAGGAAGGTGTCTTTTTTGCCACCACAAAAGAGGTTTTTGTAATTATCCCTGTTTGAGCCGGATCTGGCTCACAGCAGTGCAACCCTGACAAATCCTGCCTGCACTGCGTTGTGATTCGCTCAGCATTTTTTTTCACCCTCGCATCTCCTAGATTCTCTGCTAAGTTGTTGTAGTCTCTGATTTTTGAGCCTCTTGAATGCCCTCCTGCAAGCAAATGGCTTCAAGACTTTCTTCAAGTGCTTACCAGTAAGTCTGCAAAGTTGCTGCGGGAGACCTTGAGGGCTTTTTTGGGAAAATAGTACAAGCTGCTCTTCATCTTTTTGTTACTACGGTGAACTCTGTAAAATGAATGAGGGGCATAATTGCTTGCCGTGTACCTCCAAATCAAGCATCACACACTATCAATTAATGGTATTAGAGCATGCGTGCTCTTGTCAGATTCAATTTCAATGCCTCAGTGGGTTTTCTGCCCTAATGCTTTGGGTCTACAGAGTTTTGTCATTGCGAATACGTTTTACAGATGGCTACAGATAGGTGCAATTACTAAACTCATTATTTAAATGGTTGCTTTATGAGTTTTTTCTTTTTTTTGACCTCACTAGTACCTATCAATTTGATTCACGCTTAAGCGTGGTTATCTGGTCTGCTTTTGGTAATTTTGTTCTCTTTGTGAGTTTAGTCATCCAACATATCCTTGAAACATGCCTTTTTCCTGTGGAGAGACTTTTTCACAATAGTTAAACAACAAAAACATCCAGGTTTTGTTGAATTTTTGTTGTCTTCATAAGATGTTACCAGACTCTTTGAACAAGCCAAGGTCATTTTTCTTTTTATTTTCTCTCTCTTCAGGCAATGGCACAGACAGGCTTTGGGCGAAGATACTTCAGAGCGTTTGTTAGTGGCTTCTTTGTAGCTGTCCCCGTGACAGTGACTGTTTTAGATCGTCTTGCCTATGTGGCGCGCGTAGAAGGTGCCTCGATGCAGGTGAGATGTCCTTTATCCACTTTATTAAACTATTCTTGGTAACAATGTTGTTTTGACGAATCTGGTTTATTTTAGTTTTGCTGAAAGTTAGCAAAAGATGTGCATTTTTCTTATGAAACAACTTCAAGTCGCAGAAAGCAGTTTGTGTTCTTTTGGCACTTTGAGCTGTGGTGCTCTCTTTGGCTATGCAGGTCCTTGAGGCCATTTGTCACCATAGTAGTTTTCTTTCCCCATCTACACTATTTCTGTTTAATAATTTATATAGGACTTACTTAATACACTAATTTTGAACATTGATAAATCTTAGTATTTAATATATATCTCAATATATGTCCTGACATTTTTGTTTTCAATGTACTGTACAATACAGTAATATAACAGAATTATATTCAATAATTTCCATTTAAAATACAGCAGTGCAAGAATACTCATAAATATTTATGTACAGTGTTTTAACCCTCTGGTCCTCTTCGTTTAGGGATCATACTTGGCTCCTTTGCGGTCTAAAGTGACAGAAGCCTTGAAATGTAACTTTATTTTCTTTCTTTTTTTTTTCAGGAAAACCAATGTAATGTATTTTTGTTCAAAAAGTATTTTTTGATTATTATTTAAATTTTTGAGGGTATTTTATGCAATATTTATACAATTTGTATTGGCTATTTTTCCCCATTGAAAATAATACACCATTTTTTTCTAATATATTTTTGAATTATTTTTCAGTTAACGCAGTATTCCATGTTAAAATAGAGACAAGGCATTTAAAAAAACATTTTTTTTTAAGGCAGATTAGTGCCATCTGGTGGTAGTAAAAAAAAGAAAAACTTATGAAATGCCATGGTGTAACCACTAGATTCCTTTATAGTTCTGTATAAAGTAGCTTATAAATTCTCTAGTGATTTTTAGACATATAAATATTTATAATATTTATTAAGTTGTGGATTTGGATTTCTACTGAGACATTTTCAAAGACTATTTTTTGTCAAGGTTTAGGTTTTTTGATATTTTAGAGTGTCGCCCCTTAATTTTTTTCTGCACAGTGGCTGAATTGTTGTTTGTACCACCAAAAGATTCTTTGAGTTTTTGTATTTTTTCTTTTTTCCCATTAATTTCCTATGTCGGTCATTTTTGACCAATCAGGAGCCAAGTGTGACTATTTTTTTCGGCCCTTTAACATATGTTAATGATTTTTTTGGGTGTTCACATAGCTAATGCAACAAAAGTTACCAAGTGTCAGTCCATTCCGATGAAGCAAAGAAAAATGTAATCTCAAAACGTAAAAATTTTCAGCCATTTTTAACCGAAGAGGACCAGAGCATTTAAAACAAATATTCTATTGCACTATTTAAACATCTATGCTTAAGTTTTGTTAAAGTGACAGCTTGGGGAGCTTAATAGCCAATAAAAAGCACATTAAAATCATGACCATATTCACAGTTGCTTGAGTTTTAGAATACCATAAAAATAAACAAATATATTATGACTATTCAATGTATTACCCTAATAAATAGTAAGAGAACTTTACTTTAATAAGCTTCTCTATTCAAACATCAGTAACCTTTTTCTTATTATTAGGACTTTGCATTAGGGCTCAGTCGAACCAAATGTCCTAAACATTGCACTAATAGCACTAGGACCACAATGAAAGACACGTCTAATAATGAGAGAAAATCATCTGAATACACCATGCTCATTTCCTCACCAAACAGAATGCTTCATTATGTACCTAATGAACACTAACTAACCAAAACGTTGTTGTTGTTTTTGTTTTCCTTTTGGAGTCTGGTTTTCTATCTTGGTTCAGAGTGTTATAAATTTGCTAATGGCTTTTCCCGGCCCTTTCCACGGCCTTTGAATCCAAATAAGTCACTCCATGGACAATGCTGAAAGCTGACACCAATACAGAATGAGAAAAAGTGTCTGAATAAAAAAGATAGAGCGCCCAGCTGCGACAGATAAATTCTCTAGGCAGGAACGCTCGTCAGGATATTTATTTTAGAAGGACAGATAAGAGATATTTCTGTCAATTATCCCAGCAAGCGTGAAATGGCTCATCGAGATCTCCCCTAATGATTCATTGGAGGCCCGTGTATCAAGTCAGTCGTTGACTTGCATGCATGAGAAGGTTCGTCACACACAAGTTATTTGATATACCAGCACAAAAGAGTTAAGAGAAAAACAAATTCTGTTTTGAAGTTTTTTTGTAGACGTTATTTTTATCCTTTAGTCAAAAGGAAGAATGAAGAACAGAGCGGTTCTTTTCCAGAACAGAATTAAAGCAAAGTCGCTACCACTGAGTTTATTCTTAGAGTTTTGGAAGTTTATGTGGAATGGAGGATTAAAGCAATAAATCACAGACCAAAAAGAAAAAATGATAAAACTTAAAAGTTTCTAATCTAAGATTAGAGTTTAGACTCTTAAATATCATGTGGTTTGAATCTTTCCCAGCCATCCTTAAACCCAGATGGAGAGTCGTCACCTGATGTTGTGCTGCTCAACCGCTGGAGTGTGAGGAACTACCAAGTACAGCGAGGGGACGTTGTGTCAGTTCTGTGAGTAGCTGTATTTTGTCCTAAACATGTGAGCCATTATGTGACATTTCACTGTGGGCGGAGCGACCCAGCGCGACACTGCAGAAACTGTAGAAACCAAGTGACTGAAAAAATGTTCTGTTGTTTATAGTAGCTGGCTAATGTAGTGTTCAACAGTTTTTTTTTAACTTTATTGTATTGTGCGTTGTTGTGGTACGGCGTTATATATCGGTACTGTTAGAGATGCAGGATATATCATTTAACAGCCAATTTTAGAGATATTTAATTTTTATTTAGTGTCTATTTACAGTGCAAATAGTTGCCTTGTTGGCAGAGGCTGTTTGCACTAACTCCACCCACCAATGTCTGATTGAGCCAGAAAAACGTTAAGAAAGAAATGTCGCTGATAACAGGAGCAGTGGTGTGGAGAGTAAGATGGGTGGCGTTAACTTTTTAAGCGACCGACCCGAGTTCGAATCTCCCTTATCAGCTCGGAGAGGTGTTTATTTTAAATTTAAAAAAAAAAAAAAAAAAAGTTGAAAATTGGAAAAAAGTGCCTAAAGGTACGCAAGGGTCAGCATACAGTGCGTGATCCCATTGGTTCAAATTGCTTTTAATAGGTACTCTCTTTAGTACCTGATTACAATTCCTACAAAATCATGTTATGATAAATACCGTTTCAACTACAGTACGTTATAATGACCATTTATGTCTGTATTAGTTAGCTTATACTAGCATAGCATACCTGTTAACCTGTTAGCTTAGTTTATAAACACATTTACGCTTACCCTATATTCTTAATCATCTTTAATGTAAATATTTGTTCAATTAAGTGTTAAATGTCCAAATATTTAAGTTATAAATAAAACTAATGGTGTTCAATTATTCACTTATTAGGCTATTATTATTATTTGGCTGTTTATTAATTAACAGTTAATCATGTGCGAGAAATTGCATTCGGTTGGTTTTATTATGCACTAATGTGTTTTCGTACGCATTATATAGTAAGCTATGCATATTTTAAATTAATATCATTCATATATACTTAGGATGATCATTAACTGACAGTTTGTGGAGACCCGATTTCGAGGGAGGAACCGATTTGTCATGACACCGGATTTTTGTAACTGCGCGTACTTTGTGTGCACATGCGCATTTAATTTTTTTTTGTTGTTGCAGTAATTAGTTTATCCACAAGGTAGTCGAAGAAAAACTGCATAAACAGAACACACCGGAACAGCGACAATGGAGGCCTACATAGATGAGAGATTGTGCGAAGAGGTTAGGAAGTACCATCATTTGTACAACTTTACTTGTACGCGTACGCAGGCACTCGACACATGCGCAGTTTTGAGCAATCTCTCGGCATGAGTGACAACCCATGTAAACATCTTTGTATTCTTTAATGCTAAAGTTGTACAAATGATACTTTCCGAGGCTGTGCGTTCGACTGTGTATATGATATATGTAAAAAGCGAAGTATACTTTCTTCTTAACAGATATTTAATATTGGGAATGAAGTGTTTAACGGGTAGGGGTAGGATAAGTAATGTCCCAATAAAGCAGCATCCATTTATAATATTAATAAATATAATCATATACACTAAATATTTACTATATATAGCATCTAACAACTGTTTACACTTAGTGCAAAGAAAATACTGCTATTTTCACTTAGTGTAAATGTATAATCTTTAGCAAATCAAATATTATACTGTACATTATAATTTTGGTATGCCAAAATTAACTTGTAGCGTTTAAAACAATTTTAGTTTTTAATGTATTGTTTTTAATTTATTTAGACCAAAAAGAGTTATATTTTTATTATTGGTCATTTATCTGTTATCGTCCATTTCAATAATTATCGGCTTATCTGTATCAGCCCGAATTTTAATATTGTATTATTCAGTATTCAATATAATTTTCAGCCTCAAAATGAAAATCTGTTTTACACAGTTTTAGTTATAACGTTGTGATGCCTAAATTTACTAAACATATAAAATTACTGATTAAAAAAAAGTATCTATTTTGTATTAAAATTATATTTTAATATTGGCCATTTATCAGTTATTGGCTGTATTATCAAAATAATTATTGGCTTATATCAACCTAAATTGCATTTCAGTTCATTTCTAGTGTTAAGCTTCATTTTTGCAACTCAGCACTGGTGAAATCCTTGAAAATTGCCTAAAATGTCCATCTGTTAGCTGAAATTTGTGATGTTTTTTTGTGACAGAACATCATATTGATGTCAATCAGTTGAGCCTGCAGACCTCTGCTGTTCCACGCATGACATGTTGAGTCCTTATATCCACTCAGACGAAAAATATCACATTCTTTCAGAAAATTGCCACTGATATGTTCTCCATTCAGACGAAGACATCTGTAGCACTCAAAATTGCTAATTGGACCATTTTGGTCCATCTCTAATCTGCCACAGATCTCCTTGACCTTAAACTTAGCTGCTCTGAGTACACTAACTCAAGAAGAATCCTCCTCTGGATAATGAGCCCACTCTGTCAAAAGGCCTTTTAAGGGTTTCTGTCATCGCAAGTAATTGGCATGAACGCAGTCGTCTGATATACTTTAATGCGGTGCTCAACACCAAGAGCCTTTTGACACGGACCCTGCGGAGGCTATCATCTAGACTCTAGTTAGGTAACTCCTCTTTACTTTTATGTATGGTCTCTATTTTGAAGCACCGGGGGGGGGGGGGGGGGGAAGAAAGTATTTATTTCGTCCAACTTCTCGATCAAACACTCACCCTGCTGTGTTCTTTGGCTTTTATACGTTTGATAGGCCAGTAGATGGTTCAGCGCCTTTAGCTGTTCATATGAGGTTTTGATGCTGCGAAACCGAGCGACTTTTGTATAATTATAATGCCACCACAGGATGTTTATCACATTTAAAGCATTACTCTGTTGGAATTCTGATCAGAGAGTTTAACATTGAATTAATGAAGCAGAAACCTTCCTACAATTCATTAACTGCTACTACATTAATACATTTTAAAAAGTCTTAGCTTTTTTTGTAATTTTTTGTGCCTCTAGCAGTACCAAACGAAGCAAAAATAATGACTGTTTTCAAAAGGTTTTTAGAACACTCCCTTCATTTGTCATTTGTCAAACAAGCAAATGGGTCCGCCCCTAAACCCACATCATTGGCTTGACTGTTGCTATGTCAGGCTGGTCGGAATTTTCAAACAAAATTAGATTTCAGGGAAATCTACCATTTAATAACTCCTTTATAGTTGTCTCTGCATTAAGCTGGAACAGGATAAAGTTTTTTTGTGTTTTTTTATTTATTTATTTTTTGCATAAAAATAAACATTTCAGCATTAAATCGATATACTGTTTATTTAGTTTTGTGTAAATCCCTGTACTGGGAACAATGTTGAGAGTATGGTAAGGCAGATTCATTCTGTCATTACCCAAAGATGGCACTCTTCCCCTGCTGGGAATTCACTGCGCTGGGAACATGATGTTCATCCTTTGCTAAACTATTCTGAGGGGGGAAACTGGCATTGAATACTAATACTCCTGAATTTGATTGCTTTAGAATTTATTCAAGGCCCATATAACATCATGTGTATATATCTGGTTTTTAAATCGGATTCTTCCCTTTTTATATCAATATGTTAAACAATTCCTGTATTTTAAAGGAATAGTTGAACAAAAAATGACAATTCTATCATTATTTACTATTACATTATTTACCCATGATATATAATTTTTATGTGAAAAAAAAACACCATACAAGAACTGTTACAACAAATTAGATTTTAGCCTTCAGAATTCATATGGCCTACTTTTGATACTTCTATAGTGCTTTTTTTTTGTCATTTTGTTTTTGTACATGCAGAAAAAAGCTGCATAAAGACTGCAAAATGTCTGCTTTTGTGTTTAACAAGAAAGTGAGTGTATGATGGCAGAATTTTATTTTTGAGTGAACTATCCCTTTTTAAGTTTTTATATATCTGAACAATATTAATCATATTTAGATCACATGACCAATCATTCTAAATTCTGAAGCAAGTCTCCAAGTTCCACATCTGACATTCCTGAGTGCGGTTGAATCTGAATGTGTTTATGCAATTGCAAGAGTTTTGTTTTCCTCTGTCTGTTTGGATCAGATGCAGATGTAATTGGGACTCATTTCAAACGTTGTCTAAGGAGATCTCTCAGCCCACAGAGTAATATCTTATTTAGAGAACATTCCTCATCTTCAGACAGCAGTCGATGGGGAAATGGTTCTGTCAGGGTGTTTTATGCACACAGAAAACGTTTTGTCATGCTTTCAGTGTAAACAGGGACAAACTTGATGATTTTATGAATTGCCATTTGTACATTACCACTTCCTGAAAGTTCTTCCACAGCATTATTTGGTCAAAAGTGAGGGTTTTGCATCTGTTACTAAGAGGAAACGGCACAAAATTGAGAGCAATAAACATTTTGTCCTTTCAATTTTCAAACATTTTACAAATAACCACATGTCGCAAAGGATGCTTGGGAAATAAAAATAGTTGTTCTGACTAGGAGCATTGGTGGTGGACAAAAAGAGCAGATAAATGTCCATTGATTCACAGCATGCCGTGTCAATTTTCTCACTCTTTTTTTGAGCACTTTGAAGTGTGCTGGGCAGAAAATGGAATCTCATCAGGGCGGTACTGGGTTGAGTGTAATTAGCCATCTACATGGAAACCAGTTTAATTCATGCGTCCTCAGAGAGGTTTCATGAGCCGAACCCTCATTCTGAGAATTTTGCATTCAGTTCAGAGTATGAGGTGAACTGAGGCTTCTAAGGAGTTTTTAGGACCAGCATGCCTCTGTGTTCATAGACAACCTACTTAGTTGTTAATGTGGTTTCAGGAAGCCATGATGGTGGCAGCTTCATTGTTATATAAGAGTGCTGAAGGCGGTCCAGGTTTGGGGGTCTCTTGAGTAACCAGAAACCTGTTGTTTTTCAATTTCAGAGAAATATGTGAAACATCTGAAACCTATGAGAAAAAAAAAAAAAAAAAAAAAAAACGTGATACACCACCCACGGTATGAACCGTGATACTCTCATGGCGTACCGAACGCGCCCCGCCCAGCCCTGGCCCATATTGGACCTACAGTGTTGTAGCCTAACCACCATTATTCACCAAGAATCGCAATAAGCTCTGCGTTTTGTTACTTTCGATAAGAAACAAAGTGTCATCTTTCAAATTTTGTCCATTTTATCACGAAATTTAAACAAAAAATGGCGTTTGACGCTCTTTAATGTGGCGTGACAGATCACTAGGCGCCTCATTTCAAGCTGCAGTGCGGAGAGTGAGTGAACATGATCATCTTTTCCTCTTTAATACTACAGAATAAACATGAATGAACATCTGACAGTATGTTGAAAGACACAGTACAACATACTGAAACGTATAATATCTTGTGTAATCGCTCAGTGTTTCAACGACGGAAAGACGTCAATAAAACAGCTTGCAAAATGTAAACACTGTCAGGTAGCATTTACCTCAGACGAGACCACAGCTTGTTAGTTCGCCAGAGAAATGAACTCTCGCTAAATATATGCACTATATTAGCCTATATATTCATTATATTTTAATTAACTAGTTAGTGGTTTCTTGATTATTTAATGTATGTTTAAATAAATCTGTCATGAAAATGACAGCCACTGTGTAAATGATTATATTTCAACAACGAATTGGAGTAAAAACCTAATTTTAATTTAAAGTTAATACAAACAGTTTACAAGTTTGCAAACAGTTTATTTGTGTTAATTATTTTATCAAAAAATAACTAAATTTAGGCTAATAGTTTGGGCTCTGAACCTTTAATATTATAGTAATGTGCAAGTAAGGGCTCCTTGTATAGTTTAAAGCATTAGCAGAGATATTTATTTTTTTTATCCTTAAGAAACTTTTAATTATAGTCATTTAAAGACAGAGGTACAATATGTTCAGTAAACTACTGTTTAATTAAAAAAAAAGCTGCTGTACCGAACCGTGACTTCAAAACTGAGGTACGTACTGAACCGTCAGTTTTGTGTATTGTTACACCCCTAGTATTTCCTGAACTGTAGCAGAAATATTGCCCATTGAGCTATAGGCTATATTACATTAGCTATAGATAGCATCATTTTGTCCTGCTTTACGTCCTGGATGGCCACTTCATAAGCCTGCAGTACTGTCCTCAGCATGAGGTTTAATATCATTCTTGTGCTGTATGTATTACCTGGCCCAGAGAAGCTTGATTTTGTCACATAAAGATCGGTATCATTTATTGCCCTCAAGTTTTTTGATGCTTTACCTCATCATTGCTTCACCAGTGCCATAATCTGTGAGGCTATTTGTGCTTGTGAATTAGACTTCAAATGGAGACTGTCACAGCAGAGAGCGGAAAGAAATGACTTTTTTTAGGGAAATTTAAACGGTTAGAAATTCCTTTAAATAACACGAAACTACTTTCTTATGCAGCAAGATCTTATAAATATTTAGAAAGTTGATCACCGTTATTGTAATTTTTCTTCTTTTAGTCTGAACTGCAAGATGAACCTTCCCCTTTTGGCCAGAAAATGAAATTATCAGTAGAGGAATCGCTCACAGATGTTTAATTTGCAGAAGCTCGAGGCAAGCGCCCGTTATTCATCCAGGGAACTCTGAAACTCATTTTCTCCCCATCCGAACAACCTCACCAATTAAATCTGAGGTCAACTGTCCATCATCCTTAGCAGTGAGAGATTTGGGTTCATTTGTAAAAGATGAGTTATTCCAATTGTTACTTTTATGTTGGATTTGGTAGTTATCTTTGTTGAATATGCAAGGCATGCAGTCTATTATTCTTATCAGTCTTAATCATATTAATTGAGAGAAAAGGAAAAAAGTCAAGGAGTGTCTACTAGTAACCAACAGTTTAACAACTCAACCTCCAGCAATTTAGAAACAAACAATGTTGCTCTGCCAAGTTTGCTTAGCTAGAAGCATTTGTACTTGCCTAGAGCACTTTCCATGCCTTAATCTCTGTCAGTGTGGAAGAAATAGCTTTTATCACTTGTCACTTTATTGCATGACACCTGGTTTGGTGTTATAATAACATTCATAAATTCACTTTATAGTATTATTATTTTTACTGTTTTATATTTTAATTTATGTAAAGAAATTCATTCTTTTTCTCGAATCTGATTGGCTGAGAGATCTTTCCAGCCATGCAATATTCTACCAATATCGCCACAGAAACCGCTTCACCGTTTGAATCAATCCACTGTCAGCATTCTCACAGCAAGTGTCATGGAAGACGAGCAAACCCACCATATTGTTATAGATACTACTGTTATTTTGTAACTGAATGTAGTTTTAAGAGTTTTTTTAAGTGAGAATGTAGTTGTTTATACCTCAGATATGTGATTTATATGTAAACATAGCGCCTATTTGAAAATTTTTATAGACGCTTTCAGAGATGTGAGCTCCAGACCGTCAGCGGCCATTCAGCGCTCATGTACCCGCAGAGAACAGCTTCATCTCGGCCAGTGCTTCGGGAATTTGGCCACTGGCTCTTAAATTATGTAGATAGACTAGTGTTTAAATATGAGGTATAATTAGTTTTGGGTATATCAAACGGGCAATCTTTGGTCTTATTAATCTATTACTTGTTCCAGAGCTAATAGATTTGGATTAAGGGCTAATATTAAGTTTCATAACATTATTTACATTGAAATTAAATCTTGTACAAAGCAGAGCACTGCTTTTGTACGTTTGACTGAACGGTTTGCTTGTGTTTATTTCCTATTTTACTTCTTATACTGTTATAATGACTGTTGTTAATTTCAATATTATTGTTCAATAAATAATATTTTATATAAATAACGTATTTTTTGATATTGAGAAAGAGTCCGTTAGTGATCTCGACTTCAGTGAAAGTTATGTTAATACGCCATTAGATGGCACCAAAGACTGTCTTTATAAGTGAGTCAGTCACTATATTGTTACTGAAATGGACTGAAACAAGGAAACAAGGATGCTGTTTTTACCTTAAACAACATCTTACACGAGACGCAACTGACAAATGCATTGACAAGCATTTGTCAGTTGGGAATGTCTCAAATGTTAAAAGGACAAAGACAAAGATATTGCTTTGCTCAGTGGACATTCAAACTGATTTTGTGATTGATTGACCTGAAGAATATTAGCTAGATGCAGGTAATACACTTGATCAGTCGATCTCTCTCTCATAATACTCTACATATTACAGTGAGTTTCAATGAAGCGACAATGTTACTTCGTTACTAGTTCTAAAGTGACGTTTTAGAATTAGTAACCGAGGCTTGGGCTCAACTGTTAAACTGTCAACTTGAGATTTGAATCCGTGGCGGAAGGAAGTAGTTCCTCACAAAAGAGGGTTTTTAAAGACAATCCGTTTTTGTTTTTTATTTATTTACACACTTGTGCCGTCGAACTGTTGTATAAACACAATATCACACTCGCAGCTGTGAAATATGGCTGTATATCACATGGCTACTCGTGTGATATTGCTTTATTATATTAATGATATGAGATTGCATTATTATAGTTTTTAGTGTTTTTTTATTCATGTAGAAAAAATAGTGTAGAATTTTAATATCAGTCATTTGTTTTATATAAGATTTACAATGTGATATTATTATGGTTCTACATTAACCAAGTCTATATCAACCAAATGCTATAGGTTTTAATTTCAACCAACTTATATGTTTACAGAATAATTATCTAAAACCATGTGTTGCTGTGGAGACAACCTACCTCTGCCGCTGTTTTTACATCTAAGAGCTGTAGTTAACAATATAGAGACTTCTGCAGTGCCCTATTTAATGTGATTATTATAAAAAATGTTATTCTCAACAGAAAACTACATTAGCTACACTCATGTAAATATATCTATAGTTGCAAACTGTTAGTGGTCTGTCTGTTGCCTGTTGGTTATTTTCGCTGTGATTGGAGCAGATATCTCTTTCCCCTTTTCGAGTTGTTGGACAGACATCAAAGAGGCTTCCCTGGCACTCACCACCAAAAGGATCCATCCTATAAAATGAAAAAAAAAAAAAAAAAAAGAATTACCACTGGCATTGTACGTTCCCCTCATCTCCTACATGAACTGTGCTCTGCCCACATCAGTGGGAGATGTTAGTCCCTTGACATATTCAGGACATAATAAGGCTGGAAGATCTGGATGTAGCAGATGGGAAATTTGTCTTACAGATGTCAAGGTGTATCGAACTAGCTTACTATTCTTACTTTTTTCTCTGCTTTGATGCATATATTTTACATGTAATCATTTTTAGTAATATATTTAAAAATGTATTGTTATAGTAATTATATTATATGATATTATATTGTTGTTTTTAGTGTTTAAGTTTTTTTTATGCAGACCAAATAATATAGAATTTTAATACCTGACAATTATTTTTTATCGAATAATATAATATCTAACATATCAATAAAGTAACCAAAGCCAAATCTATTTTATTTAGTGTTTTTTCTTGATTTTGACATTTAATTTTTAATTTATTTTATTATATTCTTAAATATTCTTATATTCGTTTTTAAAAATTAATTTAAGTTAGATTAAAATGAGATTGAATGTGATTTTAATTCATAAAAGTTAAATAAAATTGTTCAGTTTTTATTTTTAAATTAGATTGAAAAGATCTATAGATTGAAAAATTCTATTTTTTAAGTTGCAGAAAATGTCCCTAGGTTATTTCATGCTTTTCACGTTTTTGTTATTCCATATAGTTTGCATATCAAAGCTCAGGTAAAAAAAAAAAAAAAAAAAAAAAAAAACATTTCATCCTTGCTTGCCAAGTCATTGCTTTGCTATTGGTGAAACTATTTCTCGAATCACACAAGTCACATTTTCTTCGGAAAACACAAACAGCTGTGTCATCACAATGCACGGTGCAGGCGTCTCCATGGCAGCAACATATTTCTGTCCCTCAGCAGTTAGAGAACACTCATTACAGTCAGGTCACACTGATTCACTCCGGTCTAGGCATTTGCGGTCCCGTGCTCACCTACTGTTCACTTTATTATCAGTATCAGGAGTGTTACAATTCATTTCCCCAATGGCGGCTGGTATTAAATTCCCTGTCACACTTGGGAGGTCAGCGCTTTAGAGGAGTCATGGTAATGAGTGCGAGGGAGACAGGGGAGCTGGCCATGGCAGATTAAGACAATGTGTCAACATGCTAAGCTTCTAATAAGAAAGATATTCTTTAGGGGAATTACTGTCTGGTCTTAGACATTCACAATAGAGGTTAAGGCCAAGAGATAGTGGGGATTTTAATGAATTCCGAAATTCATTTCCGTGCTTTTCAGACCTTTTGGTTTGGAAAATTTGGGACGTTTAGAGACAATTCATATTTTCATAAGCCCTGAGAATAATTCAAAGAAAAGAAGAACAGGGCTCAACAGTAAATGTGGTCAGATGGTCCAGGACCAGTGTGAGAGAAGACAGACCTGCTCTTACAAATGTAACCATTTGCGTGTGTGTGTTTTCTTTTGTTTTTGTTTTTTTTTTTCCTATTCATTTATTTGTGGCATATTGAATGTTTTTGCTGTGAATTATGCCAATTTAAATATGCCAATAATGTAAAGTTAACCCACTGGCTAACATTTTGTTGAAAAACCCTCTTGGAAGAATAAAACAAATCAATATTGCTTTGTAATGTCTGCACTCATTTGCCAACAAAATTGTGAATGGTTTTTATGTTAGAGTAAATTATGAAGTATATTTAATTATAATTAAGTAGAATATCAATATATTATTGCAATTATTATTGTAAATTATTTTAAATATTTTCTTTTATTTTTTCATTTTATATTATTTTTTTTAAATAGAAACCTAAAAATTATTAGTGTACTTATTGTTCCACATTATATATTTATATTATATATATATATATATATATATATATATATATATATATATATATATATATATATATATATATATATATATATATATATATATATATAAAAGGACCATTTTGGATCAAGTCATGCGGTCAATATCATGTGACAGAATCACCTGCAAAGGACCACATGGTCCTGAAGCAAAGTAACTAAACTCTCTCTTAACTATTTGAAAAACGTATGTTTTCACTTGATTATTAAGCATCAGGTCATTCGGTACAACCGCTATAAAACATGGACAATGTTGTAATGTTTTAAAAACTTGTACTAAATATAAAATGTTTGTCCTTTTGCGAGCTAGCTAGCAAGCTAAATAGCTAGCTAGCTAGATATCAGACAAAATTCGTCATTCGGTAAAACCAAATTTCGGTTAAAAAATTTTAGATTAAAATATATATATAATTTTTGTTTTGTTTTGTTTTGTTTTTTGTAGTGAGGACAGTGAAAAATTTGGCAGGCTGAGCAAAAATCTGAACTATTGGCCTTGTGAAACCCTGAAGAATAAAACCCTGCGCACTGGTGTGGCTTGTGATTAATGAAACTGTGACATTTGGGTCACTTGACCTTCATCAGACATACAGCATCTGAGAAAAAAGGTTTTAATCTCAGAGGTACAGCCGTTGAGTCACGCTTGTTATTGAGTCTTTCTTGTACATCAACAGACTTTCTGTCTGTGAGAGCTTGCACCCTCTTCTTCTGTCGTTACCTCACAGCTATCTCAGAAAAAACACTCTCTCTACCCAGAGACCCGGATAAAGATTGATGTTTCTTTTACTTCCAAAGACATTTTTCTCTGCACTCAAATATAGCTTAGAGCCTTTTTTTCAATCCTGCCCTGAGTGAAAAGACCGTGTGTATGAGAGAGAGAGATGAACTATACAACACTTAAGCCATCTTGAGAATGCAGAATGCTCTCCTCCCGTCTAGACCCTATATTTATAAACCATTATTAGTGACACAAACCTTTCATTATGCTATAGGTCTCTGCTTATGGCTAATGCCAGTGGCAGGTGTCATCTCTTGGCACCAGTGATTCACGCTTTGCCTCGTGAGGCTCCATACTAAAGACACGTCATGTCAGCGGCTCATCACGCTCATGGTGTTGTTTGCAGTGGTGATCCCCATGGAAACAAATGAACCAACAGTGGATGAGGGAATCAGAATCCACCTGCTCCATTATGCAATCATGACCGCAATCAAATCCACAAGTGGTGCTGAACGTTTAGCCAACTTGCAATCGTAATTTGGATGCCTGAGGCAGTGACAATGGCCCCCCCAGGTAGAGTTAACCCATTTCCAAATTTAGCACAAGCCTGGGAGGAGAGTCAAAATTTGGAAAGCTAAATGAGAGATCATGCATTTCAGCAGAGATGATGGTTCCCATCATTGTCCTTATGACATTATGGGGCTCTGAGGCTACATTGAAGATTTATATAATCGCTGTTGGGAGGAAACCTTGTATCTCCAAAAACACTTTTCAAGAAATGGAAAATTGTTGTTTTTTTTTGTTTTTTTTTTTAAATAATTCAACACTATGTTGTCAAAGTTTTGATATTGTGGCTTTATATATGGTCAGACACTTGCATGTGTCATATTAGCGTTTTACTAAAATCAAGCTCAAATGAAGTTAGAAGGTTTTTCAGAGAGTTAGAATTTCAGAGAATTTTGGACATGTGTTTTGTTTGTCATTAGAACGGCTGCATCTAATGGTTGCAGTCGTAGCCTAATGGTTAGCGAATTCCGACTGGTAACCCAAAGGTTGTTGAATCACTCCCTGGGAGCCACAGCATAAAAAAAGGCTGCCCACTGCTCCGGGTGTGTATCACGTTTGCAGTGTGTGTTCACTACTCACTACTCTGCTCCTAATGTGTGTGCACTAACTTGGATGGGTTAAATGGAGAGGACAAATTCCGAGTATGGGTTACGTGTCACTTTCACTTTCATCTGAGGCAGTTAAGTACATCGCATAACGTTTTCATCCACTTACAGGTTTAAGAGAGTATTTCAGAGAGTATTATATATGTATATGTATATGTATATGTATATATATATATATATATATATATATATATATATATATATATATATATATATATATATATTACATATATATATATATATATATATATATATACACACACTACAGTTCTTTCTGGTTCAAGAATCTGATTGGCTAGTTTTTAGGCGGGAATATAGTTGTTTAGACCTCAGATATGTGATTTATATGTAAACATAGCGCCTATTTGAAAATTTGTTTAGACACTTTGTGTGAGCTCCAGGCTGTCGGCGACCGTTCAGTGCTCATGTACCCGCAGAGAACAGCTTCATCTCAGCCAGTGCTTCGGGAATTTGCCACTGACTCTTATGTAGATAGTGTTGATGAGGTATAATTCATTTTGGGTTTATCAAACGAGCAATCTTTGGTCTTATTAATTTATTACTTGTTCCAGAGCTAATAGATTTGGCTTAAGGACTATATTAAGTTTCATAACTTTATATTTACATTGAAATTAAATCCAGTACTAACTAGAGCGCTACATTTGATTTGACTGAACTGTTTGCTTGTGTTTATTTCCTATTTTACTTCTTAGACTGTTATAATGGCTATTCTTGTTAATTTAAATATTATTGTTCAATAAATAATATTTTATATAAATAACATGCCGTATTTTTTGGTATTGAGAAAGAGTCCGTTAGTGATTTCAACTTAAGTGAAAGTTACATTAATATGCCATTAGATGGCAGCAAAGACTGTCTTTATGAGTGAGTGAGTCAGTCGCAAAGACCTTTATATTGAAATGGACTGAAACGAGGAAACAAGGACGCTGTTTTTACTTTAAACAACATCTTATGAGATGCATTGACAAATGCATTGACCAGCGCTGTCATGGGAATGTCTTAAATGTTAAAAGGACAAAGACAAAGATTGCTTTCCTCTGCAGACATTCAAACTGATTTTGTGATTATGAATATAAGATTGACCGGAAAAATATCAGCTAGATGCAGGTAAAGGCTGGAATACACTACACAACTTTTAAAATCTGAACAGGCATCATACACTTGCCGACTTTGTAAATGGTTACAGAGAAAAGCTGGTCATCATACACTACAGGACTTTAAAATCGTTCCGAACACAAACAGAAACATGCGCCTCATTGCCAGGAGACGGATGACAGGCGAAACAAACACAGGAGATGAGATGACCCGCAGTAGTAGAAGATGCTAGGCAAGTGAGTTTGAAGATGGACACGGGTGGGTAGAAAAAGTAAGTATGGACTCAACAGATTACAACAGAAGTTAGATGTAAATGGTGTAGTTTTATCTATGTTGTTACCTTTAATACAATCCATTATCAGTCGCTGTTTACATTTAATGTAATATAATCAATCATTCGCAGCTATTGACATTTTAATCTGGCTACTTATCCAGGATAAAGTGTACATGTCGAGCCCTGGATAATGATATTAACATAGCTAATAATGAATGAATCCGGATTTACCTCAGAATGTGGTCAACTTAAGACAAAGCTAACAGTACAGTACTTACCGAAGCAATTTTTCCTTCATGGTGGAGCACCACTTAGTATTCTTCAGTGATGTTTCTATATTTTCCAACCTGGGAGCGACGTGAGCTGTATTAACCCGACTGTGTGACGAAACTGCCGCAAACAATTACTAAACAAACGGCAGATTCTGTGTTTTCTCATACATTTATTTCATGCATGTCATGCGCAATCTCGCGGCTTCATCTGCGGCTGTATATTATAGTGTCTCAACATGATCACACGTCAAGCGCAAAGCTTGTGATTCGTGAGCTACATGATGGTAAGTTTTTACCCAATCTTGTACAGTAGTCTCCTTTTTTTCTTTTTTTTTTTCTCCATCTTTGTGACTTTGCACCCTTGATTTCCATTGTCTGGGCAGCATATGCCTGTACCATACTGTATTTATTAGCAACGCATATCATACACTGATAGCCTATGTGTTCTAAAATCGGCTCAAAATTTCAAACATGGTTTGAAATCCTCCGACTGGATGGAAATTAAAGTCTGAAGCCAAAAAATCAGAGTCTGTGACCATCATATACTATGTGATTTTCCATGGAATCTGTCAGCTCAAATCTGCAGACTGGCTCTGACTTAGCGTCAGACTGTAAATCGGGAGAAAAATCGGGGCAAAAGTCGTGTAGTGTATTCCAGCCTTAATACACTCGCTCAGGCGATCTCTCTCTCTCTCTCTCTCATAATACTCTACATATTCAAATACGTTTCAGTGAAGCGACTCAACGTTCCTTCGTTACTAGTTCTAAAGTGAAGTTTTAGAATTAGTAACGGAGGCTTGTTGAGCTGTGTACGAAATCGAATACTTATCTACTATATAGTACGTGAAAAACAGTATGCGAACAGAGTAGTATGTCCGAAATCATAGTATTTGAAAAATGGTAAGCAAAAAGTACCCGGATGACTTACTATTTCCGGTGAGATTCTGAAGTGCACATACAACGGACACTTTACTATCCCATGAGGCCACAGGAGAGGATTTGTGAATGTTGAAGGGACGTAACTGACGCTGGTAGGTGATTTGACAGTAACAACATGGCAGATGTAGTATGTCCAAATTTCATTCTTTTCGTACTTTTTCAATGGTTGTAAAGTAAATTTAGATTCAAATGTAGTACCTACTCAACAGTACGCGATTTCAGACGCAGCTTTGGGCCCAACTGTTAAACTGTCAACTTCAGATTTGAATCTGTGGTGGAAGGAAGTAGTTCCTTACAAATAAGTGTTTTTAAAGACAATCTGTTGTTGTTTCTTATTTATTTACACTTGTGCCGTCAAACTGTTGTATAAATGCAATATCACACTCGTAGCTGTGCAATATGGCTTTGTATCAGCACGCTGTAATTAACTGCGGTCTCGTGCCTACGGCCGAATCACAGCCGTGCTGATATACAGCCATATTGCATGGCTATGAGTGAGATATTGCTCTCTCTCTCTCTCTCTCTCTCTCTCTCTATATATATATATATATATATATATATATATATATATATATATATATAAAAAAATACACACACACAAAACTTATGTTTTAAATATATTTGTGTGTGAGAGTATAAGTCAAGTCTTTCTAATATAACATTAGTGTTTATTTTTCAAGCACGAGTGTGTCTGTACTGTTTCCCTCTCCACATTCATCTTTTTCAACTCTCGAGTTGTTGCTAGGGTAACCTGTTGAGGGAAGGCAAGAACATCCACGCCTGTACTGCAGTATGTGTCTTGATCGCTGCTCACTTCCTAATTTCTAGTCAATATGCGAAACATATTTAATGGTGGGTAATTTATTTATTGCCATTTTTCATCTGCTGGGACTCCAAACGTCTTCCTCGGCAATGGAATTATCTCAAATGGTTATTACTTTGCATGCGTTGAATTTAATTAGTGCATTATCTTTGTGGACAGAAAGTCTCTTCATTAGGTTTTAGATTAAATTAAAGTTGCATACCGCCTGAGGTTCTTGTTTTTGGAGTGAAAAGCTAATGCTCAGTCATGTTGCATTACTACTTTTTTGACTTGCTAAAACATTTGAAAAGGGCTGAAGTGCTCCTTCTCCTGGTTTGATAAAGGTTATATAATAGTGGAATAGCAGTATGTGGTAAGTTTAGTAGTAAGTTTAATAGTAATACATTTACATGGTGATATATCAGCTTCCAACATAGTGTAAAATGCATATTTTTACGTTTGCACATTCTACTGTTTGACACGGTGGACTAGATGTTTTGTATTTGTATTATATTTGATTATGTAGTCAGATTTAATTTCTATTAATTTCATTACAAAAGTTTGATTTGAAAATTAACACATCTCTAACAAACTTCTGTTACTATATTATTGTTAAGTAAAAATGTCAAGTATCATTTCATGAAGTAAAAAGAGACCTGAAAAGATTTGTTCACTCTACTCCTAGTACATTGCCACTTTCCCGTGACGGTTTTCCCCTTTAGCAGGCGTTATTCCCAACCACACCTGACGTTCAACACAAATACATCCAGCCCGACCTCCCTTGCTAATTAACTAATTGATTTGCGCTCGTTCATCCGTTCTTTTTTCCCAAAGAAGACTGCTGTTCAGGCCAGCTGGTGGAGGCCAAGGTGAAATATGGGCTAACGTGACTTTGACTAATAGCTTAGAGGAAGAAAGATGGCCCTTGCGCTCCTGACTCCGCACATCTTGTGGAGGTCAGTTCTGGAACGGCGCTGATTAGAAACTTTTCAACTGTAAACCAGTCACAGTGTGTTTCTGAAGTGGACAGAATGGACTGGAAACATTGATGTAATAAGCTCAATAATAGTTAACGCCACAAGGCCACGGAAGGCAGCAGTTCTGACGGCCAGCACGCATTGGAGGTTATTGGAAAAAGACACTTAATGTATTTTTTTGTAATTAAATCTCCAGTTTCACCTCAGAAATCGATATGAAGTGCTGTCATAAACCACAGCTATTGAGCAGGACGCAGACTGCAAAGCCTCTGAAGCTTAATGTCGGGGTGTAAGTGGTTCGCTGTAAAATGGATTAATAAGTATTAGCATTAAGGCCTTTCCAGGCTCTGCATAAAGTTGTTTGCGGGAGGTTTCTCATAAAATGGCATAAACATTAAAGTTAACAGACCTTTATATGTTAGCAGTGGCGCATTTTATTGAAAAGGTCAATTTACTTTCTCACAGCTCAGAGTGTGAAATACAACAGAAAAATCAGGATATTGCTCATAAAGCTTTGTTGCCAAAAACTTTTGTACTTTCTTTCTTGTTCAGTTTTTAAATTGGATCCTTTTAAAGCTAAGGCAAGCATCTCTGTTACTATTGCTCATACTTAGGTTTATGTATGTGCACTACGGACGTGAATGATGCCTCAAATCATGAGGATTGTTGGGAAGAAGTGCGCTGTTACTACTAAGACTGGTGGACGATCAAAAAAATCCCATAAAGAATTGAGCCATATCTAGGGCTCTTTTTACTTGACCTAATAAGTAGCCACCAATATCAACCACCCAGTACACCCTAGCATTGAAGTGGTGAAGCTTTTGCTTGTTCACATTTTCATTTTTTTTTTTTTTTTTTAATGTAATATTATTTTAAGAAATGCATTTTGTTGATATTGTGGTCAAAATAATGGGTAATTTCTTAAAATTAGGAAACAGGACATGTAAAACTTTTTTAATCCTTTTTGAGTGTTTAAATGAAAGATCAGCCAATATTAAAATTCTGGCCAATACCATTAAGCACTATAATACTATATTGTCCAGATAAAAATAAAAATATTATGGCTGATAACGGACAAATGGATGATATTAAAATGTTGTACTATTTTGTCTAAATAAATAAAAAAACAAATGTTATAACCGATAACTGGACATAAGGATGATATTAAAAGGTTAATTCACCCAAAAATGAAAATTCTGTCATTACTCACCCTCATGTCGCACAAATTAAGATATTTTTTTGATGAAATCCGAGAGCTTTCTGACCCCCATAGACTGCAACGTAATTACCGATTTCAAGGCCCAGAAAGGTAGTAAAGACATTGTTAAAATAGTCCATGTGACTACAATTTCCTCTCTTCTGTAACAGTCTCTGACGCTGTTTACGTGACGCATGCGTGTGCTGCTGGCACAGGAGACGGCCAATAATGAGTCAGTGTTCTGACGTAGAACCTGGAAGCACTGCACTGTTTTTACACCGTGAACAGCATCACAGGCTGACATGGAAGAGAAGAAACTGTTGAATAAAGTCATTATTTTTTTCGTCGCTTCATAACATTAAGGTTGAACCACTGTAGTCACATGGACTATTTTAACAATGTCTTTACTACCTTTCTGGGCCTTGAAAGTGGTAATTACGTTGCAGTCTATGGGGGGGACAGAAAGCTCTCGGATTTCTTAAAAAATATCTTAATTTGTGTTCCGAAGATGAACGAAGGTCTTACAGGTGTGGAACGACATGAGGGTGAGTAATTAATGACAGAAATTTCATTATTGAGTGAACTATCCCTTTAAAATTCAGTACTATTTTGTCTAAATAAATGAAAAATCAAATGTTATGGCTGATAACCCACCTAATGGAGGATTTTAAAATTCAATACTATTTTGTGTAAAAAAATTAAAATGTTATGGCTAATAACCTGAAAAATGGATGATGATAATAAACTTCTGTACTACTAAAAAAATTGTGAATTTAGGCATTTTACACTATAAAAATGTTGAGATTTGCTAAAAAAATACATAAAAATAAATTTAAAAATCTTTGCTGTAAACAGGTTGTAAATCTCTGATTCGCTTGTCTCTCATTAGTCTTTTGTTGTTCTCAGTAATATGCTACTGCAAAGGCAGTAGAGGATTACAACTCTATTAAAACATGCATTATACATCATCCAGTCTATGTCATGCTGCAAATGGTGACGAATGTTATCCAGACTGCAGTGTAGTGTGACAGGAACAGAAATCGTCAGTGGAAACTATTATCTCTTGTCACTCCAGCACATGCAGTGTTATATTTAAGCACACATGCCTTCTCAGTGCTCTGTTTTCTGCCATCTTATTTGGCCCCACCACTGAGAACTCATCATGGCTGGACAGCGGGTGGCAAGAAGAATACTGCTCTAGGGAGAGAATGATGCGGAGATGTCTCTGTTGGGGGGTGACGTGTGTCGTATGGTTTCTGATTATGTATGAGGGCAGGAGTTTTAACTCAATCAATTTTTCCTGCTGTCTTTGAATCTGTTGGTCAAATATAAATATCATGGGGTCTTTAAGCTACTGTTGCTTTGTTCTTCTTAGATACATTTAAAGGAATATTCTGGGTACATTAAACTAAATGAACAGTATTTGGGGCATAATGATGATTACTTATTCATTTATGTGAAAATCAACTTCCACTTGTCCTTTGTTTTCTTTAAAAAATTGAGGTTACAGTTAGGTTCTGTGTGTAAACATTAAAATAGCCACTGTCACAATATTAAAAAGCAAAAAGCAAACATTATGTGTGTTCAAATGATTTTAGTGTGAAAAAATGTATTATCTTTTGCCGTGTAAAATTATATCTGTTTAACCATGACAATATAATGCCATAAACCCTAAAATCATAAAACGACTATAAAGTGTATTATTTTAACAGCTGTACAGCTCAAATAATAAACAAGTTGTAAAATGTAAAAGTTTTTATAAAATTCACATTTCTGCTGTTTATTCTTTTAAAAATTGTCCATTTTAACTTACATTGTAAGTGCCTCACTGTAACCTTCATTTTTGCAGGTTTTTAAAGGGGACCTATTAGGTACTTTGAGCTAAAACGTCACAGACACATTCTGGGGACACCATTTGTTTTGGCTCTAACCACCTTGCACTTTATATAATCCAATCAATTTCCACCCCATAGTTTTCTTTTAATATTTATTAATACTTATAATAAAAAATAGGTTGAAGTGCTGTTTCTTGTTCTAAACATGCTCACGTAAACTCTTATGTAATTTCAAATAACATCTCAACCACATGACATATTAATATCCAAACTGACTGTCTTCATGTTGTGCAAACAGAGTTGTGCGTGAATTTACCCATACCTGTATGCAGATCTTTTTTCCTCACGCCAAAATGACAATTTTGTCTTGATCCCCTACGGCCTTCAAACCCCAATCAAATCTGCTCGCTGGCCGTAAGTCTCTCTTTCTCTCTGTTTAATTAAAACTGTGACAGGAACCAGTGACAGAAGAGGGAGGGTGCAATTTATAAAAGTGACATCTTTCTGCATGTGGCTGAAGGTTGACGCGCTTAGCACTTAGCATAATTAAAACCGCAAACAGGTAGGAGAGCATTATGGGTGGTGAGAACACACCAACTGCTGGGGTTATAGATTGAGACCCCCTTCTTTCAGAAAGGCAGAAGGTGGACGAAAACATGCTCCACGAAGGGTCTGATGAGATGATATTAGGCACAGAGCAAAACTACACAGCTTGATGCTATGAAAACAAACTATGCTCCAAAAACTAGTGCACTTCCATGCAGTTTGACGTTAGTATGATGCTAAGCTAACGCTGCAAAAATACTAGGTTTTTATAAAAAATAATAGATTTTGGAACAGTTATGTAATGTAATGTAATTACATTCTTTACCTCTGAAATAAGTTTATTTTTCTGCTTATGATGCCAAAACGTCTCAGGTTACGAATGTAACCAGGGTTCCCTGAGAACAGGGAACGAGACTCTGCGTTTGCAACGCTATGGGGAAACGTCACGTGACTCTGTGTTCGAAAGCCAACTATCCAATAACTCCAAATCCTATTGGCCGGCGACAGCCTATGACGTCATACAGGCGCGACCCGGAAGTATAAAAGGGGCGCCTGGGGAAGCAGTCATTATCCATCGTCTTGAGGGACTGTTCAGCAGGCAGCCCGATGTATGGCAAGGAAACGCAGAGTCTCGTTCCCTGTTCTCAGGGAACCCTGGTTACATTCGTAACCTGAGACGTTCCCTTTCGAAAGGGAACTTCTACTCTGCATTTGCAACGCTATGGGGAACGAAATACCCACGCCGCCATGCTTGAGGAGAATGCCTGCCAAGAAAAATGGCTGAGACAAGGGCTCCAGAGCAGTAGAAACTGCTTGGCAACTCTCCCTCGGGTCACACCAGGCTGTCAGTGACAGCATTCCCTTCGGCCAACAGCCCAAGCTAAACTCCATGAAGGACCTCCTCAAAGGCCCTACAGAAGGTGCTAAAGCATCTGGAACCCACTTTTCCATAAGAAACAGTGGTCCCTTCAAGGGAATGTGGCCAGGGAACCGAAGGGAACCCCGGCCAGCCACTAGAGGGGAACGAAGTCACCCTCAATGCCACCAGGGAGGCTGACCTAGCCTGACCTGAGACAAACTTAGTCTGAGCCAACCCTGTCTGAAACAGAGCCTCCAAAAAACGCATTCTTCATAGAAGATAGTAAGTAAGAGTGAATGCAAAGAGGCAGAACAACTCAAACCCACGCGTAGAGACGGGCATCCCGGAGAGCAGAACTCAGCTAAGCGCTATGGACCCTCATATTGAGGGGAGTATAATCCACTCATCCTAGGATCTACCCAGTGCTTAATTAGCGCACTGAGGAGGCCGTGCGCTACAGAACCCCGACCCAGAGGAGCACAAACCAGCCTGGTGCTGGATCTCAAGGGGAGGCCTGATTAAGGCCTACTCCATGACCAGCTTAGGGAGCTAAGCACTATTACAAACATAACCCTCAAAGGGAAGTATGAAGCTCACCTAACAGGTAGACCATGCAATGGGCACACAACATGAAGGCCGCATGACAATCCACCCAAACACGATCCAACGAGCAGTGTACTCAGTAAAAAACACCTTTTACTCTCTAAAGCAAGAGGAGTACAGCGTACGCCAACACGTATTAAGGAAGGCCTGGAGGGACCTAAAAACCTCAACAGACACGTGGCGTCAGCTCGTGGCAGTGTTTAGGCCCAAAGGATGATAAACAACCAGACAAAAGGAGGTTGGATTCACTTAGGCCTCTGGCCAACAGAAGTGTATAAAGATAAATCTCAAAGAGAAATACACCCAAACATACACCAGTGTGTCAAAACCAGGCGGCCCGTAGGCCTAGCAACCTCTAACACACACAGCGTAGTCTCGTGGCCATTTCTAGGAGCACAAAAGATCCACCCTAGGCGTTAGGTGGCCCTTAGCTCAACTAGAACAAGACTCAGGGAAACAAACCTGAGGGGCTAGCCACTTGGAATACTCGGTAAAAGCACCCTGTCACCCTCACAGCGAGAGGAGTATATGACTGAACTCCACATATTACACCGGAGGCCGAAGTAGGCCTACCTTAGTAAACATGTGGCATCAGCAAGTGGCTACCATAACCATACCACCCAGAGGTCATGTATTAAAAATCTCATGATTAACACATGAAAGCACTGCCAAACATCACGAACAGGCCTGTTAGGGCCTACTCGTCAGTGATGGGGCGTGGCTGATGGTGGCATGGTTTCCCGGGCATCCTGCCAACAAGTCGACTAGAAAAAGGAGGCCTAAAGGGGCCTCCATTCCAGTAACAGGTGGCGATCAACCTTCTCACAGATAAAACACAAATAGTGCCAAACGTAAATTAAAAAGGAGGCCTGAAGGGGCCTGCCAATTCAAAAACACGTGGCTACAGCTCGTGGATTAAAGGGAACCCAGCTACAGGGAATCAGCAGTAACCAAGAAAGCTAAGGGAAGCTAGCTACGACCTGCGCTAGTTCCACATTCCAACAGGCAATGTACCTAAAGTAAATGTTTTGACTAAAGGAAACCAAACAAAGCCAACATGGTTCAAGGGAGGCTAATATAAGCCTACCACCTCAAACAAACACGTGGCATGGCCTGTGGCAGTGTAAACCTGTGAGAATATGTGAGCACACTATGATCAGTTCAAACAGTATAGTAAAAACAACAGATCACTAAAAAAGGGAGCTAATAAATACCAACCTTCTTCAACAAAGTGGCACTAACTACCCTGAATATGCAATCCAACAGGTGATGCACCCAGTGACACAGACCCCTGACTGGAGAGTACAAGTCACCAAATACTCAAAACGGAAGCCTACTTTCAAAGCAAAGAGCTTACTGTTATGAGAGTGGGTGCCAACCTGTGGCAGCATAGGCTCACATACAATGTAGGGCAAAGGTCTAGAACCCATAGTAACACAGACTTTGATTACATGCTGTTATTTGAAAAGAAAAACACTTCCCACACAGATCCTCAAATCTGATCTAAACCCCAGAGGACAGGAGCTAAAAAACTAGCAACGTCAACTCAAACTTGATAACTACCAAATTATCAAGTGGCTCAGAAGAAAGTTATTCCTTTTAGCATGAAAGTTCTAGAAAATGGGGCCAAGCACACAACTGCATAACTTATCTGCGCAAAGATAAGGGCCCACCATCTGAGGAACAGCACCTAGCTGAAAACTCAAATTGCACCTACACAAGCAAGGGGATAATTGGGCTAACAACTCCCTCGGGAGAAAAACGTCAGGCGGCCGGTTAGGGCCGCTACAGACACACAAACTGAAGTAATAAGTGCCAACTCAGACTATACTGAAAACAGCCGAGAGGCTCATTTAGCATAGAGAGAGTTTTTGCCCAAAAAACCCCTATAAATGCTATCTCAATGTTACATTCACTATACCATGTTCAGGAATTATACAGGTAACAACACACAGTCAACATTTAGAGAATTAAATTTGACGTTGTCTTACCTTCTCGCGGCTCGAAGACCCAAGACTGCTCCTTCACAAACATGGGAAGGAAAACATCCATGGTACTAGAAGCCCAAAGAACCCTTTCACTATCAAGCCAGAAGGCGGGCCTTCAGAAAAGAATTCATCATGGGCCCGGCCGTCAGCCTGACTGTTCAAAGGTGTCACCCGAACATACACAGTGATTAAAAAACGCCCTGGGAGGCCAAGGAAGAGGGGCGAAGGCAACAAATAGTCTCACCTTCGCCAGGAGAGGGGATCAATCAGCGGCGTTGCTGGCGCCGTTGATCAATCACCTCTCTTAAATCATCCTTCCTCTTCCTCGTGTCTCGCCGCTTCTGCGACTTGCTCCGAGGTGGAGGAGGCGCTCGAGTGGCGACGCTAAACCTCTGGCCCTGCCTCAGAGCCTCGACTCGAGACGGGCCAGCGCCTCACGGCTGTCTGGGCCCAGGATCGGACCTGAGCGGAATGCAGTTTTTATAGGCTGCTGAGCGCGCCTTCGCCTCCCTGAACTTTCCAACCACCGTCTCAACGGAGCCGCCAAAAAGTTCAGTTGGCGAAACCGGGGCATCGAGAAGAGAGCCCTTCTCTCTCTCCCCGATGTCCGCCATGTTCAGCCACAGATGCCTCTCCGTGGCCACCATGGCCGCCATCGATCTCCCAATCGAGGCGGCCGTCTGTTTGGTGGCCCGGAGAGCGAGATCTGTGGTGCGGCGTAGCTCAGCCACCGCATCAGGGGACAAACCCTGCCCCTGATCCAGGTCCTTCAGCAGATCAGCCTGGTACGCCTGCAACACTGCCATTGTGTGTAAAGCCGCACCAGCCTGACCCGCAGCAGCATATGCTCTGCCGTTCAGACGGGATGTTTGTTTAAGGGGTCTGGACGGCAGAACCGGAGCCTTTAGAGTCGGTGCTCTGCCCGTGACGAGATAGTTGGCAAACGTCTCGTCAATGGGCGGCAGCGACACATACCCATGCTGGCCCAATCCCTCCACATCAGCGAAATTTCCTCGCTGATGTGGATGAATTCTGGCCGAGTATGGGTTCTTCCATGCCTTCTTGATCTCAACGTGGAGATCCGGAAGGAATGGAAGGCTCACTGGAGTCACAGGGTTGTGGTCGGAAAGAAAGCGCTCGTCCAGTCTGCCGCGAACGGGCTCTTTCCTATCGCGCCCCCACGGCAGCTGCAGTCTGCCAGCAGCGCGTTCCACAACCTCCAGCAACTCGGCATATGCTGGGCCAGGAGGCTTGGAGAAAGAAGAAGAAGAAGCCACTTCTTCCTCCTCCATTACCACCTCCTGGCCACGGGGGCTATCGGCCAGAAGAACACTCGCTTTCGGATCAGATGATGTCAAAGACAGGACATCGTCGTACTCCAGGAGCTCATCCTCGCCAGCCGCCGCCGAAGGCTGAGAGACCACAACACCTCTCTCAAACTTGGCAGCGAGCTCCATCTGCGAGCCCCATGAGTGCAGCCGCTGCTCTGCCTCAGCACGAGCAGGGCCGGATCCACAAGGCGCAGATGTTGACGCCTCATCCCTCGAGAAGAGGGCCAGGCGAGAACGGAGCGTCCTCATAGGAAGACGCTCACAATCCACACAGACAGCGCCCTCAAGCACCATCCGTGCGTGTTCTTCTCCCAAACAATAGACGCATAGGGTATGCGAATCTTCCGGAGTTAGAAATCTCGGGCATGGATCCACACACTTCCTGAAACGCTTCTCCTTGCCCTCAGACATAATAGAGAAATTTCCGCTATTTGATGATTGGCAACAAACACAAACAGTCCCGAAAGACGATGAGATAATGACTGCTTCCCCAGGCGCCCCTTTTATACTTCCGGGTCGCGCCTGTATGACGTCATAGGCTGTCGCCGGCCAATAGGATTTGGAGTTATTGGATAGTTGGCTTTCGAACACCGAGTCACGTGACGTTTCCCCATAGCGTTGCAAACGCAGAGTAGAAGTTCCCTTTCGAAAGGGAACTCGACTTGCAACTGATTTTTCATTAGTACTGTATGTTTGCATGATGCTAAGCTAACGCTGCAAAAATGCTAGCCTAGGTTTTTATAAAAACAGTTTTTGAACAGTTATGTAATGTAGGCTAATTACAGTACATTCTTTGCCTATGAAATGAGTTTTCTTTTTTGCTTATGAAGCCAACTGACCTGGCAACATTTTAACATCAGACAATTAAAAAGTTATTGTAAGCTAATGCTGCAAAAATACTAGTTTTTTTTTTTTTTTTTTTAAATTTAAAAAAAAAAGGTTTTTGAACAGTTATGTAATGTAGGCTAATTACATTCTTTGCCTATGAAATGAGTTTTCTTTTCTGGTTATGTAACAAAAAATTGACTTATACAAGATTTTTCAATAGTTTGACATTAGCAGTTGCTAGGCTAATGCTGACAAAAATAATGTTTATATATATAAAAGGTTTTATAACAGTGTAATTAAATCTTTGTCTTTGAAATGAGTTTTCTTTTCTACTTATATAGCCAAAACTTGACTTACCACAGATTTTTCAAAACGTTTGTTTGATGTTAACACGTTGCTAAGATAATGTTCCAAAAAATAGGTTTTTATAAAAACCCTGCTTATGTAACTAAAATAAGACTTGTTAGTATACATTACCATATAGCTAATCTAATGTTTCAACACTGGGATTAAAAACACACATATTTGTACACATTTTTTTTTTTTTTCAACTGAACTTATTACAATGCAATCTACAGAAGATACAAGCATTGTTACCTCAGTTTTTGTCTACTTTAGTATTTTGGAACAGCCTTCATGATGGGAGCATGTCGATTCCCTAAAATGCCATCTCTGCAGGCAGCTCAATAAAAATACATCACATTACAAAAGTTAAATGGATTGTGAATGCCATTTGATGTTGTCTTTAAGAAGCAAAACCACACAGATATTAAAATCACAATGCATTTTCCATGTTATGCCAACGATTGAACTGCTCTCTTTCTTGATTCAGGTCCCAGTGTGTCTTTCAGACAGTTTAAATAGGCTCCAGATGTGAAAAGCTGATGAACGTAATAATGGCAAATAATGATGCCTATCGACAATTAGGCATCAGACAAGCAATTAATCAACTAAACATTGTGCAACTGTATTGCTGGGTAAGACTGATTTGCCTTTAAAGGATGACATGTCTGCAGTCGGCAACTCGCTTTAATCATCTATAAGACACAGTTTCTTAGTATTGATTTTGAGGGGGTGGCAGGAGGCAGATGTGGTGCAAACAAGCGAGACATTGAATAACTATCAAATAGAGCCGGACTGATAGAAGCGGAAACTAAAGAGGAGGAAGACTGCTTTTCTGGGCCAGTCTCTTCCTCTCAGGAGAGAGCATCTGTTGCGGTATCAAAGGTTGAGAATCCTACTATCATTGGCTTTTTCATGCTGATTTTAACAGATGGGATTACTATTTAATTATGGCTTCTTCTGTCTATCTTGACGGGGTGTTTTTAAGCTAAAATTCTGGTTCCCAGGAGTTTCAGACTTGGACTTACAATTTGAAAACACCCTGAAGGGCTAAAGCCAAAAGTTATGTGCATTAAAGGCTACATTATATTAATAAGTTCAACAGCATTTGTGTTAATTTGTGGTAATGTTAATTACCACAAAAAAAAGTACTCTCATTTTCTTTAAAGGGATCCTTGATTATGATTTCACTTTTTTAACTTTAGTTAGTGTTTAATGTTGCTGTTTGAGCATAAACATCTGAAAAGTTATAAAGCTTAAAGTTTAATGCAAAGGGAGATATTTTGAGTGGTAGGGACTACGAGCTTCTTCCCGGGTTGGTGACATCACAAACCCCAAAATTTACATAAACCCTGCCCCCGGGAAGACGCAACAAAGGGGGCGAGGCCATGTTGGGCTGCTTTAGAGAAGAGGAAGAGTTGTTGTAGTAGAGTGTTGTTGCCATGCCGGACTGCTTCACAAACGAGGGTCAGTTTAATGCTGGATTTGCACAAAAGATTAACATGATGGCACATGTTAGTCGATGAGTTGAATCAACCCCACAGCAACTTCATAAATGTATCCACTAACCGTTCAGAAACATCCAGTTTCATTCTAAAAGTTGTAACTTCTTCCTGAGTCTCTCCATCAGTGTTCGACTCCGGTTTGAACAATGTAAGGCTGAACACAGTTACTGACAATCCTCATTTTGGCTGAGTGAGATTCTCCTGCTTTGTTGTTGTTGAGCAACCGAAGGATGAACTGTTAAAGCTCTGGAAAACGGGCTGGGAGCAGCTCATTAAATGCAAATTACCTGCTTCCGGCCCCCTTTCCAGAAGAGGGCAGAGCTATAACAGCTCGTGCTTCGGATACTCAACAACAAAACTGGAGAATCTCACGCAGCCAAAATATCAGAAATTGTCAGTAACTGTTCAGCCTTACATTGTTCAAACTGGAGTTGGACACTGATGGAGAGACTCAGGAAGAAGTTACAACTTTTAGAAGGCATTTGGACATTTCTGAACGGTTAGTGGATAAATTTATCAAGTTGCTATGGAGTTGATTCGGAGTTGATTCAACTCATCGACTAGCATGTGCCGTCATGTTAATCTTTTGTACAAATCCAGCGTTGAATTGATCCCCGTTTGTGAAGTAGTCTGGTATAAAATGATTTGCACAAATATATAATACTTTACCAAATTTCTTCGGCACATACATTTCCTTCATAAATGAAATTCAGCCGCAATGTCCTCAGTGACTCAGATGCCGAGAGTCTTTGGAGAGACTTATGTTTGTTGGTACGTCCAATAACAGAACATTTGTAAATTTTATTTGTAAAAAATACGGTTTGTAGAGTATAAAAACCATTACGCCTATGTAATACCCCCACAATTCACGTGTGTGTGTGTGTGTGTGGTTAATTTCAATTCCTTGTTTTTTTTTTTGTTTTTGTTTTTTACTGTTCTTCTTCAATTTCCTAAATATCAATGCTCAATATCTCATTCCTGCCTTGTCACTCTTATCTGCTGTTGGATTCATTCTGGTCACCCTCTGTCTCTCTGCCTCTCTTTGTCTCTAATTCTCTTCCTCGCCTTGATATCTCCTGTACAGCACAGCCAGCAGTCTCTCTCTCTCTCTCTCTCTCTCTCTGTACTCCTGATCGTATCAGGCATTTCCCTTCACTCTGCCTCACATTGATGTCTACTACAGTACATCCAGTTCCATAAACGAGAGAAAAAGGGTACGCGTAAAAGAAAACTAGAGTCTTGGCTTAAAATAATGGATCTGGATGTGATGGAGCATGATGTTCCTTCAAAGCAAACAGCCGTTTAAGTAGCATCAGTGCTTCTGTCCACGTCTGAGACCAGCTGGGCACTAGCAAGTCATTTGAAACTCTTTTTTGGGGTGTATGAAAGTTTAGATGAAGGAAAGCGGAGTCTCAGAGTTTCACAAATGAGCAGCAGGAAGGAGGTAACATCTACCTGGAGAAGATTTTGATTAAGTCTCTACGTCATTTACTGAATCTTTATTTACTAATCCTTGAATTCAAGGCAGTCATGTCCTCAGACTCCCACCAGCCTGGGAGGACATCAAAGGTTAACAAGCCGGGGCCATTTACTTACCCAACCTGAGCGCTGATGTTCCTCACTCCCTAAACTTACATCATTCCTCACTGCATCTCTGTAGGTGTGTGTATATGTGAAGGTGAGTGAGTCGCTCTGCTTTTAAACGTCTTACAGGGGTCTCAACAAGAAACACTTTTTCCTTAACATTTTGAAATAACATTTTGATGTTACAAAGCAGATCCCCCCCCCCCCCCCCCATTTACTAGGGGGAAGAAATACTATGGTTGTCAATGGGGGGCGAGATCTGCTTGGTTACAAACATTCTTCCAAATATCTTCCTTTGTGTTCAGCAGAACAAAGAAATTTATACAGGTTTGGAACAACTTGAGGGGGAGTAAATGATGACCGAATTTTCATTTTTATTTTATCCCTTTAATGCAATATCTTGCTTTTGCACTTCTATTACAAATAAATGTCTTATTCTAAACTTGTAGTTTAGCATATTCAGGATTTATGTTTGATTTCTCATGATTTACACCTCCCTCACCTCTTAGCATTTAATATGTATTAATACAGTTTTTTTTATATCCTAAACATTTAATCCAAGGCACTCATAAGAGTGATTTTATAATGATTCTCCATCTCTTCCAAGATCTGGTTTCTTTCAGACATGGTGTGTTTTGCTTCATGGGGAATTAAACATATTGTGTCTACACCAGTATTGCAGTTAAAGATGACAAGAAATACATGAGAAAAATTCTTTCCTACTACAGTAAATGTCCTTGGTCTTATTGTGCATGATTGATCAGTCTGTTATTTTATTATTATTATTTTTTAAATGCTGTTTTCATAATCATATTCCTCATTATATATAAATGATGCACACACAGTGTATTAGTGTATAGTTGGAGCACTGAAAGATAAGTAATTGCTACATGTAATGGATTCCATGTGCCTCGCTGCAGGATATGTGATGTGATGTAATGCTATTAATGGCCTGAATTAAATCAAATATTCTTGGGCTGAATCTCCCCATGGTGGAAGCAAGAGCAGATGGAAGGTAAATATCTTCAAAGATGTTAAATATCTTCATCTCATCCACCCAGCTTTTATTAACCCCAATTCTCAGAGCCATATTGTCTTTTGAGCTTTGTGAGAACTTGGGTTTAGTAGGGGAAAAAAAGGAAAGAACTTGCTAAACTCTTGAGGGTTTGTGCTCAAAAAAATGGTCTGAAGGTGCAAAGATGGACTGGACGATATAGCTAAAAATATATTTTTATTTTAGCCTTTCAGCAGTATTTAATTTCTCTTAAATGGCTTAGAAGGGTGTTATTTATGGAACCTTGTTTCCACCACTAAATAAAAAAAAATAAAAAAGTATTTCTGTGAGATTCAAAACTTTATACAATTTTTACAATTCTGACTTTATAACTAGCAATTCTGACTTAATATCACATTTCTGACTATAATTCGTAATTCTGACTTAATATCAAACAATTCTGACTTTATAACTTACAATTCTGACTTTATAACTTGCAATTCAGAATTGCGAGATATAAACTCGCAACTGCGAGGAAAAAAAAGTCAGAATTGTGAGAAGTCGCAATTACCAAGCTTCCATAGTTATTTATGTATACCTGTATATACTACCATTTAAAAGTTTTGACGTCAGTAAGATTGTTTGTAAAGAAATGAATACCTTATTCAGCAAGGATGCATAAAATTGATAAAAAGTGAGATTAAGTAAAGACAGTAAGTAAATATTTAAATTGATATGACAGAAATATTAAGCAGCACAACTGTTTTTAACATTGATAATAATAAGAAATGTTTCTTGAGCAGAAGATCAGCATATTAGAATGATCTCTGAAGGATCATGTGACACTGAAGACTGGAGTAATGATGCTGAAAATTCAGCTTTGACGTCACAGAAATAAATTACGTTTTACTGTATTTTTGATTTATTTGATTGGGTCAAATAAAGCGCAACACATCAGCAGCGAAATATCGTACTTATCTGCTATTTTTCACAGGCAAAGTTTTGCACTTTTACCGCAAAGTTCATTCGCAATCCACTGAACCAGACCAAAACTAGCAATTGTGATAGTAACAACCAATTATTTTAAAATACACTTTCGCTGAAGGTGGTGCCCTTATCAGAGGTCTCGCTTGCTTTCTCTTCCCCTTGTTGTTTTCTTTGGTTGCTGAATTAAGATCAGACTGCAAGAGATCGAAGTGCTCTCCAGCCAGCAGCTGAAAGACCCAATTTAACCAGGATCGGTAAAACCTAAGGTCTGAGAGGAATGATCTTAGAGAGCCTAAGTGGGCCTGTGTAGCATATACTGCTTTCACGCCCTCTCTCTCTCTCTTTTTCTGCAGACTGTTATGTGATTGCTAGCTTCCTGTGGATTGGGTCATTCTGTGCGGCTGTCCATCCACTCCATCTGTTCTGTCCTCATCATGCTGAAGTGAGGACACTACTTAGTGTGTATATTATAGTTGAACTCTTTCCCCACCATTGAAGAGATTTTCTGTCATTTGTGACAACTTCTGCGATGTATTCCAAGGTAGGGAGGCATACCTTCATCTGATCGATTTTTGAAGGCTGCATAGATGTATCCCTTGCTGCCTTTGATATCCCACAATCCTGCGTGTTCCATTCTGTGACAGTCTGGTGGTCAGTGTGTGTAAATGTACATTTTTGACCGACATTTTCCACTTCTGATGTCATTTCTACCATGAAACTAGTTGTTGTTGTAGTAGAGTGTTGTTGCCATGCCGTCATTTTACACTGGACTGCTTCACAAACAAGGGTCAGTTCAACGCTGGATTTGTACAAAAGATTAACATGACGGCACATGCTAGTCAATGAGTTGAATCAACTCCACAACAACTACATAAATTTATCCACTAACCATTCAGAAACATCCAGTTGCATTCTAAAAGTTGTAACTTTTTCCTGAGTCTCTCCATCAGTGTTCGACGGTTTGAACAATGTAAGGCTGAACAGTTACTGACAATTGTCATTTTGGCTGCGTGAGATTCTCCTGTTTTGTTGTTGTTGAGCAACCGAAGCGTGAGTTGTTAAAGCTCTGCCCTCTTCTGGAAAGGGGGCCGGAAGCAGCAGCTCATTTGCATTTAAAGGGACACACACAAAAACATCTACTTTTGTGTTTTATAGAGGAAAAAAGTTTTAAAACAACACGAGAGTGAGTGAACTGTACCTTTAAAATATGATTGTGATGTCATATTTAGGAAATGCAGACTTTATTGAAAAATGTTAATGGCAATAGATAAAGTTACTCTAGTTTTGTAAGCAAATAGTTTGTTCCATCTTCCAAATGGATGAAACAATTAAAGAGAAAACACAGAAGACACTCAGAGAAAATGCTAAATGTGCTCTGTTTTCCATCAGCTGTACCCTAAATATTACGAATGAAAAAACAACAACATGATTGATGCATTTATTGTCACGTACAGCAAATGTCACAGAAAGTGTCTCACCTAATTTAGCACAGCGTAACTTTTAATTGAAACGTTTATGGGGGATTTGAAGTCCTGGTTTGTTTGACTGACGCTCTGCACTCCCGGATAAAGCCTTGTGGAAGATTCACCTCAATTTGTTGTTTGTTTGTAGTTTTTGTTTCTTTGACTTTACTGGCTTTTAAAAAGAAAATTGGGATTTTTATTTTTATTTTATATATATATATATATATATATATATATATATATATATATATACTATATTTTTTACAAAAAAAAAAAAAAAACAGTAGAGAAAGAAAGTTGAAACCTTTACCACCAATGTTTACACATAAAGCATCCAAAAATCATTGGGGGAAAAATATCTGCTAAATCCTAATTTCTAATGTTTCCTCACTTTTTCATTACATGCATTCATAAGTTTCCAAGATTTTTCCCAGCACTCTCCAATGCCGTGAGTGCTGCTATATGTCTTCTCCTCAGGAGATGTAATTCATCTTTGTAATTTATCACGGTTTTCGGCCGTTGAGCTCATTAATTAGTTCTTCCATTTGCCTTTTAGCTGTCATGGCAACATCGCAGCTAGACTTTTGCCATCACACGGGGCTTTCAAAATTAGCATTGCAGACTGTAATTTCTTATCAGGGCATTTTAACCCCATATGTCACCTTTCATACAGTCTCTCTGCTGTTATCTAATGAATACTGAAAGCCTTTTGTTTTGTAATTAGTGATTAATTATATAAATGAAAGGAGAATTGTGTGAATGGCCACATTTGTTTACTGCCACTCTTATTACTTGACACATTAACACAAAGCAAATCGAAATGTGTTCCTGTTGATGCATTTCTTTTCTCTAATGCTTTTTTTCCCCTCCAGGCTTTGTCGTTTCTCTATTCAAAGCTTGGTTTTGGAAGTAAAATGGTTGCCTAAGTGAGAATTACACACTTAGATAAGTCATTGTACTATAATTCAACATTTTTCAGAGAACTGCCTGATGAAAGATTGTGCAAGCCTGACTGCACTTATAAAAATTCAAATGATTTCGCAATGCAATTCTCAAGAGACGTCTTGGCATTCAGTTCAGTACAGTTTACTGGTATGTGTTTTCATATTTAATAAACTAATGCAGCTAATGCAGGGATTCCAAACAGCCTGTCAGTTTAGTTGTTAATTTAGTTGTAAGTGGTAATGGTCAAACGAATAAACCTCCATTCAGAAACTGTTAATAAAATCTAAAGTGGACCTTCATGTATCGTATTTGATAATAAGACCGTTGCTGTATTCGCCCTCTAGAACAAAATATATCTTAATGTTTTTAAGCGCACAGATACAGATCTTATTTTTTAAACATGTACACACTTTAATTTGATACACAGAACCATTAGTTCTAAAGGTCTGGTGACATTAATGAAATTTCATTGAAATATCACCAGCAAAAAGCTCTTTTCTGTTTACAATGGTGTAGCGATATATAAAGCACAGCTCACACAGAATTCACTTCAAACCATTCGGCTTTCTGATGATTAACACAGCGAATTTGCATGACTAGCTTGAACCAGTTGTGAAATCTGTGCAGGGAAATCATGTGGATTCCTATTAAAATGATACTTTCTCCAATGAAAATTCACAGAACAATAAAAATTTGTCAGAGCCAACAATATTTGTAATATACAATATTGGCTCTTAGGGTAAGTTTACACGACAACAATGTACTAAAAACGGGAAAAGATTTTCCATTTTTCACGTACATACTGTATGAAATCATTGTCAAAATGATCCCCGTTCACACAGATCCGCGAAAATGACTAAATAATATAATTTTCAAAAAATGTGCACTTTGAAACCCGATTTCAAAATGAGCATTTTCAGGCCCCCAAATCGCCATTTAAAATGAGCATTTTCAGGCCCCCAAATCGCCATTTTCGTGTAAATGAACGGCAAAACACATAAAAAGTTTTCAGTTTTTAGTTGAAAATGGTGTCATGTAAACGGACCTTTAAAGGGATAGTTCACCCAAAAAAAAATTATCCCATGATTTACTCACCCTCAAGCCATCCTAGGTTTATGTGTTCATCTGAAAGAAGATAGTCATAATCAGAGATATATTTAAAAATATCAATTTTCCCTTTAAATGAATTGCTTTTGTTCCTCTTTTGTACTTTGTAAATGTGGATGGAGTCAAGAAAAACACTGAACAGTGTTAACAAAAAGCTCCATTGGAATCAGTTGTTAGTAGAGTCACCTGTGTGATTAGCTATTTGTGCAGCCTGTTGTCGCCTTAGTAGAGTATTAAAAATCAGTCGTTAGGATGCTGTCTTAGAAGGCAGCTTCCTGCAGTATGTAGGGAGTAGATGGCATTATGCCAAAGTCCTTTTAGGACAAGTCAGTTCACTCTGCGGCCATCTTTGAAATGCCTCTCGGGCATGCTAGTGCAGCTCCTATTTCTTTGAATGGGGAACATTCAATTTCTCCAAAACTGTTCGCCTACAATTACATTTCATATTTGAAATCACCAATGAAATCTGACAACAGCTGTCTCATAAATTTTGTTAAACACTCGAATTATGACAAAAACCTGCATTTTTCAGGCTGGACCAGCCAATGTGCGTGCGCAGTACCAAAGTCCCTTTAAGACAAGTAATTTCACTCGCCGGCCATCTTTGAAACGCCTCCCGGGCACTCAAGTGCAGCTCCTGTCTCTTTAAATAGGGAAAAATCAAATTCTCCAAAGCTGTTTGCCAAGCTTTCGATTAAATTTCATATTTGAAATCATCAATGAAATCTGACAACAACTGTCTCATACATTTTGTTAATAAACTCTTGAATCATGACAAAAAAAACAGCATTTTTCAGGCTGGATCAAGCTAATGCGCAGTCCTAAGTGCGTCTCTATGGGAAGCGCACATCTGACTGTTTCTATTAGGGGTGTGCACAAATAGTCGAATATTCGAATGTTCGATCTGTAATTAATATTTGAAAAATAAAAATACTATTTAAATTTTACTATGTTGCTTTGCTGGCCATAAATGCAGTGAATCCATGATAAATCCTAAGCACTAGAACTCGCAGTTTTAACTAAATGCACTGGGTGGCGCTGTGGCGCGTGTTTAACAAGTGTATTTTATTTGATCGTCACACAATGTTGTCATCTGCCTCGCGAAGTTTGGAATTACTTAGATGAAAGTGATCTTACAAAATGGAATTACTTTTGATCAAATGAATTAATAAAGAGACCTATGCTTCCTTTAAATTTCGTAGAGGGAGATATATTTACAAACAGAAAACACAAAGTGCTGCCGTTAGCTTAGCACATCTTTATCTTTGTGTCTCTGCAAAGTCTGTCAGCGCAGCTCATTTTCTCACCCGAGCATGTGGATATTATTGTTTTTATCAACATGAACATGTGAAACATTATAAACATGATAACCATATACTGACTCAAGTGTATTATGTACGTTCTGTACAATAACCGCCGCTGTCTGCTTTATTAGCGTTTTTTTTTCCCGTTTGCGCTGCTTGAGCTTAAATGCTTTTGTTCTTTATATTTTTTGTTTGCACATATTGTTTAATGCTTTGAACTAAAAGAAAACGTTAAGATATAACGTAAGCTTGTTGTGTATATTGCCTAATCGTAATCGTTTTTTACGAGCCCAAATATTCGAATACAATATTTACAATACAATATTTTGGAAAAATGCCCATCCCTAGTTTCTATAGGAACCAGAGCTTCTAACAGCAGCTGCAGTGACGCGATGACTTTACCAATTGGCGATTGGCTCTTATTTAAAAGGCGGGACTTATTCCACCACATTGCGCATTGCACTTTTAATTACGTCACACCTAAGTTGACCCAAGTCAGAAAACCAAGATCGACGCATCCAGACAAACCTTTTATGTGCTTGCTCTTTAATAATACAAACAATATTTTGCACGGATAATGTCTAAGTATCATATCAACAAATAGAGGTTTAGTAGTACTGTATGCATGACTGGAGTGCTAATGTACTATAGTGTTAATGCGCTGAGCAGCCATTTTGGATTCTGAAGTCGGGGTTGTTGCATTCCCCTGAGTTTCCAAGTCAGAACTCCGACTTAATGGGGTGTTCCAGTTAAAAGTTCCTTCTGGGAACTCAGAATTTTGGACTTCCGAGTACAAATGGAACTCACCATAAGGTTTTTGTCTAAATCATGTTTATTGTTTTAAATCCCTGTCAGAACTCAATGGGATTGCTATGTGTTTATAGCAGTGTGTGTGTCTAGCAAGTCCTATCAGAACATGTTGCGATTGTAATTGAGTGTTTTCCCAGTTCACCATCATCTAACAAAACTACCAGTGAATTAAAATGAGTTAAACAATTGCTTTTTGAATTAGAGTATTTTGTACTCAACAGTTTACCATAAAACCTTGATACATTCTTCATGTGCCTTTAAACACTTGGGTATTATGATTGTGATCATGACAATATGTTAAGTCCTTCTTTTATGCGACCTTCTCGTCAAATGTAGCCTAGACTTTAATTTTTCTTGCCTCTGAATACATCTACATCTAAATGCAATAAACTAAAGGACAGTCTTTGTGTTTCTGTCTGCATAGCATCCTCCCTTTCCAGATCACTGTTCACTGTCTTGGCAGTGATTCAATCCCTGTCTTTCTCTCTCTTTCTCTCTCTTTAGACTCTCCACAGGTGTGCAGTTGCCAAGGAGACTTGTGTTCAAGGCTAGGCGTCCCACATATATTCATATTCTTTCAGAATAGGCTAGCCTGGATATTTCAGCCTCTGTAATGTATGTTTTAGCGATTCTGTTCTTTGCATTTTAAACTGCCAATATTTGTTGAAGTTAAAGTGAGCATGAAATCAAATATAGTTTGAGTTGCTTTACAAAATCACATTAATTTTCCTCAAATATAAATGTTTCATTATCGCCCAGGTTGTTAAGTGTTAGATGGTCTACCTGCACCTTAAACTGCTTATGTATTTGTGATTAGCTCAATATTTTGCAAGTATCAAAAATCAGGTATCTAGTGTAGATCAGTGTACATTTTTTAATCAAATGGAGAAATATATACACTACTGTTCAAAGGTTTGAGGTCTGTAAGAATTTTTTGCAAGAAGTTTTATTATTTATTATTTTATTATTTATTTGATCAAAAATACAGTTAAACAGTAATATTGTGAAATATTACTGTAGCTGTTTTCTGTTTGAATATATTTTAAAATGTAATTTGTTTCTATGATGACAGCTGAATTTTCAGCAGCATTACTCCAGTCTTAAATTTAAATTTGATTTGAGTACAATTTATAAGTTCTGTTTCCGATTTGACTTTGATTCAACTGCAATTCACAAGCTCTCAATTCAGTTCTGATTCACTTTTCAATTTGATTTGATTTGATTACAATTCACAAGCTCTCAATTCTTATTCTGATTACAATGTATGTCTCAGTTAGATTTGGTTCTAGATTTGGTTCTGGTTTCTGGTTTCAATTTAATTCCGATTCACAAGTTCTCAATCTTGAAAATATCTCAACTAATACTGTAAAATATTTTTAGTTTTAGTTTTCACAAGCTCTTGGTTCAATTCTGATTTAAATATGATTAGATTTGGTTCCAATTTACAAGCTCTTGATTCAGTTCTAATTCTGATTTAAATTACATTCGATTGGATTCTGATTCCTAAGTTCTTGATTTAATACCAATTTAAATTTGATTTGTCACATGATCCTTCAGAAATCCTTCTAATATGCTGTTTTGCTGCTCAGGTGACATTTCTTATTATTATTAATGTTGAAAACAGTAGTGCTGCTTATTATTTATGTGGAAACCATGATACATTTTTTTCAGGATTCTCCTATGAATAGATACTTCAAAAGAACAGCAATTTAAAAAAAAAAATAGACTGTCACTTTTGATCAATTTAATGTGTCCTTCCTTAATAAATTATTAATTCCTTTAAAACAATTTTAATTTTAATTAATTTTACAATGTAAATATAAATGTAATAATTTATTTTGGCTTTAGTACAGTCATAAATAGAAGCTATTGGTTAATTAATTAATTAATAATTTGCAATCAACATACTGACTTCATAATATCATGCTTATTATATTTTAGGAAGGGGGTCTCTAACAAAGGAATCATATTTGGGGGTCATTAGTATCAAAAAGCAAAAAAACTTATGGATTAACACATTGTAATTGAATGTAATGATCTGTTTCAGTTCCATTTGTGTGACATTCAGTTCCATTCAGTTCCATTTGTGTTAATAGTTCCATTCAGTTCCATTTGTGTGAATGAAAATGGAAAGTGGTAAATGAACTGCCTTGTCAGAAATGTTATGTTGTCAGTACTGTTGATATTGCTTCAGTATAGATTCTGTATTTCTAAAATTCCATCAAAATGCTGTGCGGATACTACATATAACAAAAGAGTTTTGTCAAGACTGATCTAAGTGGGTGAAACCGCAGAGGCACCTAGACTGTCAGCCTGACGTCCTCCAGTGTTCTGATGGCCTAACACACACTGTCAGTTTCAATGTGAGCTCTGTCAGTGCCAATGTGGCTTTCCACCAGAAGTCAGACATCACTCTGACATTACAATGCAGCACGGCTTGCCCACACATGACAGTGACTGATGTTCGTTCTTGTAAATGACTTGTCTTTTATGGAGGTGATGACTTTGTTGGTCTCGTGGCGCCTCTGGTTTCACCTCATCACGCTGATTGGTCGAAGTCTCAACGTGTCTGTTCGTTGTGCTCTGACATGGGTGAACGCCGCACGGTTCCTCAGAGGTATCATTCGACTTGTTATTTTCAGGTTTCTGGACATTTGATTGTAAATGATTTACCCAAAGGACAGTTAGATGTTGCATGGGTTTCAAATTAGATGTTTTTGGATTCACACTGTATAGTTATCACAGTGTGGCTCCATGCTAAATAGTTGGACTGGGTATTGATAGTACAGATTTCACGATTTGATTCAAATCCAGTTCACAAGCTCTCGATTCAATTCCGATTCCCATTTAAGGTCGATTTGAATTGATTCTGATTCAAAATCTCTTACTTCTGATTCTGATTTCAGTTTGATTCAACTGCAATTCACAAGCTCTCAATTCAGTTCTGATTCACTTTTCAATTTGATTTGATTCGATTACAATTCATGATCTCTCAATTCAGTTCTGATTATGATTTCACTTTGATTCAACTGCAGTTCACAAGCTCTCAATTCAGTTTTGATTCACTTTTTTAATTTGATTTGATTTGATTACAGTTCACGAGCTCTCAATTCAGTTTTTCTGATTACAATTTATTTCTCAATTAGATTTTGATTCAATTTTAAATTTGATTTGATTTGATTACAATTCATGAGCTCTCAGTTCAGTTCTGATTCATTTTTCGATTTGATTTGATTACAATTCACAAGCTCTCAGTTCTTATTCTGATTACAATTTATTTCTCAATTAGAATTTGATTCTGGTTTCAGTTTGATTCAGGCTGACAAGTTCTCAATCTCACATATATTTTATAAATATTTCACATATATGTCAGGTTTTCACAAGGAAATTAAAAAATCTCAACTAATACTGTAAAATATTTTTAGTTTTTAGTTAAAATCTGATTCTATTTAATTCTGTTTCACAATCTGGATTCAGTTCTGATTTAAATATGATTAGATTTGGTTCCAGTTTACAAGCTCTTGATTCAATTTTAATTCTGATTTAAATTAGATTCGATTTGATTCAAATTCCTAAGTTTTTGATTTGATTCCAATTCACAAGACCTCAATTTGATTTAAGCTGATTAAATACAAATTAATTTAGATATAATTCTGGCACAGGTCAGTTTTTCTTGAGGGTATTATATATCTCATCTAATGCTGTCTACTACTTTTATTTTTAGTTCTGACTTTTGAGTTTTTATTTTGAGTTAATAAAATAATTATGTTGCTACTGTTGAAATAGAATAGTGACTGATTTATTAAAACATACATTGAACTGAGGCGGCTACTCTACACACAATATTTAGGGAAGTTTATTCCTGCATCATCTAAACCATAAACTAAAACATCAATCTTAGGATTTAAGAATCATCATCAAGGTCATTTAAATGAGGATTGCAATAAAACAGAAAAGGTCAGCCAGAAAAAGCAGTGTTTATGAATGTGCGCATGCATGCATGTGTCCACGTGCCCATGTCTTCAATTGTGCAGGCGTATACGTGGGTGAATATAGAAGAGAGCAAGAGCTTCCTCACTTGTATGTGAATGGCTACATGATCCCAGCACTATTCAAGCAACACTGAATGAACCTCGTATGCATTTGCAAGCTTCTAACCCTCATTCACTAAGCAATCCGTGCGAATGGACGACCGCCGTCATTAACATATTGATTTTTACTGACAAAGAGCCAGCATTGGCTACTGGATGATTTTCAGTGCCAAGCTAAATGAAAAATCCCCAATTTATTTCAATTTACTCACCACTTCAGGCTGAAGATGTGTGCGTGTGTGTGTGTAGATGCGGTTTTAGATGAAGTATTTACCCTGAGCTAGGACAGATTACACTGGGTCTAACAGACCTAAGGCTGTAATTAAACCCACTGAGAAATCAGGCCAAACACTAAGGCGGCCTCTATTTCCCAGAGACAGGCTGAAACGTCAGCTTTTTAAAGGCCACAAAAAGGGCTCTAATCAAGCACAGTAGTCATTTACAGTCATTTTTCATAAAGTTGTAAAAGATTTTAACTTGTCTCACCTCACAGAAAGACCTCAAGGTATATATATGTCACTCTCAGTTTAGGATGTTTGGATGTGTTTTTATTTGTCCTAAATACTATAATGGACTGATTTACTGAAGGATAAAGTTCATGGTGTAGCTTTACACTGTGAATGTGTGTGATGATTTTATTTGCTGTAAAAAGCATGTGTTAAGAATCAAGGAGCAGTGAGTTGAACTCAAGAACAAGATCAGTGAATGAATCCCTCTTTTGAGTCTGCAGTGAACTGGTTGATTGAGTTCACAAATTGGACTGAATAACTTGTTTGTGAAGCGCAGCACAATCAACTAATAATAAGAAACCTAACAAACCTAAAGGATAACCAAAAGTTATAATTTGGTCACTGGGTTATCTGATCATAATTATATACACTAATTATATATATTATTTTATTATTATTATAATTATATTATATATTATATAATTATATATTTTTAAACAGATTTAAAAATAATGTAACTTCTACTAAGGTTTCTTTATATATATACCTAAAGGAAAGTTAGTAGCATTTGATGAGGAAATAGCTAGCTTAAAGTGGAATGACATTTTATCTTCTAAGGATATACAGTATGGTTAGGGTGACCAGACGTCCCATTTTTCCCGGGACAGTCCCGTATTTCAGCTCTATTTTTAGTGTCCCGACTTATTAAGAAAAAAAATCATGTTTTGTCCCGTATTTCATCTTTCCTCAAATTTCCTTACGACTGGGTGATCATAGAACGAGTAGTGGTAGTGGTAGTGGTGTTCGGTCGCGTGAGAACAGCCTAATAAAATACATTGTAAAACAAAATTACCATCCGATCCAATCACAATTCGTTATCAATTAACTTGCCATTTTATATTTCTCATACTGCAAATAAAATGCTGTCCCATCCCGTATTCCACCATGAGAAATCTGGTCACCCTAAGTATGGTTGTAATACATTTATCAATAGAATTAATTATGTAAGAGATACATTTATGGAAGATAATGAAAAATAGGGACTCAGCATTAAAGAAAGCTATTAAATCTGGAAGAGACATTGATATAAAAGTGTTTTTTTTTGCGAAATAAAGTTATCCGAGAATTGAGAGTAGCAAAATTCAACTATTATCTTTGCCTTTAAAGAATGAGGCAAAAGGTAATAGCAAGTTCATTTGGAAAAACATGAAAGGGTTAGTTTACCCCAGAATAAAAATTCTGTCATTAATTACTCACCCTCATGTCGTTCTACACCTGTAAGATCTTCGTTCATCTTCAGAACACAAATTAAGATATTTTTCATAAAATCTGATGGCTCAGTGAGGCCTCCATTGACAGCAAGACTATTAACACTTTCAGATGCCCATAAAGCTACTAAAAACATATTTAAAACAGTTAATGTGACTACAGTGGTTCAACCTTAATGTTATGAAGTGATGAGAATACTTTTTGTGCATCAAAAAAACAAAATAACAACTTTATTCAACAATATCTAGTGATGGGCAAAGTTCACAGAGATGCATTATTCTGCTTTAAAATGTTGTTGTGCATGTTTTTCATGCCAAAATATTCAAACTTGGTCTGCAGAAGAGTTTGGAGTTCACTGAATCTATAAAAACAGGCACTTTGCAGAGAGTAAAAAGGTTTGGGTCATTCAAATTTGATGAAGACTTTTTCAGACCTGCTAATGGAACAGTGGAAGTAAAAGTTGGGGACTTTATTGCCAAGAGTTTTGAAAATATCGTAACAGACCTCTTCATAAGTTCTGCTTATGTTTATATGGAGAAAAATGAATATGTGACTAGTGATCATAACACCTGCAGAAACTTTAATTAAGTTGTCAGATAGTTTATGATGATTTTTTTAAACATTGAAGCCTACACAGTTTTGTTTTAATAGAGCACACAGTGTTTAATGAGACCCTCAGTTACACAGCTTTTGTCTTGAAAAGTTAAAAATAGTCCATTGTCATGTTTTCCGATGGAGCTGGGCGGCGTGCGAAAGCTCACCAGGCTTTATGAACTGTCTAATTAAGTTCGTAGCAGTTGACGGGAGTCAAGTGGCTTATTTCTCCAGATGCATTAGGAGAACAAGTATTTTGAAGCTAGATGATAAATCTGAGAGCTATATGCGCTGTGTTACTGAGGCACGGGCGGTCCTTAGAGTCACACGGAAGTCAGGAATTAATTAACTGGAGAGCACAACATAGTGTGTGAATGGCTTAACATAGAAATGAGGATGTTTGTGCATGTAAGTGTGTTATCCGTGATGTGTTATCCATTATTTTTGTAGCGTGGGCTGATGTCTCTTTGATGCCCTTACTTGGGTGTTCACCTCAGCGTGAGCCTCGATCGATCGAGATGTTTATCTGAGAAGAAGACGCCAAACTGGAAGGACGTTTGATTGTCAGATATAAGATCACAATCTTTGCTTGGATGTCAGTCAGTGTTATGGCTGTGCACGCACTGCCAGATTATTTAAATTTATCTTATAAGATTTAAGAATTAAATTTTGATTAGGAATTTTATATTAAGTATATACAGTCAAACCAAAATGTATTCAGACACCTTGAACATTTCATTCGTTAATACATTTATTCACTATAGTTTAAAAAAATGGTAAAAAAAAAAAAAATGGTAATAAAATATGACAAGATCTCAGTTAAACTGTGTCAGAAAAAATTAATCTTAATTATGTCAGATAACACTTAAGCAAAACATGGTCAGGTCAAAGTGTCTGAATAAATTTTGGTTCCAAATTATTATCAGTTTTACTGGTAGTCCACGGTATGAAGAATTTTTGGGTATAATATGTCACAGTTTGCTATCCTCACTTACATAAATGAACTATAGTGTCCTGCACACACTAGTAAAAATATATAAAAAATTATATCTTGTGTCTGAATAATTTTTGGTTTGACTGTACAACAGTTAGTTCCAAACCTGTCCTCGAATTTGATTGGTTTAGATGCGTTCCAATTGGAATTGTTTTTGTTGGCAGAGGAAAAAAGTATACAAACTAACTTACCAAATTTTGCCAAAACATAACTTAGTGAACATTAACTTCTTGTTTTAGAAGCAATTTCACACTTCCATTCAGGCTGTTGTACTGAATATAAGTAGAGATTAATAAATATTGCTTTTTTTTGTTGTTGTTGTTATGACAGATAACTGTAAAAAAAATAATTGTTGGTTTAACTTAAAAACGGAAGTTACCTGGTTGCCTTAAAAATTTTTAAATGCCTTAAAAAAGTTCATTGAAATTAAAAATGATGAAGAATCTATAATGAAGAACTCATTTGATACAATGAAGGTGATTGGTTTAATCAACAGAAACTCAAAATATTGTGATAGCAAATCATGAAAATATTTTTTACAATGTACCAATACAAATTATTTTTTATATAAATTAGTATATATACATTATAAAAATATAAATTATTTTTTATTAATTTCAGATTTTTGACATTAATAAATTATCACTGTACTACAAAGTAAAAAAAAGGGTGCATTTGTATTATTATATATACATTAAAATTATAATTTTTTATTAATAATAAATAAACAAGAACCAAATAATTTAAAACATGTAGGCCTAAATATCTGCCTGTGTGGTATTATTTAATTAGGGTTAGATTTTGAGGAACTTCTTAATATTCTTAAATGAAATATGTGTACATTGATATGCATCATTGTTGTATGCATTATGTATCAACATGTATGGATTTCTTTCTGCATTATGTAAATATAACACATCACCTGAATCAGTCTGTTTGAAATCACAGTGCTAAATTATTTTGGATGGATCTTCAAAGTCTTTAGGAATGTAGGCGATCTGGGAACATTTAATGCAGTATTTATTTTCGATATTAAAAATAGAATCTGGCATATGAGCTGCAAAAGAACAGATGGAACGTAACAATTAACAATAGAAAAATATTTGAATGCATAGATGTCATACACAATGGCCAAAAGTATGTGGACACCCATTTGTAATGATCAGATTTGATTACTAATATTCATCATAATCTGGTTTGATTATATATTCTTGTGCAAGCAAATTGACATTATCACTGAAATCGAATCTCTGTTGTTACCTAATAAGTGTATACATGCTTTTGGCATATAGTGTACAATATACAACAATACATAACACATTTTAGCTTTGTTTCTAGAGAGGTTTCTGAATCATTTTGACTCACAGAGAATCACAGTTTACCCCATTTTGCAGGTTACTTTTAATGAATGTGTTGTTCCTAAAGACCCAAATGTGTTCAGAAATGTTCCTTTGTTCTTTAATCCTCAATATGAGAAACATTTCGAAACTCTGAATCAGAAAAAGTTTAAAATCAGTCAAACGTTTATTCGAGCTAAGCGCCAGGTGATGTTTTTATATGACTTCCTCTGCTGTTTCTCTGGATGTGCTGTTGAAGTTGCCCCTTGCTGCTGAACTGAGACCAATTTTATTGTTGCTGTAGCAATGGTTGTATTTAATTATTGGCTGAGGGGACCCGGTGCACTTGATGCAGTACCAGTAAAGGACCCTCACAGGGGTTAATTGAAGTTCCTCTTTGTTTCTCTGGGGAGAGAGAGTTTGTTTAACCACAGCTTTTCCTCTCCATTCTCTTCCAGTCGGGCCTGGGCTGCATCTTTGGTCTCTGCAGAAATCTTTTGTTTATCTTTCATTACAATGACTTTTCATTTTCCTTTCTGCTTTTCATCATCTTAACTGCGGCTCTCTGGGATGGACGGCTCTGGGAATGAGAAGAAATGAACTGAGAGCGAGATATCTAATAGGACGTGGAGATCTGGCCGCACAGTCGGATTAGGTGGCATAGATGTTCATATATAGGCTAGTACATCGCGTCCTTGTCAGGAGTTGCCTCAGGTTGGTCAGGTACACCTTTGTTTATGAAAAACAAAATTAAACGTTATGAAAAACAAAGTAAACGTGATTATCATGAGCCAGAGAGAACATTTCAGATCTATTTTGTGTAGTAGTAATCTAACCGAATTGAGTAAAATGCAATAAAATTAGACATAATCCAGTTAATACAACTAAATTGCTTACAGCTAACCTTTAGCAACCAATAGCGCATGTTAGCATGTTAAATGTACTTGATGAATATTAAACACAAACATGTCTCAAGCTTTTCTCATCTTGCTTAAAAATATAAAATAACACTTATTTCAACATTTACTCTCCCCACATAGTGTAAAGCATGCTGGGAAATGGAAAATCCTGCCCAGTTTTAGCAATGCTATGCTAATGCTAAGTTATTCACATAGTGTCAATGCAAATAGATTAAGCTGTTGGAAAAACAAGTGAACATACATTACAGTAAGCAATGTTGTAGTATAGTAATGTTGATAGAAATTAAAGGGTTACTTTAACACTGCTTCGAAGCTTTACAAATCTTTTGTTTTGAATCAGTTGTTCGGAGCGCCAAAGTCATGTGATTTCAAGAGTTTGGCAGTTTGATACGTGATCCGAATCACTGATTTGAAACAAAAGATTTGTAAAGCTTCAAAGCTTTGTGAAGCAGTGTTTTGAAATCAGCCATCACTAGATATTGTTGAAAAGTCGTTATTTTTATTTTTTTTCGGCGCACAAAAAGTATTCTCGTCGCTTCATAAAATTAAGGTAGAACAACTGTAGTCACATGAACTGTTTTAAATATGTTTTGAGTACCTTCCTGGATCATGAGAGGTTTGGTGACATTGCTGGCAATAGAGGCCTCACTGAGCCATCGGTTTCATCAAAAATATCTTAATTTGTGTTCCGAAGATAAATGGGTGTAGAACGATATGAGGATAATTAATGACAGAAATTTCATTTTTGGGTGAACTAACCCTTGAACTGTACAATACAGGTTAATTTTGACAAAAAGGTTGAACTGTTCTCAGGTATACTTTATAAATATCAAGTTGGGGCAAGTTGTCACCTGTTTTTATTTAAAGATATATAAATTATGAATTACAATGTAGGTTGACCAAAACAATGGTTTAATGAATTGTTTGTATTTCTTAACTATTTTACTGTTTCAGTTTTTCTGAAAACCCATTATAATAAGGTATTTAATGGCAAGTTCTGCTGTGACAACTTACCCTATATACTTTTGTCAATGTGTGTTTAATGAACTGTATTTTTTATTATTTTTTTAATTAGAAGAAAATAAAGTATTACAGTGAAAATACAAACTGTAAAAAAACGGTATTAGTCAGTATGGCCACAGATTTCTTGAGCTTAAAATAAATGACATCTCTCTGCCAGATATACAGCTTTTTTTCTTAAAGTTTAATCTCGTTTTAATATAGTTTGTTGAAAAATGTGAAGCCACACATGGTCCTCGGCTGATACTGATGTCCCAAACTGCTGACTATAGACCTAATGTGTACATAATTATCTCAAGTTTGCAAGGCTCCAGCTTTTTAAATAGTGTGCTCAAAAATGTTGAGCGCACAATATTAGCACTGCTTAATGAAAAGATTATAGAATGGATTTGAGTATGAATGCAGTATTCAGGCCACACCAGATTTAGTAGAGCAGAGGCACACAAAAAACAAAAATAGTTTTCAACATACAGTTACAGTATGTGGTTAAGGATTATTTATTTTATTCAACTCTGTAATGCAATTGTTGTACATAATTTGTGGATGAAGTCTGCATCGTTTACATGGAATATAATTGTAGCTTTTGCATTGGTGATGTACAAGTTTACTTAAATGGAAATGCAAACTCAGTAGGATCCATTAAATCTGACTTGGCTTTTAAGTTCATTGCTTTGTTGGAATTTAAAATGCTGTCAAGTACCAGAAGAGCATAATTTAGCACTAACATCTGTGGATCCCTTGAGAGGTGCATTTGAAAACACAGTAACACACACATATGCGGCATGGTGATTTTAGTTCTCCTTTGAAGGGCCGTCATGAAGCGGTACGCCGTTAGTCACAGTTCAACATTACGTGATATGCATGACTAAGCGCTGATGTCAAGAATGCTACAAACTAGCATGACTCAACTAAGAGATGCTCTCTGTGGAAAACAAGAAGAAATTTGTTCAAAGGAATATGATGTAACATGCAAAATGCATTGAATTCTACTACCTTTTGAAAATGAGATGAACATTTAGAAATGTTAGCATCATTAGCAGTAGTAATTAGTAGGGATGCACCGATCCGCCTTTTTTGCTTCCAATACCGATTCCGATACCTGGGATTCAGTATCGGCCGATACCGATCCGATATTCAAGTAATAATAAAAAAAGTGCTAAATTACTAAAACTGTATGCCTCACTGTGTAGAAGAAACTGGGATCATTCTTTTGTGCAAGGTATCAGGCTTGACTTAAACATTACTTTACTACAAAACAAATTAACAAACAGACACAAATGTAGTGAATTATTTATTAAATAATTGTGCATCAGTGCAACAACTGTAAATAAACCAATAGCTTATCTAGTTTGGTAGACATTCAAAATAAACAGGAGTCCAGCTGATTCCTTGATCCATGACTCATGGCTTGTTTTTCATGAATGTTTGAGTCATACATGACATAAACTAAATATATTTATATATAAATATAGGCTATACTATCAAATTAAAAGACATTTCTTTTAAATTTATAGCGGAGTTTTTTTGCAGCAACATATGATATAAAGGACAGAACAAAAAATGCTATTAACAATCTCTCATTGCGCAAAAGTATTATAATATGAACGGCTCCCATACAGAGCGGCACAAAGCGCTTATGCGCATCCCGTGTGCAGAATGATGCGCTTGAAGCATCATGGAGTCACAGTGCGGCAGCGCTCCGCATTGAAAATTTCAAAGCACAAAGTGAAGATATATTGATGCGTATTGTATTACCAGTATCGTTCTCTACAGATGAAGTATAATAATAGAAACATTGATTAATCTTGAAGAGAGTTTCATTGTGTTGACTGTCGTAACCGAACGCAACACGCAGTCTGAATGCTGAATGGAGAATGACTGACAGGCGCAGCGGAGGGAGGCATTTACGTGAACTTTAATTTAACGACTTAAATATTTATCTGTACCTCAAATTAAACTATGGAATGGCTTCAGAACACTTGGAATATAGTGCACGGAAACTTTATGGTGCTTTATTAATGTTTTTGTGCCTTTTGTGGAGCTTAACAATAACACAGAATAGTACACGCACAATAAAAATTTGGATCGGTCCAATCCGGCCGATACCCGATCTGGCAAAAATGGCAGTATCGGAGCCGATACCCGATCTGAGTATCGGATCGGTGCATCCCTAGTAATTAGTCATTTAGCAGAGGCTGTTATCTGTTATCTATCTTTTATTAAGAGTTTACTTCCACCCACTTCAGGTCTATTTTTTGGTTCTGTACTGTGGTCGGTTTGCTTCATTAAGTTAAATAACACAGTGAGTACTAGCGCTGTAAATATGTGCTGACTATATGGTGAATATATGCCAGCTTCACTGTTTTATTCATGCTTCACTTTGCTTTTACTACTAAAACTTAACAATGCCCTAAAAGTGTATGGGCGTCAAAGACTGTAAATCGTAGAGACCCCAAAATTGGTAGGATGGTCCCAATCGTGTACTGCTACTCAGGTGTTCTGACACTAGGTGGAACTATAATAAGTCAATCTGCATTTTGGATCATAACTTTGAATCCCTGAGGGCGAGAAACAAAATCCCTACAAAATGATTTCTACGATTTCATTTCCATCTACAAAAGTTTTCCGTCATTTTGAGCTTTCCTAAAAACCTACTTTTTCAAACTCCTCCTAGGTCGTTGGTCAGATCTTTACTAAAATAGTCACAAAGCAGATAAGTGACAGTGCTGGCTAAAAGTTATCAAATTACCAGAATGTTATTATTTGATTCTCAAAAAAAAAAAAAGGGAACCAAATACTAACGTTAGGGTTAGCTGGGGCCCAGAATGTTCTTCTTCACGGTTTGTTTTTGATGGAAATAGAACGTTAGTTTTTGGTTTGTAGAACGTTATTCTAACATTCCCCTAACTTTATTATAACGTTATTTTAATGTTCCCATAATGTTATTCTAATATTATTCTAACGTTATTTACCATTCCCCTAATGTTATTTTAATGTTCCCTTAACATTATTCTTAACTTATTATATATAATGTTATTAAAAATTCCCCTAATGTATATTCTAACATTCCTATAACATTGTTCTAATGTTATACTAACGTTCCCCTAACAATATTCTAATGTTCCAACATCAGTAATGCTGTACATTTAGTAATCATCCAGCTCACTCGCAGCCCAGTATAGTATAAGCGATATGGAAATTGGATGTATGGAGGCTTATAATCAGTGTTATAATAAACGTTCTATATAAGTTATTTTTTGGTTATTTAAAGATAACCACCCTGCAACATTCTGGGAACATTAGTTTTTTGGTTGCAAAAAGAAAACCTAAAAAGAACGTTCCTAGAACTTTATTATTTGATTCTCAAAAAAAGATAAATAAATAAATAACCAAAAAGGAACCAAATACTAACATTAGGGAAATGTTCTGTTTTTGCTGGGGCCCAGCTAACAATTTTTGGTTGCCAGAACATTAGTTTTTGTTTCCCAGAATGTTCTTTTTTACAGTTTGTTTTTGGTTAGCCAGGAAAGTTTTCTTAACGGAAATAGAACGTTAGTTATTATGTTTTAAGTTTGTAGAACGTTCTAACGTTCCTAGAACATTCCCTTAACCTCTTTACTCCGACATCATTACTCCCGTGACCCAGTATAAGTGGTATGGAAAATGGATGTATGGAGGACTATAATCAGTATTACAAACCATCTTGTTTTTATTTGTTTATAACATTTGCCTAATGTTATTCTAACATTCTGTTAACGTTCCTCTAACCTTATTATAACGTTCTCCTAATGTTATTATAACGTTATTTTAACGTATCTCTAACATTATTACATTACATTAACTTTCCTATAACGTAATTCTAACGTTATTCCAACATTATTCCAACGTTCCCCTAACGTTATTCTAACATTTTACTAACATTCCCCTAACAATATTCTAATGTTCCAAGAACTCTCCTGTACATCAGTAATGCTGTACGTCAGTAATCATCCAGCACAGCACAGTATAGTATAATATGACTTGGACAAAGCAGCCAATCATATTTCAGCGGCTCTGAACGATCTAAGCGCATGGTCTAAAGGGCACAGTGCAAGTGCACTTGGGGCGTGTCCGAATCCACTTTTGCTAGTTTAATGATGGGAAAAATGGTCTGCGCGCCCGGTGCATGGTCTAAACGGGTTGTCCCTGTTCTTTTAACAAGTGATGGGTGTGTTTTGGGAGTAACGTGCAATAAACCTATACGTGCATTGTGCACCCGCCTATACTAATGCGCTCTTTAAATAACAAAAAAAATTGCGCCATTGACTTTAGACCAGGTTTCAGTTAGTCAATGGCGCAGTCTATTTCAGTTGCCTCAAAATAGCAACGCGCCAACAATGCGCTTGAACACACCTCGTTTTCAGAACAGCATAGGTGCACAAATGGGCGCAAATGCATTTGCTGTTTAAACAACGTGGTGCATGACATGAAAATGATAACTGCGTCAGGCTGAAACTAGCAAAAAACACTTGCGTCGTGCCTGGCGCATGATAGGGCCCCAATTCTGAATGGTCTACTGTTAGCAAAATGGATAAATTTGTACATCTTGTGAAAATGAATGTGTACCGATTTTTGTGAAAATCAGCCACAAAGTGCCACTATAATTAGCAACTTTATGTTTAGCTAATAACTGTGTGACAGAATCAAAATTCTTCTTTCTTATGAATCCTTGCGTTAAGCAGAAACAATAGTAAATCAAATTTTTATGATTATCTAAAAAACACTGCCATTGTAATTTGTTAAAAAAACTACTTTTCAAACTCCTCCTTGGTTTTAGTTTTAGTTAACTAAAACACTGTTTCAGAGGTGGAGGAAGTTGTCACATTTTGATGACAGATAATGAATACAAACATTTATTTTATTTGCAATAACATGCACTAGCAGTAATACCAGGAATGTGTTTTTAAAAAAGTAAAGGAGTTAAATTTTGATGTCGTGTTGTCTTGCCCAAGTGCGGGTTTCGAATCTACAATATTTCGGCACATCTATAAACCACTATTCCACAGCAGTTAATAGCCACTTAATTTCTGCCCCCTTCTCTCATAAAAACCCTCCTGTCTCTGCTTCAAATCCATCTTTCACCTCTCTCGTTCTCTATCGTTCCTCTCTCTTGAGGAGAAAGCAGTAATGCGAGGGGTGGGGAGGATTTCAGTACAGAACACAAGTATCTCTGAAGCAGCACCGCGCGGGCCGTGTGCCATGTTCCCAGCCCAGCTGCCGGGATGCAGGGAGCACTAGAAGATGGATGAAAGGATTGACAGAAAATGACTGAGCGTGGCAGGGGAAAGATAAGCGCCAGACGGAAGGCTCTAGAAGTCAGGCGGAGAGCAAAGCAGGTGAAACATCTTTCAGTGGTCTGAAAGAACAGCCACAGTCTGGATGCACTGACACCAGCCAGAGAGTATCAGCGTAGGACTTAAACACAAAGATGAGTAGTGTCAGTCGTCATGTGTTTTGTTAATACCGTCTGCTGCCAAAAATTATCGAGAGGCAGTCAGAATCAAAACATCCTTTCTATGAAGTGCAACATGTGTTTGCAAATGAATCATGAAGCTTTCATGTCAAATTTATGAAGGTTTTAATAAATGATGCGCACAGGTTTTATAGCGCTTGGTATATCGCGCAATTCTGACTTTTTTTCACAATTCCGAGTTCATATCTCGCAATTCTGACTTTTTCTCACAATTGCAAGAATTACAATTACAATTTCTTGCAATTCTGAGTTCAAAATTTTGGGTTTATATCTAAACTCGCAATTGACAGAAAAAGTCATTATAGCGAGTTATAAACTTGGAATTGTGAGAAATGCAACTGGAATTGAGAGATAAAATGTCAGTTACTTGTCGGTGACTTTTTATATCACAATTCAGACTGTATTTTTTAGATTTCCCTGTGTATATCTCACAATTTTGAGTTAACATCTTGCAATTTGGAGTTTTTTTCTTTCTCAAGATTGCAAGTTTATAACGCAAAATTCTGACTTTATTTCTTAATTTTGAGTTAACATCTCACAATTAAGACTTTTTCTGACGATTGTGAGTTTAAAAGTTCAGACCTTATCTCTCACAACTCTTGACGTTTTCCCTCAAAATTCTGAGTTAACATCTCGCAATTCAGACTTCTCAGAAATCTGAGTTTAAGGGGCACCTAATTTCATGGATGAAAGGATCTGTCTGTATCACAAAATGAATATTTGGTCCCACTTTATATTAGGTGGCCTTAACTACTATGTACTTACATCAAAAAATAAAAGTACAATGTACTTATTGTGTTCATATTGTATTGCAAAACACTCTTTTGCTGCTATTGAGGTGGATACGGGTAAGGTTAGGGACCGGTTTGGTGGTATGGGAAGATTTAAGGGTGGGTTAAGATGTAAGGAATTGGTCAATAGTGTAATTATAAATGTAATTAAAAACAAATTAATTACAGTTGTAACTACATGCAGGTATTTTTAAAATAAAAAAGTACAATGTAAAATGTACACAGTAAGTGTATCAAATTATTAATTTAAATGTAAGTACACAGTAGTTAAGGCCACCTAATATAAGGTGGGAAAGAGTATTTTGTTCAATAAATGTTTTGGTACATTCCATTTATATAACCTTAAACATAAGTTATGCTCTTGGGAAAATGTCTCAAACACAACAAACATCATGCGCATCTTTCAAAGCCCCTGACAAGGCAAGCCATGTTAAACTATGCTTACAGGTAAACGAGTTTTAGCATGAGTGTTTGAAGCACTTCATAGAAAACATTGTCATGGTTTGGACAAGCTGAAGGCCCGGGTATACTTATATACATTTTCCGCATTCTGCTCCATCTTTAAAGTATATTCCTAGTGGACTTTGTTTCCAAGCACTCAAGTCACTCGCACAAGGACCCGTAAATTACATTACATGGACAGTGTGCATTACTGATGAAGGTTTCATGTGCAAATCAATATTAAAATTCATTGTTGATTATTTTCATTATTGTTTTTTTCCCCTTTTTTATGTAGATGCTATCAGTAGAGTTTAACTGGCACTTAGCCTGTAATACTTTTTTAGTAGACCTTAAATCTGCTACATAAAATATTGGACCGAATTTAAATTAATAATAAACAATGAATGTAAAGTGCTTTATTTGTCAGTTGACTGCTGAGAGCTTCTAATGCAAATACCCATCAGTCAACCAATTAATCAGGAGTGCTGCATTTGTATTTGCATTCATTTAAATAAACTCCACCGCTGTCTCCATTCAGATATGTTTCTTATAAGGTTGTTTACATTCAAGAGTTCCTGTCCACACCGCGTCTCATTTTCTGGGAGATAAGTGCTTTTCTGTTGCCTCGGTCCCTTTTTTTTTTTTCATGTTCGAATGTAAGTACAGGTCTGAGAAAAGTAGATAAGTGTGTTCTTCTTATGCTTACGAGGGATTTATGTGGGAGAGGAAGTCCAGTTCAGACACACTGTATAGGGAGGTACAGAAATATCTACATATATATATATATATATAATCAAGTGGGCTACCCGTGAAAGCAATCGTACATGTGCACAAGAGATTTTGTGGGCGTCTGGAGGAGATTCGAATAAAAGCTCTGTGGAATTTTAAAGTTTTAAACCAAAATAGTCCTCTCAGTGTGTTGTTAAGAATAGTGTTCCTACAGCACATAGGTTTGTGGCTCCTTTTAATATCTAAATCATTCTGTTTTCAGTCATTTTTGATTAATGGCATGAAAGTCTAAGGTCCATGACGCCTATTGATTTAAAATACTTGTCGACATGCAATCAAAAATGACCCTATTTCCTTTTAATGCATTTTCCTGGTCTTTTTGAGAATGTTTCATCAGTCAAAATGTCATAACTTGCTTCACAGCTTTCTGAATTTTATGCAGGTTGTTGGAAAATGTTAACCAATACCCAAACAGTGTTGTTTTATTATTCAGGTCCAACTCCATTCTGATATGTAATATCTTTTTGCGATCAACTCCTGATGGATGGATGAAATCAAGTCCTATCATAATTTTTTAAGTGGTATAAGTCAGTATAAGTGCTTTTTTTTCTTTTTCTGGGAACACACTTATCGAGGTCACCTTGTCAGCTATAATTGTCAACACCTTTACCATCTTTTTTTGTTAAATGGCATATGGCTCTTGGTAATGGAACACCACCTCTTGATTCCTTATAGATTGATTGCTTAAAATGTAGATGGTGAATGTATTATGTTAATGTATCTATAAATGTGCTCCCAAGATTCTCATATTAAAAACACAGTAATGTCCTCCACTCTCTGCAGTGACATTGTTACGAGCAAAACCGTCTTGACTCACCATAAACTGCCAAAGAGGGTAGAATAGTTTGCGCTTGTAGACACCGTTTATATTTTCATCAATAATTCATTCGCTCAAATCATATTGTAATATTAATGCCCAGATTTATGCCCAGATTGGGAGTTGGCTTGAGTTCACTAGTGTAACGTCTGCATGTTCTCAGTATGTGTCTGTGCTCTGAACATTTCTGAACAACGTTCATTGTGAACTTCAGCTTCACAGGCTTTAGTTCTTATAGTTTCTTGCCTAGTTTAAGTCTAGTGTAGTTTTAATAGAGATTTTCCTTTTGAAGTTGATCTTTGTCTGGGTTGAGGCTTACAGCCCTGGGAACATCCTCGCCCCAGGTGACGTTAGAGACTAGAGAGCCTGACTTTATCCTGCAAATCTCTCCTGACAGTGTCCTGGCCTTGTGTTTTGTGATTGAGGGACTTGGTCGGCAAAATGAACCCAAGAAAGATTGGATAAAACCTATAAATATAGTGGGTTCCACAAGTTGAAAATTTGAGATTCTTATAATATTAATAAAAATAATGCTTCTGTTTTGCATTTTTCAAATTGAATCCAATTTTATTGAATACTTTACACATTATTTGCAAAAGAAATTAGAAAATGAATAAAAATACTTGATTAGTGGGCTACAATCATTCAAATAATTAACTGTCACCTTTGCCACTATATTTTTAAAACAACAATATCTTAGTAAAAACCAAAAATAATATTGACAAACTATCATTTGAAAGATTACAATCTTTTACGATTTTCAAAATAAATGAAAGAGGAGCAGTAATTTATCAATTTGCAACAAGAACATTTTCATGCTCATAAGGCAGACATTTATTTAGAAATAGCGATGAACATGAAAAATCATAAGAGATTGGTAGAAACCTGTATGTTTTCATGCCAAGAGGTCAAAAGATAACATCCATTCAATTTTTTGAGGAAAAAAAGGTCTGAAAATGTTTTAAATATAAAGAAAGAAAAAAAGACAGATTCGCCATTTGTGATGCGACGGCAAGCTATAACGCACATACGTGTTCTTTTTATGTGTTTGTTAGAGGTTGAATTCTGCCAAACTTCCCGTATTACTTCTGAATAGGATGTCTACTTCATAAATTGTGTGAAAATTATGGAAATATATGGTTCAGATCACTCAAACCATATATGGAAATGGAGACGCCCTTATATTAGATGCCATCTAGTGAAAACGTTTTTTACTGCGCCCAAATAAAATCTTACTGAAAGCTCGTTTTTTGAGATATCAACCTAAAACACAACTTGTTCAGATGTTTGGCTTTGATTTTCTTGCAGGTTTACAGTAAAACATGTTTTGTAAAATCTATGTTTTATATAAAATATTAAAAAATATATATTTTTACATTTTCATAAACTTTTTTTCTCTTTAACTTTCATTATTTATTTATTAGGGGGTTAATGTTAAATGTTGTTGTTGTTGTTAATATTTATAATGCTTCTGTTTTGCATTTTTTTAAAAATGTTCATTATACATTTGTAAAAGAAATTAATAGAAAACATTACATAATTGAATAGTGACTTACAATTGATCAAATATTCACATATAAAATGTCTAATTCATTTAATACTATTAATAATATTAATAATAATAATGCTTCAGTTTTGCATTTTATTTATTTAATTTTTTTAATTAGATTTTTTTATTTCAATGAATTAATGTACTATATTGTAGTTCAATACTAAATTATATTTATGCAGTAGTTATTATCCATTTATTACCTGTTAACAACTTTTTAAGTGTAGAGCTGAACATGAAATTCCCAACTTAAACTGTCATAAATCTTAAATGAAAAAAGTGGACTTAAAGTTATAGAAGTTTAAGTTTATTGAAAAATGCACAAAAATACTATTTTCAATCTTTATATGTAATATATATTTTCCAAAACATGTTTTATTCTAAATCTGAGAAAAAAATCAAAGGCATAAATCTAAAGTTGTGTTCCAAATTTGAGGTTGATAAAAAATGAGCTTTCAGTAAGATTTTGTTGGGGCGCAATACCAAACATTTATATTAGATGAAATTCACTTCCCATTCCGATGAAGGTTTGGGAACCAGAGGGTTAAAAGTAGGGATGTACGATATATTGGCCACCATATCGGTTTCGGCTGATATATGTTCATTTTTAATGTTATCGTTATCTGCCAATTTTCTTATTATATATATATATATATTAAATCTGATAAATAATTGATTATTTCCTTCACCTGAGACACTTCAGATGCGCACTGTCATTTTTATTTAGATTTATCTGCCAATATATGGATTATCGGCTTTCAAATATAAAGAATTATCGGTTGTCTGTATCGGCCAAAATGTTCATGCCAGCGCATCCCTAATTAAAAGAAACTTTATAACAGCAGAATAATATCCAGATACACATAGCTTTATGTGCTTTAAAAAAATTCTTATATTCTTAATTCTTAGTGTCATTCTTATATCACACTGATGGACTGGCACACAAGGCTTTGGCCATCTGTATATCAGTACTGCCAGACATCAACTTCATTGCTTTAGAACAGAAGCCAGAATTACTCAGCCATATCTGTCACCCTGTATCTCAGTGTGATTTTAAGCCTGAATTTCTCACAGTTCTCTTTTGTTGTCATAGTTTTTTTCACAGGTGATGGAGTTTGTTCTGTTCAGAGCTACTGTGCTTTAATCTGGCAAGCAACAACAGCCCTTTACGTATAAAATCAAATCATACAAGTCTGTTCATAAATCCTCGTCCAAATGAAAGTGCAAAAGTCTGTCCACATTAGAGTTTCCTGTTAAGGCAGAGGAGATCTGCTCATATATTGGAGCAGCACTGAATTACGAGTGTGCGCTTGTTTTTATTAGTATGTAGAGTGATGTATAATGTTATTATGTCAAGGGGAGCATGAAGTTGATCTGTATTATGACTATGATACCTTGGAAAACATGACCTTAGTTGTCGTTTTTGTGATGAGGATGATTATTTTGCTCAGAAAAGGCTAGAAATGCTGAATTGAATTTGGGCAACTTGGTTTTTTTTTTATTTCTTGTGTCTGTTATAAAGGTTTTTAGTTGCATAATTAGAGTTTGAATGCTTAATTCAAGGTCAGACGGTGAATTCTATCACTGAAACATGATTTTTACTGGTGAGTTTGGCTAACAGGAGACTGCACAGTAATGATCGTTTTATATTCCAGCATGAAATATTTAAACTATGTCCACTGGCCATTGTTTGTTCAATCTTTGTTGAAAGCCTTCATTTTTCAGACCCTTAAAATGTCATCAATAATTTAAATGGTTATGCATTGCATAAATATCAGCCTTCATCAAAAAAAAAAAAAAAAAAACTAATGAATTTGTAAAAACTCACCATTCTTTCTGCACATAGAAAAGAATTTGTTAAAAGTAGCAGTTCAAAAAAGCACTAAAATTAATAACTGGAAATAAATAAAAACTGAAATAAAAATAAATTAAACCTAAATAGTTAAAATATTAAAAAAAAACTAATACAAATGAAAAAAGACACTAAATTTAATATTTAAAAAAATCTGAATGTATATAAATAAAAGCTAATTCAAAATATTAATAAAACATATATAATAGTATATAAATATTATATAAATAATGCAAAAATAACAATCTATTACAGTTATTCCCTGTATAGTACGGTAACTTTCTGTTAACCAATTAACAGTTTTTCAGTGGAGAATTTTTACAGTCTTTTACTGTTAAATCACAACCATTTTTTACAGTATACGTATATCATAAATACAAACTTCCAAGGAGGACTTGAATCCAACATTTGCTGTAAATGCACTAAAAGACTTTTTGTTTTGTTTTCAGTGGAATGGTCTTATTCATTCATTTATACTTCTGACTATCTGTAAAAAATGTACACTAACATTTTCAAAATCACAATAACCCCGCCTCTAATATGCAGCTTTAGGTGAAGGTAAAAACACTACCATCTGTTTTGAAGGAACAGATATGACACTGCTAATCACTGTTAATCAGTCTTGATGTCTCATTGACATAATTTGCCATTTTAATGCTAGAGATTTATCACATCATCTCTTGCCTGCAGCTGTCAAGGTTCCCTGAATGAAGGCAATGAGTGAAAGAACATTGGATGTGTTTTGGTCACATATTATCCAAAAACTTGTCATTGAATGTGTATCTTTATATGCAGTAACATGAGCTGTAAATTGGTTTCCCTGTGGAATAAGGAAGGTATTGATAATTCACTGAAGATTTTATTAACCTAGATGAGGCTTTGGTTTTTGATTGATTTGGTTTTTGACGAATAAAAGTGCAGTGTGCATTTGTCAGATCTTAAAGGGTAAGTTCACCCAAAAATGAAATTTCTGTCATTAATTACTCACCCTCATGTTGTTCCACACCCGTAAGACCTTCGTTCATCTTCAGAACACAAATTAAGATATTCTTGATGAAATCCAAGAGCTTTCTGACCCCCATAGACTGCAATTTAATTACCACTTTCAAGGCCGTGAAAGGTTATAAAGACATCGTTAAAATACGATTAAAAGGACTACAGTCACAAGAAATTGTTGAATAAAGCTGTTATTTTTGTTTACTTTTTGTGCGCAAAAAAACATTCTCAACGCTTCATAACATTACAGTTTTTCTCGATTGCCTAAACAAATTTCTTGAAACTATGCCTCATATTCTCAAAACAGTAAACACAAATCCATAATGTCTCACCCAACTCCCCAGACCTCCTATTTTCAGGTCAAAATGAAGCTCTACACTCAAAACCATTCACTCTTGCTGAAAAACTAAACTTTGCCCTCAGACATCACACACAAGCCCTCAAAAACACACACAATACAACATAGTCTTACACACTGGTGAGATAAATTCAAAACAATACTACAAAAATCAAAAACTAAAACCAGTAATAAGTTATGTTGCTTGTGGTTTTCCTCCTCAAGGAACTTTTCACATGATGAACACACGTGTATACATTTGCAAATTTTTTTATTCCTTAATGTACTGTACAGTATAATACACCAAACAACAACAAAAAATATTCTGCCCCAGCATCACATGTTTGGTCTGGGACAGGCCAGAGAATCTCGTCAACATCACAGGCACTACTGGCCCTATCCACAGGCAGCGGGGGGAAAATCCTCTTGCATGCCTGATCCACCCCTGGCATGCATCAACTGAAATAGTACTGATTACTGTAACTGTAACACATACTTTTTACAAAATGAAAGCAAACAGAAACTCTATCTGTATGTAAGGCAATTTGATGCATGTGTTGTAACAGAGTACAGCTCTCAAAAGTTACAGTAGAGTACACTGAGGTACACCTACCTGTTTTCCTCCCTTAAGGTTCTTATGATCGAGGTGACGGTGAAGCAACTTCAGTTTGGCTGAACTCATTGCCCAGCCTCCCTCACAGTTATACCATGGGCAAGGACATGGTCAACTAGTGGGACGAATTTCATCTGAGACTCCTTGTCTCCTTGCCCCTCATCCAAGCTCTTCCTCTGAATGAACTGACTCGGGCTCTTTTATCTATCTATTGAGGGTTCTGATTGGTGTGTGATCAATTTTGACTCTTAGTGTTTCCACGTGGGTAACTGTGTGCTAACTGAGCTCAAGCTATGCTGACTTGAGTGAACAATATTGAACGCCTGTGCTTTCTAAATGACAACATGATGTAGGCAATGAGAAATGAAGGGATTTGTGTGTAAAGTTCTGCAGTGACAGTTCAACAAATCTGATTCATGTGTCAAAACAGGGGAATGGTGTTTATAGTTTAGGGAAATGGGTGTGCTTTTTGATAAATGGCGTTATGGTTCTGAAATTTTAGTTCAAAAGTCTGGTTATAGTGTTTAAGCAATCAAGAAAAACTGTAACCCTTTGACACGTAAGTTTAAAATATTCTGGCTGCGCCCCCAGCGTGAGTTTTTCAAGGCGACCATTATTTAGAACGTATCACTTTATCATTTCCATGGTGACACGTCATTGCTTGTTACGTGACACACCGCAGCCGCAATAGCGCTGTATGACTGATGATCTGCTTTTATTATATTTTTCCTTTTTTATTCGAAATATTCACAAATTTGTTAACTATAGCATGAAAGATCTGATATTCCGATTGACAAATATGTGCAAGTGGATGTGTTTTGCTGTTTAATCACCTTTATAAGGATAGCGTTAGTTAAGCTATATGCGCGATGGGCGCCACCATGTTAGTTTGCGCCGCACAGAGAATCGGATCTGTTGGATTTACAACACGCAAATTAATCCACTTCTCTCGAAATACAAGTAAGTAAGTGAGCCGGTGAACTGGGAGAAAAATAGACTTTAAAGTTACATACACAATGTGTATCTGATATGAATAAAATGTGTCATCTAATTATTATGGAAATTATTGTTATTGCTGCTTCCATAGACATCAGTGTGTATTTTTACAAACTCTAAATGTATTGTTTTGTTAGTACTCATGTGTATTTAAATGTCTGAAACCTTTATGTGGTTGAAAACACTGCATATTTGTGATATATGAAAAGTGCTGTGTGTGTCCGTCTCTGGTTTAGTGCCAGCCAAAGCGCACACGCACATTTGACAGTTTTTTGCGCGCACGCACATTTGAATTTGGCAGTTGATCACGTGATGCACTGAACTTTCTAATCACACCGGTGTGATCTTACGCATCAAAGGGTTAAGATTGAATCACTGTAGTCACATGGACTATTTTACCTTTCTGGGCCTTGAAATTTGTTATGATGTTGCTGTGTATAGGAAGATCAGAAAGCTCTCGGATTTCACCAAAAATATCTTAATTTGTGTTCCGAAGATAAATGAAGGTCTTACAGGTGTGGAACGACATGAGGGTGATTAATTAATGACAGAAATTTCATTTTTGGGTGAACTAACCCTTTAACCTGGCACATAGTTTGTGAATCCCAGTGATTGTTTCTCTTTGAATTGATTGTGTTTTAATGTGTTACTGTAGTGTTGTTGCAGATGTCTCTGTCCAGACATGCCCGTCTCTTTAATTTCATAGCCATCTTTGCACAGATGCAATCACATCCATGCTATATAATAGTCATCTGTGGTTTAATTCAGTTTTTATATTAAAAGGTGTTTCAATTGTCATTGAACAAAGATGAAACACCTGTTTAGTGCCAATGCCGAAAAAACTTGTTAGCTTGGTTGAATACTAATACGGTAGATGTTTGCCGCTAGGCTCTCACTAACCTCCCCCTGAACTGTGCTCATTTTTTTTTTTTTTTCTCTAATCTTGGCGTCTCACATTGGCTCACTGCTGTAATCACCTCGTTCAGAACGATGGCGCTGCTTGAACGGCCCGGCTTACAGGGTCATTAGAACCAGGTAAATTATTCATTACAAAATGTGCCATCAAAGTGGAGCGCTAAGCACAGTGTTTCAGTCCTGCCAAGAGGCACAGTCATTCCTTCATATCTTTCCTCATTAAAATCTTTTACAGTCTAAGGCAAAGGTTGATGTTTACAACCTTATTTTTTTATCCAATTAATTACATATGCTGATTTATCAAATAATCGCATATTAATACATGTTGTTATATATATTAAAGGGTTAGTAGGGTTAGAAAATAATGTCATTTATTACTCACCCTCATGTTGTTCTTCACCCCTAAGACCTTTGTTCAACTTCAGAACACAAATTAAGATATTTTTGATGAAATCCAATGGCTCAGTAAAGCCTTTATTACCAGCAATGTCACCGAACCTCTCAAGATTCAGAGGTACTCAAAACATATTCAAAATAGTTCATGTGAGTACAGTGGTTCAACCTCAGTATTACAAAGCGACGAGAATACTTTTTGTGCACCAAAAAAAACGAAATAATAACTTTTCAACAATATCTAGTGATGGCCGATTTCAAAACACTGCTTCGGAGCTGTACGAATCATTTGATTCTAATCAGTTGTTCAGAGCACCAAAGTCACGTGATTTTAGCAGTTTGGCAGTTTGATACACGATCCAAATCATTGATTCGAAACAAAATATCACGGGTTATAAAAAAACAATATTAAGCAGCACAACCGTTTCTAACATTGATAATAACTTATTATCTACTAATTTAGCTACCAACATTCTTCTTTTGTGTTGCACAGAAAAAAATAAAGTCATAAAGGTTTGGAAGCACACTAGGGTGAGTAAATGATGACAGAATGCTCATTTTGAACTGGATGATTTGGATCTCCCTTTAACTTTCAGTGCCAGTGTTAGCTTGATGCTATGGCACAAACCCATAACAAAAGCCTTGTAATGGAGATGTATAGTAATCAAACCAGGTGGAGCTTGAAATTGATGTATCAAGTTCACCATATTAGCCAATTAATAAAGTTATTTTCAGTCGCATGATCATGGCGTGACCATATGGAAAGAAGGAAAGAAGAAATAAATGCTGTGATAGGTGAGATAATCAAGATTAATTGAACTAATGTTCCTGAAGAACTATCCCATTTGCTAATTTTCTCAGTTGCTGAGCACATCACTTAATTAAGAGGTAATTTGTCTTCCTGTACATACACAACGTGTCATACCTTATATTAATTGCGACGTTATGGTTGTAAATTAATGGAGTGTGAATAGATTTTCTTGATGGGGCAAATGCTAGTCTATAGTGTCCTTGTTCTAGATGAAAGTTATGGCTGATTAAATGAGTCTCAAGTTGAAGTTCTTACATGATACAGATGTACACTGTAACTTTTTACTGATAATTTTACATCATCTTCCAAACATTGAGCTATAGAATGCCTTTATAGTCAGAAGTTGGAGATATAAAGTAAGAGCCCATATATCCCACTTTAAATGGAACACAGCTTTATCTTGAAATGTCATTTTTATTTCAAGAAAGTTATGTAGATGTGAATTATGTGAATTATGTAAATTATGTTTATTTAAATGATGGGTAATCAGATCCGCTGTACTTAACTAACCCAGTAAACTAGTTGTAATGGTTTTTTTTTTGGTTTTTTTTTTTTACATCATTTTTGACACAAATGATGTGTACGGACTGAAACTGTTTTAGTATTTTTTAATAAAATATTTCAATATTTTAAAATACAGTTCGAATATATTGATGTAATTTTTTACTATTTAATATTTATGTTTTGTTAGTGTTTTTTGACGTGTAATATGAAGCGCAATATGAAAGTTTTAATATATTCTTAAAATATTTAATCATTCCTAATTAAAGTTAAAATATTTTAATATTTTTTCTATTTAAAATTTTGGAATTGTTCGTGTTTTTTTTTTATACTGTAGTTTGACGTTTGATACATAATTTATAAAATCTAAAAAAGTTGTAATATTTACTTAAATTATTTTAAATATTCTTAATACTAGTTAAAATGTCTTAATATTTGGTATTTTGGTTTTAATAATGAATGTATTTAACATGTCAAACAAATATTATGGCACATGCCAACACTACCACATGAGATCACAAGTTTAGGTAGGTTATCTTCCCCTCCACTCTTTTCTTTTGTTTTTTGACTCATTGCTTGCCCTCTCAGTGTGAAATGCAAGTATTGCTGTGTCCATAATGTTCACCATGTCTCACCAGGCTGACGGTGAAATAGAGAGACCAGATGCAGCACATTCCTGCTGACCTATTCGGTACCTACCGCTATAATGCCGCATAATTTAGCTCCTGTGTAGGTGACAAATGGCCCAACTCTGTGTTGGGTGCTAAAACCCCCTGTGATATATGACCATGCAAGTCTAATAAATCCCCCACATCATTCGTTCTGTGACGGCAATTCATCACCTGTGGGAGTTTAGTCTTGGGATTCCTATTGGATTTTTAATGAAAGAGAAGATAATGTGACTTAAAGTCAATGAGTTTTGTGGATTTTTTTTCCCCCCAAAACCCCACCCACACACAGAAAAACTCCACCTCTTCATTTTACACTTTTTTTTCTCATATTTCACCTCCCCAAGCACATGCAATTTCTTGGGCATCCTCTGTTTTGTGTTTTATTTATATATATATATATATATATATATATATATATATATATATATATATTTATATATAATAGGCAGTGTATATAAGAGGTTGCGTTAACCGAAAATTCTTTCATTGACTGAATTTTTGTGGCAATTTTTTTTTTTTTATAACTTTTAACTGTAATTCCCACCCCTGTCCAGTTGGTGGCTGGTGCACTTCAGTGTGGCAGCAGAGAGTGGGTTCAGCCTCCAGAGCAAAATTAAAACTGCCACAACAAGTTGTCTGTCTGATGCAAATACGCAAAATGTAATGACAATGGCCTCTGCATCAGTCTCACTGAGCTGGTACCGGTGCCAACGAACTAGTGGCGACGAAAGCAGACTGTGGGGTTGGCTCACGTCTGCAGCATCTGAGTCCAAAGTTGCACTGAGACACCAAAATGATGCTCGACACCCGACGGCCAAGTACCACGTCCGTTCTGCACCTGCGTAAGAAGAATTGCCTTTCCGTAACAGCAGGTGGCAGTAGCTGAACAGCTAATCAGAATGATCAGATGGCCCAACTGACCGACGAGCTCAGACACCGATTCAATATGTCGAATCGGACAAAAAAAGCAGACGAGGACCAACTTCAGCCGATGGTGCGGACACACTAAGAAAACTTAGTCAGCCGATGAACAAAAACTGCCCGACGGCCGACCGTCGGTTTGGTGTGTTCCGGGCTTAACGTGTTTGATTATGCATAGGTGAGCACCAAGTTTAAGTCCATGTGGACCAGGAGGAATATATATCTAATATAAAATCTGTACACTCTATGACTATTCATTTGTGATAAGTTATTCCCAGTTAATTGACTGTCCTATACATTAGCAAAATTTTGTGCGCAAAAAAGGTCTATTGTCTATTGTCAATAGCAATGTTTGAAGCACAACTCACAGGAGTCACTTTCAAACCAACCAGCTTTCTGTTGGTCAAGGCAGCAAATCTTGCATGGGGAGATCTTTCGCCCTCATGCGAAATTCCTTTTAGCGTGGAATCCTATTGAAATGACTGGATTTTCTTCTGTCTGTCTTCTCAATTGACATTGTAATTAGCCAAATTAAGGCATTTTTAAAGAGTAAAACACTTGCAATGAAAACAAGTTGTCATTTTCTGTATAAATGTATTTTATCACAAAGTGTTGTACATGTGTACTCTTATGATCTATTCTACAAAGCGTAGTCCATCATAAACTTGACATTGTTTATTTTACCAATAATACAGCACAAGTAGTGTTGCTACAAGCCCACAATAAAAAGACTTGGCCACTGAGGCTTTACACTCTGTGTAAACAGTCAGGCCCAACCTTTCATGTGCTGTTCTTTAATCCTGCATGAAAGAGTATTTCTCTTCATGCTCCCCTGTGTAGTGTGACATTTAAACAATTAGTGGCTTTTTGGTAATCAATGTCAGACTTAGCAAGAAATGTCTTGAACCACAAACCACACTGAAATCCATTTAATAATGATCCAGTGGTGTGAGTCTGTATCAGATTGAGAGCGATATTAGACACACAGTCCAGTGCATCCCAAACCATTGCTCTTATCTCAAATTGAGTTTTTTGTCAAGTCTGTTTCTGGATCATTGGCTTTAGCCCTTGACCCCCAGATTGGTTTAATGTGTGAAGGTAATATCGCAGACTGCTGATTTCGTAATTTCCTGTAAAAGTGATCACTCCTCTGCAACATGCAAATGAACGAACAGGCCACTGCAGACACGATCAGGAGCAGCGCGGTGATGCTGATTATCAGTCCGTCATCGATACCATCATCAGTTTTTCCTATTAAAACCTCAGTGGTGCTGACATTCATACAGTTTTTCAAATGTCTACTTTGCAGGTCCGTAATTTCCACACACACCTCGTACTGCGTCAGTGGGTGCAAGTGTGTGAGGTTGAATGTTTTTACATCAGACAATACGTGTGCAGTGAACTGCAAGGAGCGGCGCTGGGATGTGGTTGACCACTTAATATTCGACACAAGACTGCCCTTGGGTGGCACCCAAGAAATCCTCACCGAATGTGGCTCAGTCCCTTTGACTTGGATGTGCAGGGATTCATTTGCCGGCAGTGGAAAGTACCCATTTACAACTACGGAGACGGATCTCATATCAGCACCTATGAGGTTTTGGGCCACGCAGGTGTACTGCCCAGCTTCATTCTCTGTGATTCCATAAATGTCAAACGTTCCCTCAGGATGCAGGTGATACTTCTTGGAAACCATCTGAGGTGAGATCTTCTCTCCTGAAGGTGTGACCCAGTAGATCTCAGGTTCAGGATCAGCAAACGCCCTGCAGTGCAAAGACACAGAATGCCCGCTACCCATGTTAACCTGATCGGGAAGGCTTTCCGGGGAAATTAGCGGCAGGCAGATATCTGCCATTTCACGGAAGTGAACATGCCTGACAAGACGACCTTCAAACTCTGAGGGCCCTGCGCATAAAAGGGCATCTGGTTCCATGAAGCGGACCTTGGTCTTGTTCATATTGATCCAGCGGATGACACAGTCACAGTAAATGGGGTTGGTGTGCATGCTCACCTCCTGAAGGTTAGGCAAGGATTCCACTGTGACGTGATGAAGGGCCCGGAGAGCATTGCTATTCAGCATCAAGGACTCTATCCTCGGGAGTTTGGAGAATGCATTTGGATGGATGTAGGAAAGTCGGGGGTTGTTTGTGGCTTCGATTTTGGTCAGCTCTGGTAGATTATGCATGGCAAAGCTGTCGATCGAAACTAACTCTGGCATGCTGTTAATACCAAGTTCTTTCAGATGGATCATGTCCACAAAGTCACCCCTTTTGATCCTCTCTATGGGATTCTTGTTAAGGTCCAGAAACTTGAGGTTCCGCACTTGTCTGAGAGCAGCTTGAGGTACTTTTGGAAACATATTATCATAGAATGACACGCTTTCCAGCTTATCAAGGCCAACCAGGGCACTGTCAGGGATTTCAGTGAGGTTCATTCTGGTTAGCACAAGACTGCGGAGATTGATAAGGGGCTTGAAATTCATGTCTTGTATTCTGGCAATTGGATTCTCTCCTATCATCAAGATTTCTAGCTGGGAAAGATCCCGGAACCACTCTGTTCTTATGGCCCTTAGCTGGTTTGAATTAAGATGGAGCCTCAAGAGCTTGTTAAGCCCTTGGAAAGCCTCTGCACTGATCAAGGAGAGTAGGTTATGGTTAACATAGAGCTCCTGTAAGTTTGGGAAGTGTGCAAAGCAATTATCATGAAGACTGCTTAGCCAGTTCTCCTCTAGGTGCAAAGACAGAAGTTGTTTAAGGTGACCTAGATAGACATCACTCGATGAGGAAATGTTGTTTCGAGACAGGTCTACCTCGGTTAGGTTTACCAGATAGTCCAAGGGACTGTTGATCTTCGCGATGTTGTTGGCCTGTGATAGAAGTACTTGCGTGTCTAAGGGCAACTTCCCCGGCAGAGACAGAAGTCCTAGATCATTACAGTCCACAGTCGGAGCCTCGTTATACATGGACGAGGGAGAGAACCAGGGTCGGACTTCACATTTGCACAGCTTGAGGCACACAGCCCTCCTTTCAGAGGCCTGAACTGAGTTAGTCAGCGCAAGTCCTGCCAGCAAACAAACTGCAAACAGCAAATTTTTCATCTTGGTCCTACTCTCTTCAGCTTGTAATTGGTCCTTGTGGGGTCTGGTGTTAGAGGCGTTAAATTCACAAATACAGAATCATTTGTTATGACAACACGGTGTATTTCTACTGACGGCAAGTCTGCCAAAGCTGCGACTTTGCCTGTTGTCGTCCTTGGAGGAGAGTTGCAACCTTTTAATTTACCCTGCTTTGGCTTGTCATGCAGACTGTATATGTGAAGGTCAGCGTATCCTTAGGGGAATGGAAAAAGTGGAAATTTGTAGGGTGAGCTCAGGTTCCTCTGGGGGGATTGACCACTTGTCTGCCATCGTTATTATGTTCAATCAGTCACACTCGTCACTTCCCATCTGAGGAAAATAAGAGACAGGAGAGAGGTAATGAATATTGTGTCACATTAACGTCAAGAAGAGCCATATTGGCATTTAGGAGCATGACGATATATTTAGGCCGTGTAAGTGAATGTATTATTGCTTTTTTGTGCCATCATTTAATACATTATTGCTGGTTTGACCTCATATGCCTACCCTTCTTACATATATCATGTGACCACTGGGAATTTTCTCATAATATATTAAAATGCCAGGGGGCTTTTATGTATGTGAGGGCAGGTGTTAAGAAAATTTGCATAGATCACCACAGTTCTGACTGTTTAGGTTAAGACAGAAGTGTTTTACTCAGCTTGGGCTGTGCGTATATATTTATATATATATTTATATATATATATATATATATATATATATAATAACTTGCTTTAACTGCATTTATATGAAAGCCAATTTAACAACTGTGAATCCTGTCATACATAAAACATTTAATTTGTGTTGTACATTTCTTTCGAACTTGTTATCCAAGCATACTAAGGGCATTGCTAACATTGGTTTTTATTGTCTCATAAATAGACATTAAAGCCAGCTGAATGCACAGAGGGGCAATTATTCCACAATGAAGTGCTATCACAAAGGGCTCTGTGATAACCACTGTATTTTGTCTCTCAGTGGCAGCTGCCAGTGGGCAAAGTCAGTTAATTAAGATGTTTAAAAATGTGCCTGTGAACTGCTTTGTACCTATTGTATGGCTGAGTAAAACTATATTTTAAATTTATTAAACATTGAGCAGCTCTGTGTGTATGAAATGTCTGCTTGTGCAATTTCAGTGGCATGAGCAGTGGTGGTCTGTATATTGAAGCTTATTTCTGCCACTGAATAAAAAATAAAAAAGGTAATTGCAACTTTTTAATCTCACAATTCTGACTTTTTTTGTGTGATATAAACTCACAACTGCAAGTTATAAAGTCAGAATTGTGTGATTATAATTTCGCAATTGTAAGTTATAAAGTCAGATTTGCGAGATATAAACTTGCAATTCTGACTTATGTTCACGCAATTGCGAGTTAATAACTCGCAAATTGTTTATATCACAGTTCTGACTTTATAACTCGCAATTGTGACTCTATATCACAATTCTAACTATAACTCGCAAATTGTTTGTATCTCACAATTCTGACTTTTTAACTCGCAATTGCGACTTTATATCACGCAATCTGACTTAATGACTCGCAAATTGTTTATATCTCGTAATTCTGACTTTTTAACTCACAATTGATACTTTATATCACACAATTCTGACTTTATAACTCACAATTACGACTTTATATCACGAAAAAAATGTTTTCTCAGAATTGCGAGATGTAAACAATTATTCTTTTTGTTGTTGTTGTTGTTCCGTGGTGGAACAAGCTTCCATAGTTATTCAGTTGCATTTAATATAAATGATACGAGATAAGCAATTGTGAGTTTATATCTCGCAATTCTGATTTTATAACTCGCAAATTGTTTATATCACAGTTCTGACTTTATAACTCGCAATTGTGACTCTATATCACAATTCTAACTATAACTCGCAAATTGTTTGTATCTCGCAATTCTGACTTTTTAAACTCGCAATTGTGACTTTATATCACACAATTTTGACTTTACAACTCGCAAATTGTTTATATCTCTCACAATTCTGACTTTATAACTCGCAATTGTGACTTTATATCACAATTCTAACTGTAACTCGCAAATTGTTTGTATCTTGCAATTCTGACTTTTTAACACGCAGTTATGACTTTATATCACAATTCTGACTTAACTCGCAAATTGTTTATATCTCACAATTCTGACTTTATAACTTGCAATTGTGACTTTATATCACAGTTCTGACTTTATAACTCGCAATTGTGACTTTATATCACAATTCTAACTATAACTCGCAAATTGTTTGTATCTCGCAATTCTGACTTTTTAATTGCGACTTTATCACACAATTCTTACTTTTTAACTCGCAATTGATACTTTATATCACGCATTTCTGACTTTATAACTCACAATTGCGACTTTATATCACAATTCTAACTGTAACTCGCAAATTGTTTGTATCTTGCAATTCTGACTTTTTAACACGCAGTTATGACTTTATATCACAATTCTGACTTAACTCGCAAATTGTTTATATCTCACAATTCTGACTTTATAACTCGCAATTGTGACTTTATATCACAGTTCTGACTTTATAACTCGCAATTGTGACTTTATATCACAATTCTAACTATAACTCGCAAATTGTTTGTATCTCGCAATTCTGACTTTTTAATTGCGACTTTATCACACAATTCTTACTTTTTAACTCGCAATTGATACTTTATATCACGCATTTCTGACTTTATAACTCACAATTGCGACTTTATATCACGCAGTTCTGAGAAAAAATGTTTTCTCAGAATTGCAAGATGTAAACAATTATTCTTTTTGTTGTTGTTGTTCCGTGGTGGAAACAAGCTTCCATAGTTATTCAATTGCATTTAATAAAAATTATATTTTATCAAATTGATTGGCTGTTTTAAAAACGCAGCACTCTTGGACAGACTGATAACTCGATTACAAAAATGGATTGCTGTTTTGTGATAAGGTTTATGTCCAATAATATTGATTGACAGCTAATATAAATATACAAATTCGGTGCTTACACAGAAAACCTCAGTGTATATTTGCTAGATCTTACTCCATAACTTGAAATTATGATTGGTTTGCAACCTTGAGGACAGAAAGCACAAAGCCGTCTGGCTGTGGTAGATGAAGCTGTCAGTATCACTATAGGAGCAGGTTTGCAAAAGAACCCCTGTAGGACAGTGTGCTTATGTTAGTCCGACTATGGCAGTGAGTCAACACAAGCAGGTGGGAGCATTTTTTTTTTCCTCCTTTCTCCTTGCATAGCCATCTGTTTGGTCCTGTATTCCGCTTTTTGCCAGGATTGTGCAAAGATCACCATTCATCCTAACGACCATACAAATTATGAGGTTGTAAACTTGTTTCAGAAGCTGCTTACTGTCTGATGTATGAGAATTAGGTGGTGTCTTGCCATGTTGAGGAGAGACTAAAAAAGTATAGAAAAAAAAAAATCCGTGTTTTTGTTACATTGTGTTGCGCACATCTTTCCAGTCAGTCGAGATGTCAATAATCAGATGTGCTCTCCTAGAATCTTTCTTTCTTTTATTTATACAGTGTTGGAAAGTCTGATTTGTTTCAATTAATCGGTTCATTAAAGAACAGATCAAAAAGAAATTACTCGGTTCAAGTTTCTGCATATTTCATAATTAAATTTATATGAAGTCATAAATATATGACTGACTTTAACTGGCCAAATTTATGTCTCGTGATTTAAAGCAGCTTACCCAACAGTTATTTTTCTAAAATATAATTACTTAATGGATAATATACTGCCATTATCTGTAGAGAACATGCATTACATGACTCTTTGTTGCTATGACAAGTGCAGCATGGATGCACAGAGCTCAACATAAGTGTGAACAAGTCATGATACACACACACACACACACACACACACAAGGACACACATCTCGTTTGCTCTCTCCATCTCTCCCATTTCTGTCTATTTACTGTTAAGTGCTTTGCTATGAAGATGCCCTCACATGCTAATTTTATTTGTTCATGTATGTGTCCTTCTTAACTAAGAGAGCCCTCAGCTGCGGTTCAGGAGTGTTGTGCTCACTTCATTATGTGAAATAGGGATTTGAAATAGTAGAGAGTGCTTCTATAGCTGAATGCTGGAAAGGGTCAAAGGGGCAGACTATTTCTGTCCAGTTTACTTGCATCATTGGTCGACACATGCTTTAAGTATGCACACAGTATCTTGCAAGATGTATATAATGTAAATTAAATGCTAATATGATATGCGATTAATTGTGGTTTACACAACAGTTGATTCTGAGTTATTGCTGGTCCTCGTATCGTATTGGACATGTGGTGTTATTTTAATCAAAAATAAATGTGTATAAAATATGTATTATATGGGAAATATTTACTTTTTATTAAGTTGACACCGTGTTCTTTTTCTACCCACTATTAGAGTACTACATGTAAGATGTATAATCCTGAAAGTAAACGTAAAACTATGAATGACTTTCAGTAGAATAAAATAAAAAAGATGATTTTAGAAAGGAGAATGAATTCGTAATAATGTCAAATTTTAACTTATTAATATTTTATATTTTATTAAGTATTTTATTAAGATTTATTTTTATAAATGTATTTATATATATATATATATATATATATATATAGACATTTTTGCTATATTTTTTTTACTAGTGGGTGCAGGACACTATAGTTATAATAATTTGGGACCAACAATTATTCAGACACTTTGACCTGACCATGTTTTGCTTAAGTGTTATCTGACGTAATTAAGATTAATTTTATCTGACACAGTTTAACTGTGAGATCTTGTCATATTTTATTACCATTTTTTTTTTTTTTTTTTAATGTTCAAGGTCTGAATAAATTTTGGTTTGACTGTATATATTCTGTATGTATTTTAAACTTATTATTATATTTTTATTTACTTTATCAAGCACTTTTTGTAGACACCATGTGTGCCTGCATTACTTGACTTGTTTATTGAACTATTATTTAAAAATGTATCATATTCAGTAGAAAACTCTTGCTCGTGTAATTCAACATTTCTACAGTGTTATTGTAGTATTATTTATATACTATTATAGTATTTATTAATATTTTAAAATTAAGTTTTAGTAATTTTATGTGCTTTTGGCATTTTTAAATACTTCTGTTTAGCCATAATTTATTTTTATTTCAGTTTGTCATTTTAGTACTTACACTTATTTCAGTTAGTTACAAAGGTAATATTTCTAATTTTCCTAAGATTTATTTGTCTAATATATATTTGTTGTTGTTGTTGTTGTTTTTTACTATTTTTAATAGTTTTAGATTTTTTGTTTTAGTTAACAATAAAAGTTAACAAGCATGAAATTACTAGAACGAATGACATAAACAAATGGGCAGCTAATTTGTGCACTACTAACTAGGGGGCTGTTTACACGACACACTAAAATGGAAACCTTTTTATGAATTTTGGCAGTCCATTTACATAGATTTTGGGGACCTGAAAATGCAAACTTTTGAAAATAGTTTCAAAGTGCAAGTTTTTGAAAACAATAACATTATGTTTTCCATGTAAAATATTAAAACGTGAATTTGTGAAAACGGTGACGTCATGCACATGCGTATTACGTGTTCAGTCTATAGGCATTTATTGTTTCTTTACAAAGAGACATCGCCACCTACTGGCCTGGCATGAATAAAACAGGGTTTTACTTGTTTTCGCGGATCTGTGTAATCGCAATTGTGTAAACGTACTCTAAAACGTTTCCAAAAGAAGCCAAAGCTGGATGTAATGTTGGAATTACCAAACAAACACAGTGGAGTGATACATACTCGCTTGCCCTTCCCACAATGAAATCTGTCAAAATTGAAAATATTTGAAATTTGAAGTATGTTCCGATTGGCTGAGGGGAACTGGCTAAAGTTGTTTGTGTTTAGTACTCAGTTTTTTTTCTAAGTGTGTTTTTTTTTTTATTGGAAGTTTGTACTGTGTTTTGTCTGAACAAATCTAACAGCAGTTCCTCTGTCTATATGCATGAATCACACATTTTTGTTGACAACCGGTCCTTTCCTAGAGTCAAAAGTCCAACCACTTTACCTGAAATATTTATGATTCGCCTCCTTTAGAGAAAGTACTCATGAAACTAACACACATAGACACATATACTCTCTCCTGGCTTTCCATCCTCTCGTCTAATGCAACAGACACCACATAAAGTGGTCCTGCTGCGCTATGTTTTATTCACAAGGCTGAAATGAATAGAAATCTCGCTGTACTTCGGCAGTAGAGCAGCGCACTCCTAGTGAAGCGTGTGCGGGGAGACATCACGAATTGGAGGTGACACCTTGTCACATTACGATGGCATAACGCAGACTGCGAAACGCCTTCCCCTCTGGTTTGTGTTTAGGGAGTGGAGTGGATCTGAGGGGGCTGCTCAGGTTTTGTTTCATACCACACAGTGAGTGAAAGCCAGAGCGAAAAACGTGTGCGGCGGGCTGAATACTTAAAAACACAGCAGCGGCAGACTCTAGTGACGGTGAAGTTAATGGGCTATACGTTTAGCCCTTGACCAATTGAGTCCACCTGCATGGTTACTGGTCCAAAAACAGAAATATTAGCTGTTGGAACAAAGAGGAGAAACGTTTAGCTGTTTTTATCTCACCTTCCATTTTTAATTCATTCACTTCTGCTTTTAGTTAACAATCTCTGTATGTTGACTTGTCCAGTATTACACTACGTACTGTACAACTAGTTATCACACTGTGAATATACCTGTTGGTTAAGATTTTTTTTCTATTCTCTACTATTCTATTCTACTAATTTGATCTATTCTGTTCTGTTATGTTCAATTCTGTTCTGTTGAGTTGTATTTTATTCTGTTTTATTGTGTTCTATTATCAATTCTATAGTGTCTGCTCTTTAACATTTATATATATATATATATATATATATATGTATATATATATATATATATATATATTATTCCATTCTGTTCTAGTTCATTCTGTTTTTAATATATTCAGTTTACTCTATTTTGTTCTGATTTCTAATATTATCTTCCGTTTCATTCTGCATTATTCTATTCAGTTTATATAGTTTTATTTTAATGTATCTGTTGTATTGTTTTTTTTTCTGATCTGTTATTCAATTCTGTTGATAAATATTTTGTTCTGCTGTTCAATTCTTCTGTTCTACTCTATTGTTTTTTCTTTCATCCCATTCTAGTTTATTATTTTTTAAATATATTCTGAATACAATAAATGAAAAGAATTAGAAAATAGCTACTCTATTTTGTTCTGATTCTTTTAATTTATTGTATTCTCTTCTATTTAATTCTGCATTATTCAATTTAGTTTATTTCTGCTGTATTCTATTGTGTTCTATTTTAATTTCTCTGTTTTATTCATTGTTTTTTTCTGATCTGTGGTATTCAATTCTTTTTTTATGTTCTATTCTGTTTTATCTATTCTATTCTATTCTGTTCTATACTATTCTATTCTATTCTACTCTACTCAGTCCTAAAATTCTTTTCTACTCTTTTCTAATTTGTTCTATTCTGTTCTGCTGTGCTCCGTTCTACTCTATTTTGCTTTTTCTCTTTTATTCTGTTCTATTTCTTCTGTTTTTAATATATTCTATTCTCCTCTACTCTTCTATTTCATTTTGTTTATTCATTAATGTGTTCTATTTTATTTTCTCTGCTTATTTCTGCTGCTTTTTTCCTGTTAAGTGTTTTCAATTCTATTTGGTTTTGTTCTGCACTATTCTGTTCCATTCTATCCTGTTTGTTTCATTCTATTCTGTTGTTTGCTCTATTATATTCTGTTCTTTGATTCTATTCTGTTCACATTCTGTACAACAAGGTAACCAAGTTTATTTTATGAGCTACGTGAGTGTTTTTTCCCCAGCATGCTGTAATATATCAGCATTGCTTCCTATCACACTACATGGTGTCACTTCAAACGCCTGGTGTGAAGTATAATTAGCTAAGATACTACGCTGACACAGGCACCAACAGAGTCTGTGTGTGTGCGTGTGTATGTGCGTTATATAGTCCTACGTCTCTCACCTGCAAACACACCGCATGACAGCAATTAATTATGCCTCAGCACTGCTGACAGAATCCCTATAGATATATCAGCTATTTCTGTCGCCCTGTCTCAAGACATGTTAGCATTTTTTCTTCTATTGTCCCTATTGATTTCTCTCTCTCTCATTTCTTTGCTCCCATCTACACCTTGTTTATACACATATGCCATAAATCAGAGGTGCTTAGACTATATGTCCCTTTTCGGCTTCTTCCATGTCCCTTTTTAACCTGTATTATTGCCTATATTATATTTTTTGATTCCAAACCAAAAACACAAACTTTGTAACCTCTACTATAAGATCCCTGAATGTCCTATAGAGTTAATCATGAACTATGCTAAAGTAAACTCAAGTTCATAGCCGGTTTGTTTTATATTGCTGCATCACAACCTTACGCTCAGTTTGTAGATGTTTTGTTCTATTTTAGGCTGCAGGGTTAAACAGTTGGTCTTCTTTACAGCAGAACGAAATGACGTCTTTCCGCTCTGTTAAAGTGAGGTGCTATACAAGCTGTAGCTTAACACATTTTTGTTACTTTTCACTGTAAAGCTTGATGTGATAGTTACACATTTTACACACAGTGATACAGCAATATGTACAGTATGAGACCATTTTATGAGGGTTGACTGTGCATAAACAAAGCTAATTGTCCAGAAATAATCCTAAAGATTTGCTTTAACGTTAAGGTAACCTTTAGGTAACATCCAGGTGAGTATGTGCAAGTTTGACTCAAAAAAGTTGCTGCCTGAATCCTCAATTTTGAAACATTTCTTCAGAATTATATAATAATAATAATATATATTCTCAAATTGGTTACAGAATACATTGTGGTCACTTATATTACTCCCACTGGCAAATTTATGGGTCTCTAAAATCCCTTGCGGTACCAAAAATCAATAATTTTCTCTTGGTCACATTCTCAGTTATTCCTCCCCTTGATACCTGTAGAGTCTCTGCGTGAGATTACGACATTTCCAACGCGGGTGCGCAGAGCTTTCTAATCAAAACGTTTGAAATGGATGATTAAAAAATACGTTTAGAAGTGAATCTTTTACTCATTGGTGCTTATTTAAACATTCAGAGAGCGCATACAGTATGTTAGGCTTAGACATCTGCAATGGCACGCTATTAAACCCCCCCCCCCCCCCCCCCCCCCATCACAGGATGCACATGAGTCATGAGAGTCGCGCTTACCGGAGAGAATGAGATTCCTTGTTTCAAACACATAATGTATTCCTTTCCTCTCAATCGCGGGCTCGAGCTCCAGACTTGTGGGGTTATTATCGTGTTTTAGGTCCAAGTGAATGTTAGCTTTATTTGAGTGTGAGGGATGTGGAGTCTCTCTCCATACGGTTCTACCGGAAAAGATGCTGAGCACACCGCGGACTAAGGACTGAAGAAGCGCGTATCCATCCAGCTCTCTGTGCCGCGCTGCTAATGATACACACATGCTCGTGCGCGCACTCTCCACCCAGTCTCCCCGGGGACAGGCAAATTTCTGCCTGTCGTTCGCGCGTTTGGTGCAAGCTGATTGGTCAAGCTGAGCTGTCAGTCAGGTGAGGGCTCCCTCATACATATATGATCTAGAAGGGGGCGGGCCTACTACGTTTCTCCATTTTAATAATATTTTCATACTCCTACTTTCTCTCTATCTTTGCCTTGTCAACTTAATCTCTATTTGTAGCTGCGCTCTGCCCGTGAGGCTACGTCTCTGATAAAGATGTGCTATTTGAATATTCAATTCAAACGCTGTAGTGTAGACTAAATCAGTGGTACTCAATCGGTTTTGCTCAGATTTTACATTGGACATTAAGTGAGATGCATTAAAGTCATCATAAAATCAACATTGACTATCTATCTATCTATCTATCTATCTATCTATCTATCTATATATATATATATATAATTCTGAAACATTTCCTCAATTTTGAAACATTTATCATACAAGTATACTGATAACTTTTACTAAGCTTTTCTTCAGAATTATATAATTAAAGGGTTAGTTCACCAAAAAATGAAAATTCTGTCATTAATTACTCACCCTCATGTCATTCCACGCCCGTAAGACCTTCGTTCATCTTCAGAACACAAATGAAAATATTTTTATAAAATCTGATGGCTCAGTGAGGCTTCCATTGCCAGCAAGATAATTAACACTTTCAGATGCCCAGAAAGCTACTAAAGACATATTTAAAACAGTTCATGTGACTACAGTGGTTCAACCTTAATGTTATGAAGCGACGAGAATACTTTGTGTGCCAAAAATGATGAGCACGGATAAATAATATATAATAAATACTGCGATATTCCATAAAAAAACAAGAATTGTCCATTCTGATTTCATGGTGACTTTAAAAACTAGCTTCAGAATAAAGTAGGCAAAACAAAATAACGACTTTATTCAAAAATATCTAGTGATGGGCGATTTTTTTTAAAAACACTGCTTCATGAAGTTTCGAAGCTTTTCGAATCTTTTGTTTCGAATCAGTGGTTCGGAGCATGTATCAAACTGCCAAAGTCATGCCCCCCCCCAGTGGTGAACCATTGAAATTTCGAAACACTTATGACGTAACGAAGCCTCGTTTACTGGAATCACGTGACTTTAGCAGTTTGATACGTGCTCCGAACCACTGATTCAAAACAAAAGATTCGTAAAGCTTTGAAGCTTCATGAAGCATTGTTTTGAAATCACCCATTACTGGATATTTTTTTAATAAAGTTATTATTTTGTTTGTTTTTTTGTTTTTTTCTGGCGCACAAAAAGTATTCTCGTCACTTCATAACAATAAGATTAAATCATTTTAGTCACATGAGCTGTTTTAAATACGTTTCTGGGCATCTGAAAGTGTTAATTATCTTGCTGGCAATGCAGGCCTCACTGAGCCATCAGATTTGATCAAAAATATCTTAATTTGTGTTCTGAAGATGAACGAAGGTCTTACAGGTGTGGAATGACATGAGGAAGAGTAATTAATGACAGAACTTTCATTTTTGGGTGAACTAACCCTTTAATAACCACTGGACTAATTCTGAATGTGTTTAAAACATTTATTGAAGCATTTTTTTTTTAAAGCTCTGCATAATGAGAGCCTTCTCATTTTTTGCACATTTTTCCAGTCTGGACAAAAGTTTCTGTGAAGATATAATCAATTTTTGGAAGCCTTTAGATAAGTCACTCTTAACGCACACTCAAATGGCCTCTTGCAGTTGCTGCAAAATCTTACTTGACAAATCAGAATATATTCTCCCAACATGCCATATGTAACACTTGAGATAAACACCAACAACTTTCAGGCCTACAGAAGTAATGAAAAGCACAAATCAGGCTGAGCGTCAGGGCTGTTGCAGAGGAGGTGTGTGTGTTTGTGTGTGTGTGTATGATGGATGGAGGCTGCGCTAGAGCTGTCTGAAGCTTTAACGCCGCATAGGTTCTGACAGGAACCTGTACAGTGGCGTTCATTGAATTTCCTTTCTTTTCTTTTTTTTTAAATCTGAAAATAAATTTTAAATTAAATAAATAAATGAATTTTAAAATAGAAATGTTATGGCATAAAGAGTAGTCTCTTTTTGGGACCCCACTACCGTAGGTCAACAAAAAACTCTAAATATGTAGTTAAAGTTGGCATGAAACAAAAGTTGTGATTGTCATTTCTTCCCTATATCTAAGTAAAACGACTTCTCGAACAAGAAAAAATGTAGGGTGGGACTTGATTTTATCCATCGGTACTTGATTGGATGGTTGTGGTTTGCTATTGGTTGATCTCATGTGAGTGACAGGTTGATCCCGCCCTCATGCCATTAAACACATCATCAGAGAAGAGATGTCACGGAAAGATAGAGGGGAAGTTATTTTGATTAAACATTACGAGCGCACATGAATTAAAAACAATGATGTGCACGGAAAAATAATATATAATAAATACTGCGATAAACAAGAATTGTCCATTCTGATTTCATGGTGACTTTAAAAACTAGCTTCAGAATAAACACAAACTTCATTCAATAAAAGATAACACAAAATGTCTTACTGATATCTTGTAACAGGTTTGGTTCATAGGTGCCTAGATTTTTAAGACATGGTGTTCAAACCGTCACAAAGAAAGTAGGCAATTTTTCACTGAAGTGCTTGCTCAGCATTTAAGAGACGTTGGCACCAATGTACACACTTCAACTGTGAGAAGTCATCTTATAAGAAGTCTTACAGGGTGTGTTGCAGCTGAGAAAGCGTTCTTGCGGAAAGGCAACAAGCAGAAAAGATTACTGTACACGAAATTCCATAAAGCATCAAGTGACAACCAGCGGCAGAAGGTTTCAGAAATGGATGAGATGAGAAGTTTGCAGTCTCCCTAAAGACAAGGTTGTGCTTCGGTCACGGTCAGGGTCATTGGGGACTTTGGTACCAAATTGTTTTGAAAAGCAGGCGTCTATCAGTGGATCCCTAATATATCTACTCATAGACAGATCCGCTGATAGACGCCTGCTTTCAAACGCTCCCGTGTGTATCTATGTAAGCGCTTGGTGAAGAGCATCATTGATGTTTATTTACAACATGTTTTTGAAGCATTGGATCATTGTAGTCAATTACAGACATATCTGTTGAGTGCATGAACACAATGGCCAATCAGAGGTGTTTAAGAATCCAGTCAACAGCGCTCAAAATTCTAGGGGGAAATGCTGGACTTGTCACATTTTTAAAATTTTGAAGTCAGTACTTTTGACAACCCTAGATGGTTCAGGTGAAAATTGATGGGAAGAATATTTCAAAACTGGCCTCAACATAAGTGAAGCTGTGTGGGATCAGAAAACCTGGAAGTTAGGGAACTTGTGATTGACAAGCCTAAAAAGAAATGGAAATAATTATAACTTTAAAAGGGTAATGGAAAAGGAATTGTATTTGACTGTGCAATGTATTATGATTATCTATAATGTCTATAATATGAAAGATCTATGAAATAATATGGTTTTGTTATATTAGTATTATTTATATACTATTGTAGTATTTATTAATATTTTGAATTATCTTAGTTTTTTAAATGTAGTTTTCATTTTAGTTCTAGTACATTTTTATTATTATTATATTATTATTATTTTGTTTTATTTTTATTTAAGTTTTAGTAATTTTAGTACAACTTTATTTTATTTTAGTAATTTTTTAATTGTATTTTTAATAAATATTTATATTTAATTTCTACTTTAGTTAAATTAACAAAAAAATATGTTTAATAGTTTCAGTTTTTGTTAGCAATACTGGTTTTGAAAAATCCGTAGTCAATAATCACACATAATTGGAATGATCATGGAAAATGTATGGAAATTCATTTTAGAATCTATGGAAGCCCGTTTCAGCAAAAATTAAAGATGAAAATAATAAGTTAAGCCACATCATGAGTTATAACTTCACGGTATGAGATAAGAAAATATAAATGTTCTACATATTAAGTCACATTATGACGTAAAGGGCAGGCTGGAAAACAGCCTAAATTCATAGAAGAGTAAATGCATAACATTCAAGGATTTTTTTTTTTTTTTTTTTTTTGTCTTTTTCTTTGCCTAGACAATGTCTCAAATGATTATACTAACTGAATCAAGTGAAATATGATCTAATAATATTGCGCCCCCCAAAAATCAAGAGTTTTGACATTTCATAGAGTCTTTTCTTGACTTACTCCAGCAGATAAGACCCATCTGGTCTCCGAAAACTGTCCCTAATGCCCCATAATCCACTGAGCTCAGCAGCATCCTCAAATAAACCAAGAGTAGTTCTGTCATCAGTATGCAAATGCTGTTGCCAGTCGTACCATCTCATATCTGTTCACTCCTCCTTTAGGAGCCCGAAGAACCCTCAGCAGAAGATCATCAAACGGGTCATTGGGATCGAGGGTGACTTCATCAAGTAAGTTTTTTGGAAAGTTGTTGGTGGAGTTAGAAATGAACCTAGTTTGATGTGGCCTAAATGGCGTCATGATTGATTCTTGGGTTAAAATGGCAGAATATCATTTTGTTGCCACTAAAATGTTGCCTGAGAAGTGTTTACACAGACTAACAGGCCTTTGTACCAGCAGACGACAAACCGCTAGAAGGATCTGTTTGAGATTATTAAACATGCCAATTGATGCTTGGTCCTCTTTAAATGCTTGTATCGAACAAATGCGCCATTTAGCCGTAAGTATCATTAAAAATTAATGTCTCATCAAACCATTTATGGCCAACAACATTACATCTCAAGGTGATCTTGGGATTCGGTTGAGGAAATCCCACTTTGAGAGTTTGATTTTAAGATAATTCATATGAAGGCAAAGTTAAATTAGTTCTATGATGACTGAGGTAGAAAAACTGCCATTAAAAAAATCCTAAAATCTCCTCCACGCTTTCGCTCTAGAGCACTCACAGCACTGCCTGCATTGGATAGGAGCTATTGCTATGTCAGAAAGTCATCTTAAATATAAAACAAAGACTGCAGCAGCTGTGAGAACATTAATTATTGATCTTAGATTTAGAGAGCGAGCCAAAAGCCAAATGCAGGATTGGTGGATACATGTAGCTGGTCAACTGTAACATAAACAACGAAAAATGAAAAATAGCCTGGTGTTTTCCTGCATTAAGAGCAATCAGAATCCATTAGTGTGTTAACGCATCATTTTTTTCCTTTAACAGAACGCTGGGATATAAAAACCGTTATGTAAGAGTTCCAGATGGACATCTGTGGATCGAGGGAGACCATCACGGCCACAGTTTCGACAGCAACACATTTGGACCGGTAATCAATTAATTGATGCTTGCTAAGAAACAAAATCTCAGTCAACATTGAAGGAGAGAAACAAGTTATATACTGTATAGGGGCCATAATTACTCATTCTCTTCAAAAAAGAAATAATCAGTATTTAAACAAAATATATTAAAAAAGATATTTGGAAGAATGTCAGTAACCAAAAACCAAATTTACTACTATAGTATTTATTTTTCCTGATATAGTAATCAATGGGCGGCGAGATCTGTTTGGTTACTGACATTCTTCAAAATACCTTCCTTCCAGAACAAAGAAACTTATACAAGTTTTGAACAACTTGAGGGTGAGTAAATCATAACAGAATTTTTGAGTGAACTATCCCTTTAAGTTTTTTTACTTTTGGTATGAATATGTTAGCTTTAAGGTTGTCTATAAGCTAGTGTGCTCCAAAACAATGATACAATTCGCATTTAGAAGATATAAGTGTTCAAAACTTACAGTTTCTCACTTCAACTATTTTGATGGCATCATACTGCACTGCAGCTTCTCATCAGATTTTCTGTCCAATCAAAAGCACTCTAGAATCTGAAGCGTCCCGCCCCCTACATTATAAACAGATTCTGAAGCTGCGGCTAAAATTGGTCACATGTTCACACAATTACTATTTTCTACATGGTGAATGGCACATAGTGCACTATATAGGGGATAGGGAACAGTTAAGACAGAGCGGATGATATCCGCGAGCCAGCGCAGACCACAAAACGTATCAGACCCATTTGAATTCTGCACAGAATGCTACATTTTAAAGCGATATGTAGGAGATTAGGAGGAGAAACGGTTAGAGTTTAAGAGCCCATCCAGGCATGTATACTACATCGTTTTGAGTCAGTTTCAGTGGTTTTGTGTGTACACAGATATTTCTTTAGACGACGATGTGTTTATGTAATTTTTTTTAGAACAAGGGGAAAAAAGATCGGATAAGGAAAGCTCTGGCTTCATGTGGATGTGACCTAAGAGAAAACTGAGGCTTTACCAAGCTCAATGGCTCTGGTGAAATGTGTTATAAACTAAATGCTATTAGCTATTTTAAAAACGGGGAGGAGCTGTTCGATATGTCCCGCCCTGTCTTCCTGTTTCAGTGGAAATTACTTCAACACATTGAAAAATGATGTGCGTTTTAATGCTCTTCAGTGGGTCTTTAATACTTTTATTAAGGAAGGATGCATTCATTTGATTGAAAGTGACAATAAAGATGTTTATAATGTTGCAATAAATCTTGTTCTTTTGAACTTTTTATTAATCAAAGAATCCTGAAAAAAATATATCACATCTTCCACAAAAATATTAAGCAGCACAACTGTTTTAAACCTCGACAAATAATAATAATAAATGTTTCTTGAGTAGCATAAGAATAGAATAATTTCTGAAAGATCATGTGACACTGAAGAAGGGAGTAATGATGCTAAAAAACAGTTATTTTAATAATAATATTTAACAATATTATGGTTTTACTGTATTTTTGATCAAATAAATGCAGTCTTGATCATAAGGTACTTTTTTCGAAATCTTACTGACCTCAAATTTTTGAATAGTAGTGTAAATAGCGTACATAAAAGCTAAACATAAAACATGCAATACAAGTTATCAGGTAGTCATTTTCTCATGTACCTCCTTAGATATTACACATTTGTCTGATTCCATTGTCTGACCGATGAAAACTGTCCTTCAGGCTGCCGTTTCAAAGGATCTTTTTCTGGAATCCACCACCGTAGGCAGATTTAGCCACAAATAGATGTGGTTATAAAAAATTCAACAAAAAAAAGACAAAGATTGCCACTTTCTGGGGACTTCTGTTAACAGCCTTGATGTGCTCGAATACCCCCGTCTGTAATGTATATAGATTGAGGTATTATTGGTTTCTTTGAAGATGCTTCTTTGCTGCACGGTTCCTCAGATACATTATTAAACAGAGGAGTGATTCCTTCTCCCATCTCAACTCAGACTGTGACATACATAACTCACTACAGTCATTCACAATGCGTCAAGATCTGTTGCTCAGATTCGTCCTTGAAATGTTTTAAATGTTGGGTTTTGCTTACTTGGACCGAGAAAGAAAAACAAATGGTCCTGTCTGTTAAGTCACTGACTCAGCATGATTTTGTTGCATACCTTCAGATTCAATGGTTTTGTACTCGCTGAGATTTTCAAGTGTTTGTCCTCAGGTGGATTTTTAATGATGCTTCTTGTCAGAAAGCAAATGAATACATTTCTCACTGAACCACATACTTCCTAGGTTTCCTTTATTATTGTTTCACATCCATTACCCAAAACGCTTTTGGTTGTCCCCAAAGACCAGGCCGGAACATGCAAGGGAGAGGGGTGTGAGATGTACGAAAAACCACCAAGTCATATATCACTAAGCAAATATTCTTGTTGGATGTTTCAGGCAATTGCTTTCACTTTTGTCAGTACAGACTGCGCCGTTACCTTGACTTGATATATTATGCAGCAAGATATGTGTGTTTACGTGTGTGTATGAATTTTTTCACTTAATGCACTTTTCAAGGCAACATTTAAATCTTTCGGAGAATTTAGATTGATCTTTAATTCTGCGTAGACTTCTAATGTTAGAATATTTTTATTTTGAAATACTGAAAGACTCCCAATGTTTCACAAAGCACTGTTTGAAAGTCAGGTCACAAAATCCTGACTGTCTGAGACTGTTTATTTTGCCCACAAAACACTGCAAAATGTCACACAGATTCAACTCTGACATCCAATTTGTGGACTTAAAGGTATAGTTCAGCCAAAATGAACATTTTGTTATCATTTACTCACCCTTATAAGACTGTAGGACTTTTGTATAGTCTTGTACCCCATTGACTTACATTGTATGGACACAAATTACAAATTATTTAAATTACAATTAGGCCTACTTAAATTAAAGTATTTTACATTCTTTAAATATCATCTTTTTTTGTTCCACAGAATAAAGAAAATACAACATTTTAGGATGAAAAATCCTTTTAAGACTGAATCAGGATTATTATCGTAATACATAATACAAAATTTACTGCACAATTTTATAATCAATTCTAATTCTAATCTTGACAAACACATATCATCTCACATAAGGTTTGAGAGTCTTTGAGACTGTTTTGTGATAGAAGTGATATTGTGACACAAATGTATTTATTCCTGTATTTATTCGGATGTCACCCGGTGGCTATTTTTTGGTATAGCACCTAAACAAAATCTCATCCCATAATTTTTGTGATATCAACTTCATATTTAGAACACAGTTTGGTTAGAGATATAGCTTTGATCTTATAGCAATTTTAGAGTCCAAATTATTTTGAAAAACATACATTTTGTATAAAATAAAGCATGTTTCATACAGAACATTTGCTTTACTGTAAACTTAAACTTTTAACTCTTTAATTTTTGTAATAAAACTGTAACAATCTGCTCAGTGTCCTCTCTATATAGAGACCAACCTTTGGTTTGTATTCCAAAGCATTCATGAATTACAAAATTTACGTTTGGATAGTGCATTTTCACGTTTCAGGGGTGACAGTTAACAGGTTAATCAAAACTATATAGACAAGTGGTGAAATGGGCCTACCCGCTTTGAATTGTGGCCCATCTGATTAGAAGTTAATCATTTTGCAAGAAAAAAAAAAGCCTGAGTTACAGCAACTTCCATTAATAGCATGCTTTAGCACTTAGCTAAGTGTTGCTAGCATGTTTTAGCATGTTGCTAGCCTATTTAACACTTGCTGACACTTTAATATGTTGCTAGGAGTCCATAACAGTGTTAAACATGTCATTTCTTGTTGCCAGCTGGTGTCGCTATGATGACTATAACTGAATATTAACAAAAACTATGATTGTAAATAAGTGATACTAAAAAAAAAACACTGGACTGGTAGGATTCCCAGATTCTTCTCAGAGCTTCTCTGTAGTATTTTAAACTTATATTGTGGTCTTGTCATGCTGTTAAAGATTTGTGAGGTCTGTATCATCCCCTGCAGGTGAGTACATTATCACCCCTTCAAGTCCCTCCAAACCCCACAGGTATTTACAATACCCTCCAAATCAAAGTTTTTGGGAGCTTGTTGGAATGTCTCCCATGTCCTTCTGGCTATAAAAAAGCAATGAGGTTTCTGTTCTCTTCTAGTTAGAGATATATTGCTTTGTATTCACTAGATGAGAAAAGCATCTAATTCTTGTTCCAGTTGATCTTTGTTAAATGACAGCCTATCAAAAGCTACTTTCTTCTTAAGAAATCGACTATTTTGTTTGATTTTATAGAGCTTCTTGTGGTAGTTTAGCTTGATGATTCTGATCTCCACAGGTGTCTCTTGGTCTTGTCCACGGTCGGGCGTCTCACATCATCTGGCCGCCCAGTCGGTGGCAGCGGATCGAGCCGTCTGTCCCCTCAGACAGAAGACCGCTGTTAAACTGGGATGGAGCAACAGAGGACAGTAATGATGACTGAAATGAAGGACAACCATGTTAACCCTCACGTACAGTTAATGTAAAGTCATGTACTGTGGACTATAGAAATGTTCTTGTTGAAACCATGTGGGTCAAATCAGAGCCCAAGAAAGACTATATAGTATTTAGCCCTAGTTTAGGCAGATATTGTCAGTTGTACATATTCTTGACCCTTTTGTCAGGTCTGTGCCAGGGTGATGATTTTAGTAATAAAGCACATTGTCATACAATCATTTGCCAAATGATTCATTTCTAAAGGTATATATATATATATATATATATATATCTTCAAAAATCAAAAGATCTTTACTCTAGTCTTTTGTTGTGTCACATGATCCTTCAGATATTATTCTAATATGCTGATTTGGTGCTCAAGAAACATTAATTATTATTATTATCTATGTTGAAAACAGTTTTGCTGCTTCATATTTTTGTGGAAACTATTATTACGGTCACATTTGATCAATGTAATGCATTCTTGCCGAATAAAAGTATTAATTCTTTTAAATTTAATTTCTTTCAAATCAAATTTCAATGACATCAGACCTAAATTATGTACGTATATATACAAATTTACAAAACAGACCTAATTTTAATGATTAACTGAAAATTACTATTTTAAAAACCCATAAGAAATGTTCATAGAGAAAAGTAGCATTTAGTGTATGTATGTATATATAAAAAAATTATAATACTTTTATAAAAAGTATTATAAAAAGTTATAATACTTAATAATATGTGAATTTTTGAGATACTGCTATTTGAAAATCTAGAATCTGGGGGTGCAAAAAAATCAAAATACTGAGAAAATCGCCTTTAAATTTGTCCAAATTAAGTACTTAGCAATGCATATCCATTTACAAAAATACATTTTTGATATATTTATGGTAGGAAATGTACAAAATATCTTCATGGAACATGATCTTTACTTAATATCCTAACGATTTTGGGCATAAATTTTGACCCATACAATGTATTGTTGGCTATTGGTACAAATATACCCGTGTGACTTATGACTGGTTTTGTGGTCCAGGGTCACATATTGTTTTTTTATATATATATATATACAGACGTGGACAAAATTGTTGGTACCCTTGATAAATATGATCAAAGATGATTTTAAAAATAAATCTGCATTGTTTATCCTTTTGATCTTTAATTCAAAAAATTAGCAAAAATCTAACCTTTCATTGAAGGAAAAGAATTGGAAGTGGGGGGAAAATCACATTATGAGATAAATGTTTTTCTCCAAAACACGTTGGCCATAATTATTGGCACCCTTTTGTTTAATACTTTTTGCAACCTCATTTTGCCAAGATAACAGTTCTGAGTCTTCACCTATAATGCCTGATGAGTTTGGAGAACACCTGACAAGAGATCAGAGACCATTCCTCCATACATGATCTCTACAGATCCTTCAGATTCCCAGCTCCATGTTGGTGCTTCTTCTATTCAGTTCACTCCACTCATTTTCTTTAGGGACTCAAACACAACTGTTAGAAAAGGTTCAAACATTCACTGATGCTCCAGAAGGAAACAAGATGCATTAAGAGCCGGGGGGGTGAAAACTTTTGAACAGGATAAAGATGTCCACATTTTTCTCTTTTTGTTGAAATATCATTTTTTTCATTTAGTACTGCCCTCCGGAAGCAACAGAAGATACCTACATTTTTCCCGGAAGACAAATTATGTACAATTTACCTTGATCTTCAAATTCAAAATGTTTTTTACCCTCCGTCTATTAATGCATCGTGTTTCCTTCTGGATCATCAGTGAATGTTTGAACCTTTTCTAACAGTTGTGTTTGAGTCCCCCAGTTGTCCTCAGTGTGAAAAGATGGATCTCAGAATCATACAGTCACTGCTGGAAAGGGTTCAAATATGCAAAAAATCCTTGAAACTGAAGAATCTGCAGGACCTGGAGGATTTTTCTGAAGAACAGAGCTCAGTTTAACTGCTCAGAATAAACAAGAGACTCATGAACAACCATCACAAAACAAAACAAAAAACAAAACAAAAAAAACAGTCGTAGATCATCCAGGTAACCACACACAGTATTAAGAACCAAGGGTTCCCAAACTTTTGAACAGGGTTATTTTATTGAATTCAGCTATTTTTTTGTCTTGTGGACTTTATGTAAAATATCTTACTCAGGACAGTACTAAATAAAGAATAACATGCATTTTGTGTGATCTCTCTTATTTTGTTAAAATTATTCACATTTTCACAGATTCTGTAAGGGGTTCCCAAACTTTCGCATACCACTGTATATATATATATATATATATATAAAACAAGTCTTAATAAAATATTAATATTTATTTTTATCCAAATACATATTTATATTAAAGGTTACTTTTCAATGAGTTTATAAGTAAAATAAGGTAACTTTACCTGCGACTGGTGTGTGTTTAAAAAGTGGCTAATAAAATAAAATGCTCATGAGATTTAAACTCATAAAATCTTGGTGTGGCAGCTATTTGCAACTTCCATTTTATGGCAATGCATTTACTAAGTCAAATTAAGCCTCTGCTTTTGTCATATCTGCTATACCCACCTGTTTTGTGCTGTAGATGAAGTATTTTCATATGCACAGATCCAGTGTAAAAGCACAAATGGCTGCATTTTTGTATTGATCCTGTGCTGCCTAAGATAGATTTGCACTTAAATGCTATAGCTATGAATTTTCCGATTGCCCTATAAGACAGCCTTCCTCGAGGAGGTTGAACATCATGCAAGACTAAACTCGATAGGATTTAATGTGAGTGGCCACAGGTCAATACGGATATTCGCACAAGGCTGTGATGAGTTCAATGGCTGTCAAACATAAATCAACACAGACAGCCCTAGGGCTGAAGTACGCCGGGGAATAGGCACAAATCTTAGGATACTGCCGGAACTGAAGATAATGGAGCCGCAGCCAAGCGGGGCTTGAGGATCCTCGATTCGAAACGGTGTGTGCGTGTACACGACAGAAACGTGTTTTTCACGTCTGACATTCTGCGTTCCTTGCCCATTCGGAGTAAATAAGCTGTCTTGCATTGGTGACGAAGCATGATTTCAATATCAAGCTTTTAATCTTCTTTAGAAGGACACGGGGAACGAGCATGTCATAGCAGCCTATTTCAGTGCCCACAAAGCTCTTCAGAGGGGAAGCAATTTCTCATTGAACATGACAACCGCATTACATACCCACAAGAGGAAATTGAAGCCCCAAATTGAATTTACCTTACAGACTGAAAGAGATGTGCACCTTCACATGTTGATGTAAATGCAAGCTGAACTGTGTTTCTTTCCCATTAAGCCGTTTTGTACTGTAGATACTCGCATGTAGTTCACATAATGTGTTTTTTATGTTTTAAATGGGCTTATGGCGCATTCCAGACAACTCAGAATTTGGAATTCTCCCACATCCTGCTTGAAATTGACAACTGGAACATCCAACATACAAACTCAAGGTGGAGCGGATATGGTAAATCAACCCAGAGAGGTCATTCAGCGTCATTTCCAAGATGATGCTGACCATAACAACTTTCCAATGATTGTTTTCAAGAGGAGGGGGGAGAATTTAGAGTTCTGAGTTGACTAGAACACTTTGAGGTCCGAAGTGGGAAATTTCAGCTTGATTATTCCCAACAGTTGTTTAAAATGTGAACTCTGGAAAAAAATATGTATTGAAAATGTTTTGGGTTTTTTTCTTACAATAAAAGTGGATGGGGACTGGAGCAGCCGTAGTTCCTATTCACTTTCATTATGTGGAAAATATCTGCTTGGACATTTTGAAACAAAAAATACTTATTTTTGTGTTCCATAGAAGAAATAAAATCATACAGGTTTGGAATTACATGAGGGTGAGTAAATTGTGAACTGTCCCTCTAAATTTCCTTTTTCATAGACATTGTATATTGTTATGCCATATGTTCAGGTTAGAATGCCAAACTGGTTTCATTCAGCGTTTACTTTGTTAGTAAAATACACCCACAAATAGATGAAAAGGCCACAAAGCTCAGTTATAAGTGTGACGCAGTACTATAGGGAATATTTTTAATATTTACTGTGCAGCTGTGCTTGGCACTGGAATATAAAGGACTCTGTCTTTACCTTAATATGAAATGTATTCATACTCAAAGTCAATGCATAAAGTTGTACCAGACAGACTGCAGGAACGAATTATGCAATGGCAAGATAAGAATAATCTTTTTTCGACCCACAGAGTCACTGTATGATGTTGTGTCATTTTAAAATGATAACTTCTTATTATCTTTCCAGAAAAGACTATATAAACTATCAGGCAAAAGTTTGAAATTATTAAGATTTTTAATGTTTTTGAAAAAGTCTCTTATGCTCACCAAGGCTGCATTTAAAAAAATAATAATAATAATAGTAATAAATACAGTTAAAACAAATAATAATAATAAAAAATTTAAATAACTTTTCTATTTTAAATATATTTTAAAATGTAATTTATTTCTGTAATGGTAAAGCAAAATTTTCCGCATCATTACTCCGCAGTCTTGAGTGTCACATAATCCTTCAGAAACCATTCTGAATCTGATTTGTGTTCAGTTATTGTCAGTTATTAGTGTTGAGGTACAAGTAACTTGAGTAACGTAATCAGATTACTTTTTTCAAGTAACTAGTAAAGTAATGCATTACTTTTAAATTTATAACAAAATATCTGAGTTACTTTTTCAAACAAGTACATTGCTTTCACATTTATACACTGACAGTTCTCCTCTCCCCATGTTGAGAGAAATTCTGAGTAAACGCAGAGGTGTTGTGTGCGCTGTTTGTAGATCTTGACTAAATGTGAGCAGGCATTTACTCATAACAAAAACAGATAGTCCTCAAAATGTATAAAAACTGCAAATAAAAAATGCAAACTCAGAATATTATGCAAACCTGCAATTATTAAATATGTTAAATACTGCAAATATAGGCTATTTAATCTCACTTCAAATGAAAATAAATTTTCAAGTTTTATATATATATATATTTTTTTTTTTTACTGAAGAGTGTTAAAGTTTCTTCTCCTGCTTCATATTCTTCTGTATTCCAGAATGGCAGCACAGCTGAAAGGTTTGTTTGAGCTGCGCCCTCTACTGTACAGGTGTGAATTTGCATTTCATTCAGCCTGAGGCGTATTCATTTCACTTGTGGTGTGAAAGAGCCTTTTAGTTATTAAAAAAACAAACAAGCAAGCCCAGCCCAGGTGAGAAAAAGTAACGCAAAAGTAACGTAAATGGTACAGTTCAGTATGCAAATTTTTGATTTTTTGGGTTTGAGAATCAAAACATTACGTTTCCAGAACATTGCAGTGTGGTCATTCAATAAACTAGATAACCCATAAATAATTGTTAGGGGAACATTAGTATAACATTATAATAATGTTATAGGAATGTTAGAATAACATTAGGGGAACTTTAGAATAACATTATAGGAATGTTAGAATAATGTTAGAGGAATGTTAGAATAACGTTGGAATAACGTTAGGAGAAAGTTAGAATTACATTATAGGAACGTTAGAATAACATTAGGGGAATGTTATGGTAATGATAGGAGAATGTTAGAATTACGTTATAGGAACGTTAGAATAACATTAGAATAATGTTAGAATAACGTTAGGGGAACGTTAGAATAACGTTAGGAGAACGTTAGCATTACATTATAGGAATGTTAAAATAAGGTTAGGGGAACATTAAAATAACGTTCTACAAACCAAAAACTAATGTTCTATTTCCGATAAGAAAACTTTCCTGGCTAACCAAAAACAAACCGTAAAAAAGAACATTCTGGGAACCAAAAACTGTTAGCTGGCCCCCAGCCAAAATAGAACGTTCCCCTAACGTTAGTATTTGGTTCCCGTTTGGTTATTTTTTTATTTTATTTTATTTTTATTTTTTTGAGAATCAAATAACATTCTGGGAATGTTCTTTTTAGGTTTTCTTTTTGCAACCCAAAAATAACGTTCCCAGAATGTTGCAGGGTGGTTATATTTAAATAACCAAAAAATAACTTATATAGAATGTTTATTATAACGTTGATTATAAGCCTCCATACATCCATTTTCCATATCGCTTATAACCCATTAAAGGTGCAGTAAGTGATTCAGAGAAACACTGTTGATATTTGAATGAACCCAAACAAACACACCCCTCCCTTCATTGCGCCAACCTCAAAATGAACCAACACACAATGAAAAGTGGATGTCTCTTTATCATAGCTGAAGTAAAGCTAAATAATGCTTCATGAAAAATAAATCGAAGATGACAAATGAACAAGGAAGAACAAAAAATGAACCTACAGTACCCAAGAATATACACAACAAGAGTTTGTTGTTAGTCGCCAGCAGCACACCAGCTCCAGACAAACAATGATACTAAAAACTGTCCTGTTACTGTAACATTACAACAACAGCATATCTCGGTTCTGTGAAACAGCAAAACCAATGTTACTCACATATGGAGCAGAAACTAGTGTTGTCAAAAGTACCGACTTGACAATACCAGCATTTCCCCCTAGCATTTTGAGCGCTGTTTAGCGGATTCTTAAACACCCCTGATTGGCCATTGTGTTCACGTGCTCAACAGATATGTCTGTGATTGGCTACAATGATCAACACACAGGAGCTTTTGAAAGCACACAAAAGCGTTTTGAAAGTGGGAGCATTTGAAAGCAGGCATCTATCAGCAGACTGGTCTGAACAGGGAACGGTCCGCTGATAGACGGCTACTTTCAAACGCTCCCGTGTGTATCTGCGTAAACGCTCGGTGATGAGCATCAAAGATGTCTATTTACAACATGTTTTTGAAGGGTTGATCATTGTAGCCAATCACAGACATATCTGTTGAGCGTGTGAACACTACGGCCAATCAGAGGTGTTTAAGAATCTGCTCAACAGTGCTCAGAATGCTAGGGGGAAATGCTGGTATCGTCACATTTTTTAAATTTCAGTTCTGACTTGGTACCGAAGTCTATAATTTTTCCAGTGCTGGAAAGCTTTTCTAATATTAACACGGGTCCTAGAGCTCTTGCCTGATCATAACCCTTCTTTTTCCAATGCTATTCCTTTGACCTTTTCTCTTTTGTAATGTCTCTCAGCCATCTCTCTTTCTACAGTCTTTCTTCAAATCTCCCTCTTGCTCACTATCTCTCCTCCCCCATCATAAGTGGACACGCCCCCTAATGCTGATTGGCTTCAAGTGTGTTGTGGTGCTCGGTCCGATCCACTTTCAACAGCATTTCTCAGAAATCTCTTACTGGATCTTTGAAAAACTCAAAGTGTCTGCTCTATTACAAATAATTTATATTTAAAAAAATACCCAAAACAGCGGCATTACAAGATGGAAATATAAACTAGAAAAGATATTTAAACTTGTTCTGCCCTTACTGTACGTCATGACACTGACTCACTGCTGAGTTGCCAGTTTTGGTGGTCTTTCCAGCTCTTAACACCGAATGCGAGCCCAATCTCATTTTGCATGCTATTTATACACAGAAAAAAAACTTTGACGTGCATATAATACGCAGTTTTGCCTTACATTTGATACGCAATTTTGGCGTATGTATAATATGCCCCTACCCCACACCACTAATCCTACCTATTGCGTATCATCAGGGGCACTGCTAGCAATTTTGGGCCCTATGAAAGAATATGAGGTTAGGCCCCCTACCACAGCCATTCCGCACCAAACATATAAGCCAAACTAGCTATCCAAAATCTTTGACTGCAATTTAATAATACTGACCTATTACTTTTGCTATTGCTTTTGACCACTAGGTAGCCTATCAGTATTTAGTCAGAAACCTACCACGACTGTAGCTAGCAGATTATTTATTAGGCAAATGTAAATGTAATAGACAAATACAGTACAGTAATCAAATATTCATAGAAAATGCACCATTCTATTAAATTGACTATCAGGTAGTGGTTACTAGGGTGGGGCGATGTCTACAGTGAAACATCGCGATGGACGATGACATCGGAGTGGGAGGATTTTATTAACTGGAATAAATTAAAAACGCTCGCTCTGCTCCGCGCCAGTGGATACGCACATGTGACATGCGTCTGGAGAAAGAAGGCTTGTTTGAGATGCGCCTAGCTTTGCATTAAATGTAGGCGAGAGTAGGCGGCTGCAGTTAGAGGAGTAAAAAAAGTGCAGACAAGACGGACAGTTCTCTGTTCTCATAGGCCTACTGATCATTTATCATTAACGTTATGTATCGATAGATAGATTATAGATTACACTTTGTATATTACACTGACTACTGTTTTGCAGAACGTGCCATGCCTACTGTGTTCATGTCTTTTACACGGTTTTGACCAGCAGATGTTGCTAGCGTTCCACTCCCTTCTGGTCTGCATGCTTCGGAGTAATACGAGAAAGTTTCTCATTATTGATTTACAGAATCATATTTTTTACTCAAGTGTGGCAGTTACCCAAACCAGAGATTGTATATTATAGGGAGATGAGAGGGTCTGTATCTCATACCATTGGAGAAAGTGTAACGGCTAACTTAATCACGTATCTACTATCGTGTAATGGCAGTGACATCAGTCGCAACATTCCCTAGTCTGCCTTCTCTTAAAAAAATAAATTTTTATCAAGCTAAAATCTACATATAGTTCCCAACGAAAGTATCGTTTAGTGTAAAACATGCTGAAGATTAGCAAACAGGCTGTCGATTAATTAAATGATTAGCTATTTCCCCACAAAAGCTGTTTAATCAGCATAGTGAAGCCTCTCATCCATTGACATCCATTCAAAAAAACAGCCTCTGGTCTCCTTCCCTGCGTACTGCCAGAGGCGGAGCGTTAGCATTAGCCGTTACGCTTTTTTGCCTAAAGGTTGCAGGCTTGCCTTCCAGTGGCACTCCAAACTGCACACAAGAAAGTCTCCTCTACCGCCTCAAAACTCCACCCACACACCACTTGATTGACACGCCTCATTTGAATTTGATTTATTAGGGATGGGCGATACCACTTATTTTGTTTTAGATACAATACCGATACTTTCAAGGCCAGTATCGCTGATATCGATACCGATACGATACCTCTAATATGAACTTAGTTATTCAATTATTGAATTACTAAGAGTAAAATGGGTTATGATACCCACTTAACATTATATTTGAAAGGCATTTTAACATTCAATATGCCTTAATTGCAGTTTATTAGATTATATTTTTATATTATATTATATTATAAAATGTTTACTTGGTAAACCATGGAAAATCTACAAATAAGCCTATATGCCTAGCTGAACTATGGTCACTGTATAATGGTTCATTTTCATAAGCTGCCAGTGACAGGCTGTTGCACCCAAAAAATGAAACATTTGTATTCTGACATCAATATGAACTTTTAACCTTCAGTTTAAATAAATGTAATTGCACAAACTATGTAGTGTAATCTATTTCATTTTGTTTATTGTGAAATAACTAATAATAATAATAATATTATATTTTTCTGCCTTCTGTTAAGCATTGCTCTGGGCTGCGTTTCCCAAAAGCATCAATGGTTTCTTACGATACTAAACGCAGCCCTGTTTGAATGTAGTGTCGGCAGTGAGCGAACGCTTTCTGTGATTGATTGGTTCTGACTTGCAGCATTTGCGTTTTCAGATGAGCAGGTAAATACTTCGACTACAAATTATTCGCATAGGTTATTTGTCCAATTCAGTGCAAAATTGTATGCACTCAAATTATTGTTAAATAAACAAAACAAAAAAAAAAAAGAATAAAAAAAATAAACACCTTAGTATCGATACTTTAATTTGAGTATCGATACTTTCAGTAGCTACTCAACGTCAGTATCGATATATCGATACTTCATATCGATCTGCCCATCCCTTTGATTTATAATTTGTGATGTCCATTTGAGCATTTGATTTGCCATTTTTTGATGTTAGTTGATTTATAATTTGAGCATTGAATTATAGATTTAATTATGACAGGTTTAAACTGGGTTGATAATGAAAATTAAAAATCATATACAAATTAATTTTAATTTGTTAGTTTTAACAACTTAATTTTAATAGTTCATGCTTACCCGAATGAGGAAATGAAATTGCATTTGAGCATTTGATTTATCATTTGACCAGCTGTTTTGAAACTTTGATGTATTATTTGATCTTTTTAAGCATTTGAATTTTCATCTTAATTTTGTTAGGAAAAAACTTCCATAAATAAGGGTACTTTTGGCGGTGGAAATGGATCAGCATGTAGCTGAACTGAACTGAACTGAACTGTACCGCTCGGTGGAAACAAGCCATAGTTACTTTTTAGGGAGTAACGCAATATTATAATGCATTACTATTAAAAGTAACTTTCCCCAACATGGTTCTTATTTATTATCAGTGTTGAAAACAGTTTTTACTGCTTTATCTTTTTGTGGAAATCATGATACATATTTTTACAAATATTAAGCAGCAAAAACCATTATTAATAAGGGAGTACATATAAAAACTGTTAATAACTGAGCACAAAATCAGCATATTAAAATGATATCTGTGCACTGATGACTGGAAAAACGTGTTATTTTAAATAATATTTCACAATTTTACTAAAAAAAAAAAAAAATTCTTGCAGTCAGTGTAGTAATCTATAACAGTGAACATGACCTCATGTAGATTCATACTAAATATATTTACTTCATATGTACTTCATATTATAATTTTCATCAGAAAAAAACAACAACAAAATAAATTGACTCTTATAGTTACATTGATCTAATCATGGTAATGAGGCATTAACCTGTAGGTTACTATGGTCCTGCTACATATAGTACATAAAAACTATGTTTATGCAAGAACTACGGTAAATCTTCATAATGGAGTAGCAGACTGTTCCAGACATGTGTGTGTGTGTGTGTAGGCTGAAACACCTTTTGCATCCCCATAAAAAGGCAGAGGGATGCTTTTTCCAGCTCTCTATTCACTCATGTGATGGCAACAGGCTGCAGATTCAGACTGACCCAATTAAAACACTGTCCTCAGCTCAGGGCCTTAAGGCAGCTTGCAGTTGTGTGGTTTCACTGATAAGCAACACAGAGCAAAGAAGCTGCTGTATTATTACCTGGCTTTTGTGCTAACATCCCCTCAAGGCCTCAGTAATGGCAGCCACAACAAGACATTTGCAAAGGGTAATAAGCTCATTAACTGATTCAGCATGTATGTGGCTTTTTGTGTGCTATCAGTGCACACCTTACACCTTCTTGTCTGGACCCTAAAGGGTATTTTTGAAAATAAGTGACTGTAATAATATATGGGAAATTAGTGGATTTTGATGGTTATCTCAGGTGTGGCATCAACCCAAGAGAAATCTGAAAAGTTTTCTTTCACCCCGTGGGTGAGAACCTTCTGTTCTTTCAAAGCACAGCAATTAAAGAGCAAGGAGATTTGACAAATGTTGCATTTATAGGGGTGTTAATTTAGATTAAAATTGAAGTCGGGATGAAACAGAAGTTGTGATAGTCTTTTATCCCTTATTATTGTGAAATGGAACAAGAAAAAATGTGGTGCGGGACTTGATTTTGTCCATGGGGAACTGATTGGATGGTTATGGTTTGCTATTGGTCGATCGCATGTGAGTGACAGGTTGATCCCGCCCTCGCGCCAGTAAACATGTCATTAGAGAAGAGAAGAGAAAAGATGTTGCTGCATGAAGGAGGGGAAGTTATTTTGATTACAGATTATAAGGGCACATGAATTTTTTTAAATGAAGTGCATGGCTAAATAATTTATAGTAAATGCTGCAATATTCCATAAAAACAAGAATTGTAGATTTTGATTTCATGGTGACTTTATAGCAAAATGCAATTTCTGTTATTTATTGGTATAATAATTCATGTATATTGTTTTAGGGGCAAATTCATCTTTAGAGCCTCACTAAGGAGCAGTTTGCTACCAGTGTTAGAATCTGTTTAACTCAAAATAGTGAAACAGTGCCATCTTGAGGCTGAATAAAGACAAATCAAGGTTGTAACTCTTACAATTCGTATCATTAAAATATTTTTTTCGCCTGCTCAGTGATGTTTTCTTTTCTTTTTCAGAAGGAAAATGAGATAAGCTGGTAGATCTTCTTACTTAGACCAACAAGAAGTCAGTATCCAGCTTGACATACCAGCTCAAGTTGGTCAAGATTTTGGAACAATTATTACAGTAAACAAATAAATAAATGTGACTTACGAACTGAAGATAGTTTTTAAGGCACAATATTCCTAGGGAAATGTGTTGTGAAAAGCGCTATATAATTGAATTGAATATTGAATACTCCTTGGGCTGTGTGATGCGCGTCCTCCAATCAGGTAGGTGGCGCTGCGCACACTGCAACTTAGTCCTTCAAGAGAAGTTGTTTTGAAAACGTCTGATCTGTAGCAGTGTTCATACAGCGGGGAAAGGGATATTTCATCTTTCTAACCAAAAGGCCAGCCAGGTTGTCTTCATAATCAGTAAGTTTTTTTTCCCATGCGTTTTTTCTTTTCGTGTGTTTGCTCTTATACAATGGAAAAAAGGCAGTCCGGTCTGTCTATGCTAGTTTTGTGCTAGTAATGAACAGCTCCTTTATTTTGAGAATGTGTCAGGATGGGACAGTTAAGATAAAATATATTTAAATAAAACAAATGTTCGTTTATTAGTGAGACAGCACATCTTTGAGCCTTACATGTCAAGTACAGCTTGCTGGGTAGTTAAATCAACTTGGAGACACTAACTGTAACTAAAACATTTTACATTTGAATAAGTCTTTGAACACTGGCCATTTGCTGTATTTTATTTTTATGGTAATGATTGATTTATTGTTAAACTAATATTAAAACCTTTTATTAAAAATATTAAAAATTTTGTGAATATGCATATAATCTAATTTGACTCTTAGTGAAAATACACATTTTTTAATAAATGTAATGCCATTTACGTGAATACATCTTATATTATCAGAGTAACATCTATAATTAAAGCATTGAATAAAAAAAACAAGTGCATATTACCTTTAATGATTAATAATATATTAGTTAATTATAATATTCATTATTATTATTGTTAATACATTATTTTTAATATAATTTTAATTTGAAATGATTAAGTGGCTGTTATTAAATTGAAATAACCCCTTTAGCAGCATGATTTCAAAAGCTGCAACTCCACAAGATGAAACTAACTGAATGATTGATTGGCATGTAAATTGAACTCATACTTCTGATGATAATTGTTTTTCTCTCTCTCAGATCAGCCTATTGCTGTGCCCTCAGGCCAGCGTTTCAAATGAACATGTCCCTTGCTCAAAGAGTCCTCCTGACATGGATCTTCACACTTATCTTCCTCATTATGCTGGTCCTCAAGTTGGACAAGAAGATTGAATGGAACTGGTTCCTCATCTTTCTTCCTGTCTGGACCTTTGATCTTATTCTCCTCCTCATGCTCATTGTCAAAATGGCAGGCCGCTGCAAGCCTGGGTTCGACCCTCACAATGGCGCGGAGAACTTGAAGAAGCGCGTGTGGTACCTTGTGGCCATGCTGCTTAAACTGGCATTTTGTCTGACTCTCTGTGCCAAATTACAGAACCTAATGGACATCCTGGTGAGCTTGGTTTGCATCCCTCTGTGGGCGCTGCTTATCGGAGCCATGGTGGAGCTGGGCCACAACGTTTTCCACTTCAGAAGAGACTGAACATATAAACGGTACTCTTTGAAAGCCACCAGAAAAGTCTTTACTGTATTCTTCAGGAGTAAAATCATCTTGAAAGTAGATGTTATTCATAAAGAAGGGAATATATATAAAGGACAATAAGAATGTACAGCTATTTAAAGCTCTTTATCAGGAATTGCTTGTTTCTTTCAGGCTCAAGGGTGAAGCTAAATAGCCTACATTTCGTGTTCACAATGATGCAGGCAGGGAGGTTTACGAATTTTATCTCAGTGGTGAGTTTCCACTCAGGTGACAGAAATGACTGATTGTGAATGTTGCTCAGAATATTTATTGCATTTTAGTGAAACACTGAGATCATTAGCGGCATACCATAATGGAAATTTGAAAAATAACAGTTAACGTGCTGCATACACTGTTTTTTCAACCAGTACTGTAACACAATATGGTTTGCTAACAGAAGAGACATGTTCTAATGGTGTATAATTTATAAATATGTCTTTCTTTATCATACACTTATCCGTTGCAAAACTCACATAATACATGTTTACGGAATTTAATTTTTTCTTGTATGGAGTGTGTAAATGATAATAAAAAGTAATAACAACATCCTTGTAATTATAAGATACATATTTATTTTCTTTATGACAACATGTTCAGTTCATAGTTTTATTTACAGATGTTTCCAAGATCACACAGAGGTGGGACAATTTAGCAGAAACTTTATATTCTTGAGATTGGAAATTTGCTAAATATGTATTATTGCTTGCTTTATAGTTTTATTTCATTATTGATATTTTAGTCATTTTTTCATTAGTTAGAAAGATTCTCCTTTTCAACAGAAATTGAAATTCCCTCTTATTAGAAAGAATTGTTTGGGGTTTGCAATTTACATAAAAACAATTGCAATGTTTGAAAATAACACTTGATACAATGAAAATTAATATAAAAAATACAGATTATTTTATTTTAGCTGGTAAAATTAAAATATTTGTATTTAAAAAAAGACAATAAATTGTGAATATATCCATGTAAACAGTCATGGATTGGCCCAGTAAAAGAAAGTTAAAAAAAAAGAAAAAATAGCTGAATCTGTAAATAGCATGGTTTTATGCAATACAGTATTTTAAAGCAACACAAGAGGGCTCAGTTGTGTATACTAATCTATATGTGTACAGTTCAAAAAACAACATAGATACAGAAACATTTGTCATGTTTATTCAAGTTCTGACATTACGGTTTTTCTATTAATAAATCAGTAACACAAGAGTAGCAGTTTACTTTAAGCACTTGCCGTTTTGTTCTACTGCACAAATTCAAAATATAGCTTAATTTAATTGGTAGGTTTTAGGATTGGTCGGTAAATATTAGTTTGCATAGTTTTTAGGTCTTATCATCATTCTAACAGTCTTAAAAGCTTGTCTGTCATGGGTTGGGTAATATTCCATTGTAATGTTTTGCCACGTACCCCAAAATATCCCATTACGTACCCCTTTGTACTTTGATTGATAATATTTGCCATTTAAGTTTGCAGACATGCATGAATCAAACCACCAGCCTGAGCTGTAATAGGCCCCACAGTTTCCGGAGGGATACTGGTCATTGTCTCTGTCTGGAGTAGTGAAAAGCTTCTGGTCGTGATTGTATTTCTTACTAAACAGCATGGCATTACCTGCTGTACCAGAGTAGCCACTAATGGACAGGCGGTATTGTTGGCTTTCATTGGCCACATAGAAGTGGTCATAATGGGCATATTCTCTGACACCCTCATAGTCTTCGATTTCTATTCGCAATGACATGTTTTTCGCCTTTGTCAGCCAGTGAATCTTGTCATTGCCAAGCCAAAACTCTTCTATTAGTTTACCAAATCCGTTCTTGTACTCGTCCCAGGTGCGATTGAAACTTGTGCTCCCATCAAAGCGATGCTGGATCAGTGTCCATCCTCCGCCAGAGGACTCCATGTCACAGAAAACAGGAAACGTGCTGTTTTTTGGCCGCGGCATTACTCTGTATACACCATTCCTTCTTGATTTCGTAATGTAATCAGCGCAGTCTTGTGCAGGTCCTTTTTCTGTAGGCAATAAAAATTATTTTAGGTTACCTCACCCTCTGTTGATAAAATATGCTATAACAATGTGTAAACAACCTAAATCTGCATGCTTACATTTACACTTTTATTTGTAAAGCTGCTTTGAAACCATATTTATCGTGTAAAGCGCAATACAAATACATTCAATTGAGTTGAAACTGAAAAAAATAAACATTCAGCTGAAAAAATATGGATCATATGCATTTTTAAACGAAAACAGGGCAAGATGCACTGAAATATTTTTCTATCTGTCTTTGTCGTTAGACCCCAACTACAAAGCTGCACTCGGCAGACGGTAAATAATGTTTCATGTAAGAGATATGCAAAAGGCTGTTTTATACATAAAAATGTGGACCACCTGGATGTATTTATTCATGTTTTTTTCAAGAGCTTACATTGAGCAACGCTGAGCCAAATTTTGTTCTCCAATACCTGGACATGCTAATTTAGACAAGGGATGGTACTGAACTCTACATGCATTAATTACGCATTGCTGAAAAGTCTTTGAATTGGAGCCTTTCTTCAAGCTCAACAAAGACACCACATCCTGATACATCACACAAAATAAGGTGCCTACAACTGGTCCTCTTCACAAAAACCAAAACATCTGCTACTCAGATGAGAATCTATATCTAATTATCCCTGCTATGGAGAATTTTGGAATCCTATCACACTATTAAGATAAAGTGCAGGGTCACAGAACATGTGTTAGAGGATACTTTCATATTATATTGTTTCCAGAAAATGATTACCAGTAGTTATTTTTGAAGATGTGTCCCTGTTTGCACTCTCCTGAAACTATAGAGTCATAGTGACTTATTCCACTATACTGTGTCAAGAAATAAACATAGTCTAATCCATACTCTAAACACTCTGGAGTGTTTTTTTTTTTTTTCAGTCTGAAACTTAAAAAAATGAACAAAATGGGTTGTGTAAGAAAATCCCTACCTCTTCTAGAGTCCAATAGAGGCCTGGTCTGGGTTGTAGACTGTTGGGTTGACGTAGTGTTACAATCACTGAGACAGGTGCTGTTGTTCTTATTCTCTACTTGCTCTCTCTCTGTTACCTCATCACTGACTGCATGTGATTTAAATCCCTTAGCTGTGTCCTCAGGGCTGAGTGAGAAAAGCTTTGAGCCCTTAATTTCTTCAACATTTGTAAGCGTTTCCAAAACAACTGGAATTCGGTACCTTCCTTCGCTGTAACCTTGGGCTTTGTCCGCACTGTTTGGGTTGGATAATATCTCTCCAGGGTTTTGTTCCGCTCTGTCTTTATTAAGTTTAATAAGTTCAAGTTCTCTTGTTGCGCCGATATTTTCAAAGCTTATGGGTGTATTCTGACTGACATTTTTAGCCATTTCATCATGTGTGTTTGTCACTGTACGAATGTTTTTTGTACCATCTTCATGGTCTGTGTCCATAAAAGAGACTGTCGAGGTTGTGAATTGAGTTGTTCCTGGTTTCTTAGATAACTCTTTCCTTAAGGTGGATGCAGTTGGCCTTTTCTTCCCACTGCTGGTCTTGTCCACTTCAAACGGCTGTTGACTGCTGGTATCAGCGGTTCCCAAACTAAATATCTTGCTTTCTTTCCCACCAATAGGTGAATTTGATGCTATACTTTGTGTTTTAGAATCCTCTGCTTGTTTCCCAATGTTTGGTATCAACACAATCTCACTGTTGTCCCCAATTCGGTTTTTATCTTCTTGAACCTTATACAAATCTTGTACATCACCTGCATTTTGAGACTCTGATTGTGATTTTGACCTCATCACTTGCGGGGTGTGTTTGATTTCTTCTGTTTGATCTTGTTCTACAGTAGATGTTGCATCAGTGGGACTGAAGAATTGAGTCACTGTTTGAGTCACCTTTGTCTTCAAGCCACTGTTTATTTTTGTCTCAGTTTGAGAGATTGGCTTCTTCTTTAAATAACTTTGTTTTATAATTCCAGTGCCATTTTTCCTGGCAATATTGATGTTTCTGACTGGGATGGATAGCTTCGAAGGTACTCCAACAGTCCTGTTTGCTAACATTTTGTTCATAGGTTGTCTTAGTTTGAGGTCCTTAGGTGAAGTTATTGGATGTATCTCAGGGCTTCTTGGGGGGTTTGACATCACATACCTTATGTTGTCTTGACTTACTTCATGTATCTTGCTGATGTTCTTATTATTCTTTGACTGTTCCTCTTCAACTTTTGCTTTAAGTGGAGTTATTGAAATTCTCCTTGTCACCTGGCCTACCACAGGGGGTTGAACCCTACTGGTCATACTTGGTGTACTATCTATCGATTTACTCTTTACAGTTGGGACAAGAGTAGGCTTCACCAGATCTTTTTCCAGCAAGATGGCTTTGCTGTGTCTCGGGGTCTCCTTCACAGTCCCTGCACTTAGTGAGTTAATACCAATTTCCCCTTTTGGCCCTTCAATGAATGTTCCTGGCTGTATCTTATCTTTAAGATCTGGAGACAGTGGATTAACTGTCCTTTCATTAAACGTGCTGTCAACTTTATCCAAAATTGTGGAATCAATTTGTCCATTATTGGTTTTCGTGTTTGGTTTTAGATGTTTTTCATTTTCCACCTGTCTGCCTCGGAAAGGCAAGTCCTCTCTATCCACTTTGGAACTAGTCTCTGCCTTGCTACTAATAACTACCAGACTTTCACTCAGTCCCGCATGCTGCTTTTCTTTAAATATGTTTGGCTGTTCAGCTTGTTTCATAACACTAGAGGCTGACTTATTTGTGGCTATGTGAATCACATCTCCTTGGTTTTCTTTACTCGGTTTTGTTGGAAGTCTTGTAATATCGGTCTTGTTTACCTTTCTCAAATTGTCCTCCCTAACTATAGTCACTTGGCTTGCATCTTTCAGGCCATGTCCATCATCTGTTCTGGAACCAGAAACCCTACTGATGTCTTGTTTGTTTTGGTCATCTGTTGATGGGATCGGACCACTGACTGCCCCAGGTTTTGTGTTTGCTATATAAGGACTTGTTTCTTTTACCCTCATAACACCACTTCTCGCTGGGGAAAATCCAGCCTCTTCTGGCTCAGTCTTGACCGCCATGTCCCCCGCTTGTGGATTAGTCTTCCTCACCAAAGCAGGGTTCTTCAGTCTTTCTTCATTGTTAACCTTGACAACTCTACTGTTTATGTAGGATCCCTTTGGCCTCAATGGTCCACCTACTCCAGGAAACTTTACAACCCTTCTGTTCCCAGCTGATGTGCTTAAATCCATTGTCTTAGTGTTAGCATCCCTTGAAATGCTGCTTAACCTGTTTGGATCAGGCACATTCTGCACTCTTCTTCTCGCCGCCAGGATGCTACTGATGTTCTTCACATGTCCATCCCTGAGATTGTTTGGCTGCAATCTCCCATGGGTTGCGAACTGTACATCGTCCCTTTTTCTAGGAAGGGACGGTTCTATTAATTCACTTCGCTTAGACTTGAGTTCCCTCTCCTCAGGTGTAGGTGAGACCACCAGTTTGACCTCAGATATGTCCTCTGGTACCTCGTCAAGTGAGGGGTTAAATATTTTTACTTCCCTGCTCATCTCAGACCTCTGATCTGCGGTGCCTTGGTTTAGATCATTCCTCGGATTAATGTTCCATCTCTGACTTTCCAGAATAGAATGATTGAGCCTCTTCATGCCACCCTTGATGGTTCCTTCACCTTCTGGTGTGTCTCTTTGCGGAAGTGTTGAAGTGAAGATCTGGACCACCTGTTCTCCACTATGACTTTGTGTCTCCTTGACACTAGTGTTATGCCTTAGACTTTGAGGTCTCTTTTCCTCTTCTTCGCTGTGGTCCTTCCATTCACCCCTTTCAATACTATGCCTGTCCTTACATTCTTGGCAATCCCTCCTCAGCTGGTTCACCTCTTCCTTTAGGTTCTGCAGCTCCTTGGCCATTTTTTCCAGCTCCCTAAAAGGCCTGGGAAGCTGGATGGAGAGAGGAGGGAGGGTGAGTTGATAAGGGCACAAGTTGTCCTCGTCCCCGCAGTGCCCAAGGGGCTTCAGCTTTACCCATGAAGCAGTGTCCTCTGAGGTTTCTGGGCAGATGTCACACACAGAAAATGCTAACAGGCTTCCCCATATGTAAAACACAGTGAGCCACATTGTGTCCTGTATGGTGAGCAGGTCTGTTCAATGTGTCGAAGAGTGTGAGAGAGAATGAACAAGAGGGATTGGAGGACCACCTCCCTTTATAGAAGTATGAGAGCTCCGAGAGGGGCGATGCTCTGATGACTCTCAACAAAGAGTCACAAAGTAGCAGCCTCTTTGCAGAACGATCAGCACAGAATATACTTAATTTATCAGTAACATTTATCTCAATACTGTCTTTGTTGCTCATTAAAAAGGTAATGATTATTGACAATACTGTGCATATACAAATAAAAACTTTTTAAGTAGTCTTTTTTGTTTCCTAGTTAAAATGTCCATTTTTTTTATATCAGAATACATCTAACACTGCATAATACTTCCTTGCTCAGAGAATATATCTTTAATAGAGTGTATTTACACTCTCTTTACAAGTATAAAGTTTAAATAAAAATAAAATTGGCTAATGTCATAATACAAAATGCACTTTAATATCTTATGCAATATTGCTTCTTAGTTAAATTTATCTTGTTTTAAGGATTTTCAGATTTTAATGGCAAAACAAGATAAAAATACTTAATTACTTTTTTCTTTTTTGCAGTGTTGTAATTGCCGTGATTTTTAAATGGCAAACAATCTCTTTGTTTTATACATATTTTGTTTTCTACTGGTATCTATGAAATGATTACCCTTATTTTTACTTGTTTGATACATTTGATTGCACATTTCCTGCTCTACTTTCGTGACAACTGGTAATAATTCATACAAAATAGCAAAATTGTATTGTATTGTATGACTTAGATCATGCAAATAAGAGTTTTTTCATTTTTGTTATTACAGTCATTGTTGGGTTAGGGATTTAGGTTTGGGTTGTACTTTTTTTTCTAATGAGAAGGATGAAATACCAGCAATAACAGCACACACACGTGTATATATATATATATATATATATATATTTTTTTTTTTTTTTTTTTTTTTTACATTATTTTAAGCTTTTTAAACGCATCAGAACTGAGAAGCAGAATGTGATTTGTCAAAGTCAATTGTGTTGGCTGACCCTGACACTTAATCTAAACCATCACATTTATGATCAGTCTTTAATCTAGAACACAGTGCATTCTCTGCATATGTCATTTCCTTTCTCACATGTGCAGATATGCATATGTGTGAGAATTATGATGGCAGCAGCTTCTCAACATCCTGCCAATAAAGCAACAAGCCCCACACACACAGACATGTGCACCCAAGCCACAGAAGATTCAGAGCTGCATTGTAGTCCTAAGAAGTGACTAAAGGCCTATTCAGATGGCACTGTTTTCCTAGGTATGTTTGTGTTTCTTTTAATACTTTCATTTAAACCAGTCTGAATTGAACAAGCCTGTATTTTCCTTACAAAAACCTCTGTTTTTCAGGCATCCTCTGAGAAGTCTAATCCTACCTGGACAGGAGTGTCTGTGATTATGGTATTTATATAGAGATGTAAGACATTATTCCTTATTTAATATATGTAATTTTGACAAACATATTCTAAGATATGGGTCTTTCCCCATTCAGGTAGATTGCATGATAACAAACAGCTGCCCAGGGGTTTTACCAAGATGGCCACCGACCAAACTAAGTTGCATTGAAAGCATTTTGGTAATGCCCACATCCAGACAATGGACATCTCCACTTTAGTTAAATCCTTTCAGAAAGAGCACATGTAATGACATGCGTCCTTTGTTAGCAATTGCAATTCGAATGTTGATGTTAAAGAGATGTGGTAACCCCACATCAAACTGAAAATGTCATTACAAACAACCATATAAACAATGGAGCCATAGTAGTCCAAACATTAGGCAAGAGTGGAAAACGTCTCTCTAATTTCATTGAAAAAAATCCCCTCACCAATGTTTACAATGTCAACCTGTGTCCAAACTGAATTGATTGTCTTTAAAGTATTTTTTTATATGGTGCTCAGCAGTGGATGTATTACGAGCCAACTCCCAGTTTTATTACTACTAATCAGAAAAGCCTTACCATTTATGGACAGGACTGTTATTGTGTGGTGCCCTTTATGATGTCACAGTTTGAAATCCTTCTGGGATGGTTCAGCCCATCGGTGTCTGTGTAAACAGTGAGATTTTTCCATAAACCATCTTGCACAAACATTTGACCCACTGGTTGGGTTCGAGTACCACATTAGTGACTGCTACTCTGACACATTTGCATGATGTAGTAGTTGTTATGTAATTGCGATAAAAGAACAGACAAGTGCACTCAGACTCTTTCTAACAGTTATATAACACTAATGAGGCAAATTCTGTGGTAAACACAATGCTAGTGATTTGACCGCTTTTATCCAGATTTTCAAACTGGAGAAGGGACATCTGGAGTTGATGTTACAGTGCATCAACAACAGATAACGTCAAGACCGATTGTTTTCATTACAAAAGCCTTTACTTAATTAAACCGTTGGCTAATGCTTGTAAGGATTCCTCTCATTGTTGCATGCGATATTGCCTGTTGCAGACAGGCGACTTCTTGACTTCAGGCTTTTGTTTCTCAGTGATGAATATCTTCTAATCAAATTAAACAGTTTTATTGTGCATGTTCTTCAGGAGTTCAACCCTTCAATCTGCATTAAAGTCTAAAATTACACTAATTGTAATGTAATAAATATGGCAAATCAAATTTTGGGATCAGTAATGGTGTGCAGTATGATGAAACTTATTCTCACAAAAAGTCTAAATAATTACAGAATCTTAAAGGATTAGCTCACTTCTGAATTAAAATTTCCTGATCATTTACTCACCCCTATGTCATCCAAGATGTTTGTCTTTCTTTCTTCAGGTGAAAAGAAATTAAGGTTTTTAAGAAAAAACATTCCAGGATTTTTCTTCATATAGTGGACTTCAATGGGGACCAACAGGTTGAAGGTCCAAATTGCAGTTTCAGTGCAGCTTCAAAGGGCTCTACATGATCCCAGCCAAAGAATAAGGGTCTTATCTAGCAAAATGATTGGTCATTTTCTAAAAAAAAATGATATTCTTTTTAACGACAGATGCTCGTCTTGCACTGCTCTGCACCACACATTATGTAATCACGTTGGAAAGGTCACGCGTGATGGAGGTGGAAGTACTGATCCAGTGTTTACAAAGCAAAAAACTCCATCTTATTTTCTCCTCCAACTTTAAAATCGTCCGACGTTGTTGTTTTACCTTTTTTTGTAAAAGGTGTTTGACTTAGTCTTCACACGTTCGCTTTGTAGACACTGAATCAGTACTTCTGCCTACGTCATGCGTGACCTTTTCAACATGATTACGTAATGCGTGGCACATCGCAGTGCAAGATGAACATTTGTGGTTAAAAAGTGGGTTTTTTTGACCAATCGTTTTGCTAGATAAGATCCTTATTCCTTGGCTGGGATCATGTAGAGCCCTTTGAAGCTGCATTGAAACAGCAATTTGGACCTTCAAACCATTGGTCCTCATTGAAGTCCACTATATGGAGAAAAATCGTGGAATGTTTTCCTCAAAAACCATGATTTCTTTTTAACTGAAGAAAGAAAGAAAGACATAAACATCTTGGATGACATGGGGGTGAGTAAATTATCATATAATTTTAATTCTGAAGTGAACTAATCCTTAAATTTTGGGGTGAACTACTACTGTAGCACTATGATGGCAAGGTGGGTCTAAATAATTTAGTGTTGCCAATTTTTTTAAAGCTGCAAATGAATAAAACATGACATATAGTCCATGTTAAGTCAGCTGTGATTTAAAACATATGTCAAGTTACTCTGCCAATCAATGACTTTCTCGCCGTGGGACACAGCATAGATTGTGTCACATGTACAGAGTAGCACATACAAATCATTTTAATTTCTGAATTTCTTCTATATTCCATTTATCTATTTCCATTGAAAGGAAAAAATGGCCACTGCTGCATAACAGCTGCAAAAAAAACAACAAAAAAAAATACAACAAACCTTAAAATAAAGCATTTAAAGCTTGTAAACCGGACAGCTAGGTTTTTGAAAATATTAGAAAACTAAGTTGCTGTAGCCACGCCCACTGTGAAATTTCATTGGTCCAAAATACACAAAAAACTGTGTATATATATATATTTTGCTTAATCGCGAACTGTATATCCCAACACAAGCAGTAAAAAAAAAACTTCAGAGAGTGAAAACACTGATAATACATATTTATATACATACACATTTATACAAATTCAGAACACCCATACCCGTGTCTTTTGTCTGATTTGATCATCTCTTGTTTTCATTTGAATTGTTTTGTCTTTTTTTTTATTGGACTATCCATTTTTTTTATTGTAATTTTAATACACGAAGACAATAGGCCACAAATGCAACATAAAAAATCCACTTTGAGAGAGAGAGACACACAATGATATCCATGTTTATGAGAGTACATAAAACCAGCAATGAGCTCTCAGAAACTGGTTATCAGGATATGATATGAAGATATTTGGGAGCCTACAATGTCCTGTCCAAGAGCTGCTAGAAAACAACTATAGTCTCAGTAAGCGAGAACCGTAATTTCTTGCGCGCACCCCTCGATGGACTCCTTCATGAGCACGGCAAACTGTTTTCATATATATTTTATGTCTATTCCATGTAGCAGCTGTTTATTGGAATTAAAGGACATATAGAACCTGATTTTTTTTTCCCACTGACTTGATATCAGGAGTGACAAATAGACATCACTATCTATAAATGTTTACATCATGCTCTTGAAGGTGTCCTATAGGTTTTCAGTAAAGGGGAAGGGTCATCCGATGAAGTATAACCAGTGCAAGATGCTACCTAAACGCAGAATAGTTCAAGGGTCCAATAGTCTTAATACTGAGTGCAGTTAAATTAGCATAACACTTTTTTAATTGTTTAACAACAGTTTGGCATTCAGTTATGTTTATATAGCACCACCCATTGATCAGGTTAACATTCTAAATCTGTTTTTTACTCAACCATGATGACATATCAAGAGAACGAAATTAAAATTGCATTCACGACTCAACTAACACTGCATATTTTTCAATGCTGCACCAGTATTAAGACTACAGACTGTTACAGGCTCTTTGAGGGCTCCGGTTTAGTTCAGGTGAGAGGTGAGGGCAGAGAGACAGTGGAGGAAGCTGGAGGGTTCGATCATGGCCAGTTTAGGTCCAGAGCAGGGTCCAAGGATCCTAACTGCAGCTCCACACTGACTCACCATCCCAGGCTCCCACTAAAACCGAAAAGAATTACAAGCATGTTAATCAAATCATATGCAAAACATGTTTTGTTTTGATACCTGTAACGGTTTTATTTGAAACATTTTAACTTTAGTTTGAATATTGTTTAAATTTAATAATTGCAAATAATCTGCTTGATATTTATAATATCAAATAATATTTCAATAAATAATATTTACAAAATACAAATATACAAATGACAAAATACTAATAATAATATTATAATATTTTAATATTTAAAATAGTTAAATATTTAAAATAATTTCTTACAATGGTGCAGGTTAGGGGCTTGATTACTTTTTCATTTTTTATTGCTTTGTTTTTTTATATTAAATTATATATTTTTTACTAAATTAACACTTTTTTTGTCACATCATAAGCCCATTTCTGCTATATAAAAAAAGAATAATTTTGGTAAATCATGAAACTTATAGTGAAAGTGAACTTATACGCAAAAAGTCAAATTATGAAATACCAAGTCATAATTATGAGATAAAATATTTGAAGTTATTACAAAAAGGTCAAAATTGTGAGATACTAGGTTATAGTTATCTCATAATTATGAGATAAGTCAATTATGAATAAAACATTTTTGTTATAATTATCTTAATTTCAACTCTTTATGTCAGAATTTCAGCTTAAATGTGTTTCGTCAATTTAAAATTTTTAGTCGTTTTCAACTTTTGTCAATAGTTTTTGTCATAATTTTGATTTAGCATCTCAATTTTTTTGATTGAATTATGCACACCTAGAAAATGATAAAAGTATTCTCTAAAGCTGCTGTTCCACAGTCGGGCCAAACCATTCTGGTTGCTTAATTGTTCCATTCCGTGCCAATCCGGCCCAGCCGGTACAGATATGGTTTAATTTTCCACTGTGGGGCTGATAATGGCTGCTCTTTGGAATGCAATGCAAATGCAGTTGGTAACGCAAGAGTTTACATTTGATATAAGATGAAAATAGCGACCACACTATGGTAGATAATAGGATATTTCTTTTAATTTCATTATTAAAGGATTAGTTCACTTTAAAATGAAAACTTCCCCATAATTTACTCACCCTCAAGCCACCCTAGGTGTATATGACTTTCTTCTTTCTGATGAACACAATCGGAGTTATATTAATAAATATCCTGATGCTTCCCAGCTTTATAATGGCAGTGAACGGGGGCTACGAGTTTAAAGCTCAAAAAAGTGCATACATCCATCATAAACGTACTTCACGCGGCTCCAGGGCAGTAATAAAGGCCTTCTGAAGCAAATAAAATGCATTTGTGTAGTAAAAATATCCTTATTTAACACATTATAAAGTAAAATATCTAGCTTCCGCCGGACCGCCTTCTGTATTCAACTAACGAAAAGTAAGTTTAGGGACGTAGTATAAGCGTTTTGAACTGAGAGTTAAATATGGATATTTTTCTTACACAAACGCATCGCTTCAGAAGGCCTTTATTAACCCCCCAGAGCCGTGTAGAGTACATTTATGATGGATGGATGCACTTTTTTGAGCTTTAAACTCTTCAAACTTTACTGCCATTATAAAGCTTGGATATTTATTAATATAACTCTGATTGTGTTCATCAGAAAGAAGCAAGTCATATACACCTAGGATGGCTTGAGAGGGAGTAATTCATGGAGTAATTTTCACTTAAAGTAAACTCAAATATCACGCTTGGCCAGCTTCAGAGAAACTGGCAGTCAGGCAACAGACAAGTGAACAATCCCGAGTGGCGCCGCCACTTCACGCATTCTACCAGCACCAACCATGCTGTGAATTGTGGGCTGAGAATGGTTTGCCGAATCAAGCTCAAGTGGAAATATAACTGGAACCGTTCCTTACCATTCATAAAACCGTTCAGCCAACAATGGAAAAGTGGCTTAAGAAGGTCTGACACAGGGCTCCAGACTGCACCTAAAATGGTTGCATTTGCGACTAAAACTATGAATTTGCGAGAGATATTTTTGCTGAGGTCAAAATCACGTTATGACTAAAATATGCATGTTATTTGCGTGTTTTGTGACCTGTAGCCTATTACATAATTTGCTGTGTTGACGTAATTAAATGAGATGCTGCGTGTGAATGTTTCACTGAGTTAGAGCGCCAAAATATGAACAGGTAGGGAAAAAATTCACACACCAAACAGACGCCAAAGAACTAGAGCTGATGAAAGCCGTCTGTGTTGTTGCCTCGCGTCCCCTGCATTGGTGCAAAACAGCTGCATTTGAACACACCGTTCTGCTCTTGCGTAAAGAAGACAACTGCCTATTTTTTTCATATAAATTAGTCTATATTCATCATTCAAAAGGGGAAACCGGCCCTACAGACTGCAGATACACACACAATGTTTGAATATCAATCATGCTGATCACTTTCATTATTCCACTCCGCTCATGCTCATCACATAAATTTAAGATCATAAAAAGTCTTCAGTACCTTAAATGGTATAACAAGAATATTAATGATAATTTTAAGGCGTCTTATATTTTGTGGATGGAAAAACAAATTGTGATACTCCCTAATGTGATTATTAACTTTCATTTCATTAAATAAATGTGAGCGCTGCATGTTTTAAAGTCAACAGATGGTGGTGTTGCGCGTTCTTCAGAGCAGCTCGCATTCAGTGATTAGCGCACATTTGTCAACCGATTGCTTATGAACTAATGCCGATCAATTATCACAAAGTTTACTTTATATTATTTATATTATATTGTGTTGTAAATGGTTGTAACATAATTTTTTTTATCTTCCTCATCTGAACTCGACTGAGCAGCAAAAGTAAACCACAGACATTTCAAAATAAGATTCCCACTGTATTTCAAAGTAATCAAAGTCAAGTAGTATGTATATCAATTGCCCCTGTTTGATATTTGGTTACACAAACCAAATTTAATATATTTATATATTTATTTCTATATGTTTATATTTATTTTCATTTGATTCAAAGTAAACTGTTGTAGCTTCAAGATTTTACTAGCATCACGGTTATTATAGTTAACTAAAACCATTATATATTGAAATAAATGTTAAAGCTGAAATAAAAATCTATACAAATTAAACAGACATGTTTAAAAAAAAAAAACGGAAAAAAAAATTAAAAATATAAAAATCTAATCGGAATCAAAATATGAACAAAAACTATAATAGTATTAAGTAAAAATAGTGACATTCATTTCCCAGAAAAATCACAAGATGAAAATGCTGAAACTATAAAGGGGAGATATATAAACACAACAGGATGACTAAAAGTAAGTGATTTAAAATTTTAAGTTCATTGTTGTGTGGCTCTTAAAAAAATTATTTAGCACCTGTTTTTTGTCCCCTATAGGAGCCAATGGCTCCTTAATGATTTTTTTTTGTCTGGAGCCCTGTGACATAAAATTATATTACTTTCAGATTTACATTGCAAATTTTAGACAACATGGGCCAGATTTACTAAATTTAGCGCTGAAAAGGCATGGACTGAGTTGTTTTTGCAGCTGACCTTATTGCATATGCATTTGTAGGAGTTTCCCTTTCAGATGCAAAATTTATGGGAGGAGGGTATTTAAATGAATTACCCAATGTGATTTACTAATGCTTGCGCTAGTCAATTTACTGGTATTTGCGCCATTATTTAACGGCCCAAAAAAAGCATGTCTTAACCCATTTTGCGACATGGCTGCAGTTGTTGCTGCTAGGAGGAGACACCACAGAGAACAGAGAGCACGTGTTAGAAGGGAGAAAATATTTTCCACTCGTATTAATTTCTTTGGAATGCCATTATCCGTATATCATGTAACAAGTTGCGCCTGTGTCGACCCGCACCCGATGAGCATCAGCTCTGCTTATTTGCGACCCAACGCTAATTTGCGCTGCTCTTGGTAGACTGCATTGGTCATTATGTAAATGATTTGACTGTGCCTGTGTTATTTAATTTGCGCATCAGCAGTAGATTACGCGTAAAACTTGCCACTCCCATCAGCGCATTTGTGGAATTGCGCTCTCATGCTAATTTGCCCCGTTTAGTAAATCTGGCCCCATATATGATAAATTACAGGATGCATAAGGAAATACATTATATCACTTTATATAATAAATATATGTGTTACCTGTGAAAATGTGTGTCGTCACTGACGGTGGGTCCTGGGTAACTGGTGTGATGAGATGTGGGCTGAGGTGATTCTGTAAGTAAAGGGTTTTGGGGTGGTTGTACGGGATAATCAGGTGGCCAGTGTAGAGCTCCTGTGCACTGTAGCTCTCCGCCCAGATCTTATCTACAGAGCAGAGAGACTGTCACTACCACAGAACAAAGGATTATGGGAAACAGACAGTCTGTTCTCATGCGTCTGCAAACTTTAGCTTGCTGGGGCTGATATTGTTCAATGCAAGCACATCATTTCTATCAGCACGGTGCTTTGAAAAGACACAAGATATTTTGGCATGCAAACACATGCTTTTTAGACATGACGAGACAAGACATTACCCCAAAACCCTACAATTTAATGTAGTTTAATTTCATTATATTATTGTTATATTATTATATTATTTCATTATATTTTTTGTTGTTGCTTTTATTTGTGGGCTCTAAAAAAGGAAGCATGCATGTCATTATGCTGTCTCTTAATTTGATTTTAGTTTATTTGTTGGTATCTTCCTTCATTCTGGGTCATAACTTACAGTGAATATTGGTTTAGTTAAATACTGATAAACAGTAATGAAAAGTCCTAATTTATTTAGTTGATGTTTCTGTAAACTGACAGCAAACTGGTATGTGCAGTAATCTCCAGCTAGACCAACTCAAATTGATATGATATTTAATAATGCCTGAAGGGTTTGGAAATCATTTTTATTATTATTAAAGAATTAAAACACAGAAACACAGTGCTGTTCAAAAGCACTCATCCATTGTAATTTAATTTAATTATAATTTAGCATTCTGATTTTGTCAGTTAATGGTTGGTTAACGCACATAAGCTAAAAACTGTACATACATACATACATACACAACACCAAACACGCACATAAATCCGCTTTACAGACTGATTTAAGTTCTCTTTTATGTCTTATCATTCTTGAACGAACAAAAACACACAACATTATGTCAAGATGCCCATTATGGAATGCAAAGAGTTTGGAGAAAATTGATCCACGTTATGTTCATCAGGTCTTAAAGTGACAGCAGCCAAATAAACCTGCTGCTGTCTGTGTCATTAATGTTGATCAAAGAATGAGTAACAAAGATAAAATAACTGCTCTTGACTGAATAACTTTTGTAGCTTTAATAATGATTAGTCCATATTTAATGTGCATTGGGAATTTGGACACCCCTTTGTCCAAAATCAAAATAAATTTTGGACAACATTAGGCAAACTTGTGAAGGATGCCACAGTTGGAAATCTTAATTATTACTATTAATATTATTATTTCTTTCTTTTTTTTAAATTTACTTATTTAGTATTACTATTAATTGTATAATAATACTATTTGAATTATTAATTAGGAATTAGGTGTCATTATAAGATTTTAAAATGAATATGTGAATGTCTAATTTTTTATTTGTGTGTGTGTATATATATATATAATTTTTTTTTTTTTTTTTAAATGTAAAAGTGCTTAATTATGTATGTATTGGCTATGTCTCTAATTATTTATTTATTTACTTTTTGTGTTGGTGATGGGTATTATCTTAAAAGAAAAAGTGAAAGGAAGAGAAAGTAAAATGAAAAATTAGGAATAACTATTGGTAAAAAATATTATGTCTTTAAAGGAGATGTTTATTGGTATAATTGTATTAAATATGCTTGAATTGAAAGACATAATAAAGTATTAAAAAAAAAAAACTATGCAGTGTTATTTTACATTTGATTACTTTATTTAATTTCTGTAGTATTTATTCCCTGAATATAACGGTTAGACCTTGAAAGTCTTGAAGCACTATTTATTTCATTTGTATCTTTGTTCTATTCTATTTATTTGTGCCATTGCTTGTAATTTGTTCTTATTATTCACTGTTTACTTTTTATTAGGTAGGCTGGTAGTTTTTGCTGTGGTATAAAACTTGGAATAGAGAATTGTGAAATTTCTCTGGTAAAAAGTTGGTGTCATCATAACCTTATTTATTATGGATTACATGAGTCAAAAACAACGAAAACAATAACTTTTATTAATTTCATCCCCAGAAATTGAGAGAAAATACATTTAGTATTTACATCAGTATTGGTATTGGTGAAACCAACTTTCATTCATAGTACTTTATAAAAGATGGCATTAAGCAAATATTTAAATGTACCGTCTTTATGTTGTCTCTACATTAATTTGGAGATTCACTGTGAAATTATGTATTATTATACATTTTAATGTTATGTGCGATTAATTACAGAAGAATGTGCAATTAATTTTTTTTTAATCGATTGACAGCTCTAAATATATATATATATATATATATATATATATATATATACACCATTCAAAGGCTTCATTTATTTAATCAAAAATACAACAAAAACTGTAATATTGTGCAATATTACTACAATTTAAAATAACTGTTTTCTATTTATTCCTGTGATGTAATGGCAACAATGAATTTTCAGCATCATAACTAAAAAGTCTTTAGTGTCACATGATCCTTCAGGAATTCTTCCTGATTTGCTGCTCAAGAAACATTTATTATTATTATCAATGTTGAAAACAGTTCCTTTTTTTCAGGATTCTTTGATGAATATAAAGTTAAAATAATTTTTACTGTCACTTTTGATCAATTTAATGAATCATTTCTGAATAAAAGTATTAATTTCTTTTTAAAAAATCTTACTAATCCCCAACTTTTGCATGGTATTTCTGAATATTTAGTACACCAAATAAATTTTTTTTTTTTTGTTTCCAAATTTAAATTAGATTTTGAATCTAATTTAATGTTTTTTTAATGGATTTTTAATGGATTCATTTTAATAGATTCTCAATGTCTCAAACCTTACTGTGTACATGTACATTATTTCAGATTTGTAATAAATATATTTTACTGTGTACTGTACATTTTTCTTACCAGTTTATATAACATTTTTATTTTATTTGTATTTGTTGAATTTGATTGATTTTGTAACCCTGCTAATTAAACAGTGCTTGTTTAACATGTAAAAGTTTTTTTTTTTTTTTTTTTGGAGGAGGAGGAGGAGGAGGAGGAATTGAATTTGGTGAGGGCAGAGAGAGTGTGGAAACTTTATAGACTTAATGCACCATCTGGGATTATGTTTAACCACAAAACCATACATAGAGATAACAGGCTTAAAAAAGGAGGGAAAAAACAAAACCAGAGGAAATGAGATTTGGAGACTATTTCATAGCAGTGCAATTACAAATAAGTTATATATGTAGATTTTATATTAAAACAAATAACCTTTGAAATATAAAAAAGTACTGAAAATATTTGCTAATAAAAACATCCCAATGGAAACCTCAGAAGCATGTTTGCACTGCCATGACATGGTCAATAATCTCAAACAGGCACAGCGAGACAGGCAGGGTTTGATGTCACATGGGGAGGAACAGGGCAGCTGAGATTGGCTTTTACATGTCCATCAAAGAAATGCTCACCCTTCTAAAACAAAATGGCTGCCAGTGAGGCTATGCCCAAATGCCCTCCTCATCATCCTATTGGTTAAGAGATGGCAGGGTTTTAGCCAAGTGCAGCATGGGAAAAAAGATCAGGTTAGTATGCGAATATATCCAAGTAGAAGCGACCCGTAAGCGCAGACGCAGGATCAGCTTTCAGCATCTTTGATGTTTGAATATTGTATTGCAAGGTTTAAGGGAAACTGATCCTGGATCTGCGCTTAGGGGCGATTTCTACAGTCATGAATAAGAATAAAATCCATAGGGTTGAGAAGTTATGATCAATATGAAGGCAGTAAAAAGGAAATGATGGCGTCTGCGTTGGAGATGAGGGCAGCTCCATTTCAATTAACGATAACGCGACTGCAATGGAAATGGACAATGGAGCGTCCGTTTCCAACTCAGTTTCTAATATTAATATTTTATTAACAAGTATGAAACTGGCCACACCTCCAATTTGTCTTTCTTTGGCTTGCTGTTAAGATTAAGCTCCTATGAATATGGGATAAGCAAAATACAGCAACGGTACAATTATTTCATATTCAGCCATATTGAATATCCACTGAAGAAGAAGCTGATGACAGTAGTAAACATTTTTAAATGAACCGTTCACCCAAAAATGAATATTTTGTCATCATTTACTCATGTTATATGGGTTTGGAATGTCATGAAGGTAAGTAAATGATGACAAGATTTTCATTTTGGGGTGAACTGTCCCTTTAAGACTTTTCTGATCTTTGTAGAGGTCCGGATTGTGACCTGATCGGGTGATTTTGGAGGTTTGTGATTGGTCTGGTCAGGTGGCGTTTTCAAGTAGCCATCGTCGTAATTATCCGCCATGAGCTTCATACGGTTCTGTGTCTAGGAGAAAAGAGGAGGCACAGATGTAAGGAAAGAAAGGGGGGTAGAAAAGGATGAAAGCAAAAGGTTAGGGGGGTTGATTAGGGGTCAAGAAGAAGAGATCAATTAAAACAAGCACATCAATAGACCTTGTTTGCATTCAGAAACCCACCATTCAAAACAAAGATGTATTTTGTCTAGGTCTTTTAAGCTCTCCAGCAACTCTATGATCATTGATTTAAAGCAAACAAACAACTTGACCTTGAGGACAGACATACGCTCTGAGCCTTGTGACACAGTCCGTACCTGCTGTTTAAGTTGCTGCACCAAACGATCCTTCTCCCTCCGCAGCTGAGCCACTTCCTCTTGTGTCTTCTTTTTTTTGGATGAAGACAGCTCCAGCAAGGCTATGTTAGCATCTTTTTCACTTATGGCTGCCAGCAGAGCCTCCTGTCTGTGAATTACAATTGTTTAAAGTTATAAAAATATTTTTGTTAACTAAATTAAAAACATATCTATATCTATATGATTAGAAGTCAAAGGCTAATGTCAAACAGCACTTTACGGAAGTACTGTGGAAGCGCTCTTCAAAGCAACAGACCTCATTGACAATGACCAGGTGTCTTACAACCCTCAACAAAGCAGGTTAAAGGATGTTTGCTTTCACAAGTACAAAACATCTCAGTGGATTTCGTCAAAATGACTGTGCGTAATTGTCTCAGAAAGACTGAAATAGCTTGTTTATTCTCAGTTTTTCTACAGTTTCCCAGGAGCACGACTGAAATATGGAGACAGAAATAGCAAACAGAATAAGCCACGTGCAGAATGAATCATCCTCTGCATTTATGATCTGCACAAATAAATGGTATGAAAAACATATACTCAGTTAAAGTTTTACAGCCTATTTTTCTGTCATGATGTTTATCTTGTTTTACTCTGTATTAATTGATTTATATTATTAACACTACAGCTTGCCAGAGTGACCTCAGAATGAGATCTGATGAAAAAGATGGTTATTTAATGATTTAAATATCTGATCTAGAAAAGGAATTTAGATCATCTTAAGTTCACTGCATAACACATAGCAGATGTGTCTCCTGCATGAATGGTAGATGAAGATGCAATATTCTTTAAATCTTTACAATATGCTTTTTGTTGCTGTTCTTGAACGTTATATTGTACATGTTGATGCATGACAAAGAGGGATTAGAATGCATAGTAGAAGATTATGATTGCAACTAAATAATCATTTTGAAAACCAATAGGTCAAATCCCACTGTATCAAATCAATAGACCACTCAAAAAGTCCCTGCTCGCGGGGTAGTACTTTTTCAAAGTTCAGGAACTTTCAGGGGTGGGACTTGGAGCGCTGAACATGCTGATTGGTTGAGTTCACGCAGCATTTTGATTGGTTGCCTCCACGCAGCATTTTATTTCAACCACCATTTTTAAAGGTCTGTTGTGGTGCTTGTAGTAAGAGTTGTTCACTATTCGAATCAACAATGGACGAGGTTCAGGCTTAATTAAGCTTCATTGCACAAAAGGTTCTTTATAGTGGAAAAGGGTTCTTTAAATTATTAATTAGAAATTATGAAAAAATTGCCCTGAACAATTTGTCCTAGGAAATTGTTTCCCCCAGACCTGTTGCTGACTGCGTTTCCATCATGGTCTAAAGTACGGTGAAGATTAGTCCAGTGACGTAGGACTGCACATGACTTTCATGTTCCTGCTGGATTTCATCCTCCGCATATAAGCTTAATTAAGTCTGAACATTTTTTGTCGGTCCATCAGTCGTAATTTTTAAACTCCATGTTGATTCGAATAGCGAACAACTCTTACTGCACGCACCCAGACTTTTAAAAATGGTGGTTGAAATAAAATGCTGTATGGAGTCAACTAATCAAAATGCTGCGTGAACTCAACCAATCAGCATGTTCAGTGCCCAAGTCCCACCCCCGAAAGTTCCTAAACTTTGAAAAAGTACTACCTCGTGAGCAGGGACCTTCTGAGGGGGAAATTTGTTACCTGGAACTTCATTTAGACCCTGGTTCCTGCGGTCAAAACACACAGAGTACCACCCCAAAGTCCCTAGTTCTTAGGGAAAGTTCCTGCAGTGGAAACACAGCTAATTATTCTTTTAAGAACTGTTCACTGAAAGGTTCTTTGAGGAACCCAAAATGTTTCATCACTGCAAAAAAACCCTTTTGGAACCTTTACTTTTAAGCGATTGATGCAACAAAACTAGGTACAGTGTAAATAAGAGATTTATTCTGCATTGTAGCTTTATTGATTATAATGGAAGAACTCTGTGGACGGACAGTCAGTGAGCTCACGCTGTGCTCAGACAAATGAAATTATGTAAACTAGCAGTGACAGCTTCATTCATTATAATAGGATGAAAGTGTTCTAATATTGTCGTGTTGCCCGCTTTCTGCATATAATTTATTAAAAATCTGAATTACACTTTTTTTTCTCGTGCTGCTATGAAGGCCAATGCAAAGTTGGTCATTTATGTCACTGTCTTGATGTACTGATGTATAAAACAGTATAAAGTCATTAAGGAACAGTTTGTTTTTGTGTAACCCACGGAAAAAAAATATGGCCTGCAAGTTCTCTGTGCAAAATGAGTGTGCTCTAATTTCACAAAATGTTCGCAAAGCCTTTTCATTCTTTCGGTCTTTTTTTGAAAGTTTCTTTGCAAACTTGAGTAAGACTTTTTGCAAGCACTGTTATGTTAAGATGTAAACAGAAAGTTGGTAGCGTACTTCATCTCCAGCACTTCCTCCAGGTGTCGCCTCCTCTCTGCCCTCAGTGTGGTCAGATGAGCTTCTTTCTCAGCCAGAGACTGTTGGGTGGACGACATCTTGGCCTTCATGGACTCAAGTTCCAGCTTCACCTTCTCCATCGCTCCAAGTAACTCTTCCATCTTTTTAAGAAATAAACAAAAGGTAAATCTCTTTCACAAACCGACTAAAGATGCAGTCCCCATTGTAACCGTTGTTTGGGAAATTTTTGCAGGCGAAATCCAGTCCTTTCAATGGGAATCCATGCAATTGTAAATGTGTAAGGGCGAAAGATTTCTTCATGCAGGAGATTCATATTTCAATTCAATTCACATTTATTTTTATAGCTCTTCTCACAATACATACATTTTATAAAGCAGCTTTATAGAAAATGCATGTTTATTCATTATAATTTAGAGTAAACTGTTATCAGAAATCTGAGATCACGCGTCACGTGAATTACAATTTTGACCAAAAAAACGCTGCTTGGTTTGAAAGTGACTTCTGTGTGAGATGTGCTTCATCACTACACTATTGACTATAGCCCTTTTTTGTTAGTGAAATTTTGGCAGATTTTCATTAATGTGACTAACATATGACCAAATGCAACATTGACTGATCCTGAAACTAATCCAGAAACTGATCCTAAATGTTTTGATTTGAAATTAGCTAATCTCTACTGGAAAATCCAGGTAAAACTAGCATCTGGTGGTATTAAGTGTTTTCTAGCTGGTCCAAGCTGGTCTAGATGGTCAATAAGCTAGTGGGGCAGAGTTCGACCTGGTTGAACATCTTGGTCAAGCTTGTTAGTGCTGGTAGACTACCTTGGACCAGCAAGAAACCAACTACCATGTTCCAAAAACCAGCTTGACCCACTTAACTTAGTATGAGCTGGTTTCTCCAATAAACAGGGAATACAGGTATGAATGTAAATACCACTTTTGGTTTTCTAATTTTTGCGAGTTTTGATATTTTTAGTGCCGGTGCTTTGATTAGCATGCTAGCACAGTGGTCCTCAACCTTTTCAATTCCAAGGCCCTGCATTGTCCATAATAATATTCAAAATGACTTTTTCAGTTTCCCATAATTTACTGGATAATGACTGAGAATAAATATATTTTTAAATATTTTTACTCACAATCTCTAGAGCTTGGTATAACTAAAAAAAATGTGTATTCATTATGAAGTATGAAGTTTTTTAAATTTAATTTATTAATTTACATGACTTTTATAGGTCTAGAAATCACACTTTTTTCACACAAGTTTTTCAAGACCATGGGAATCCTGGTTCTTTATTGGAGAAAAAAAAATCAAATAAGAAATTTTAAAAGATTTTTAGCTGTTTTGACCTTTTAGACAACAGTTTGTAGACAGTTGTCACAACACTCATAGAAGTTATGTCTTTAAAATTCATCCCTCTAAACATACACATCCCATCTCCACACACACATGCAGACAGACGTCTTTGACAACTGCATCACGACTCACTGTTATTTTGAGCATCTTGTGTCAAGAGCATTTAAGACGGCATAAGTTAAAAATAGTTTTTAAAGAAATAGTCGACTAGTTATTGAAGTAACACATTTACTAGTCAATTCTGAACATTTATAATTTTGCTAGTAAGTATTATAGTGTTGACCTGTTTCTCCTGGTGGGTTCGTGCGGCCTCTTCCTGTGCCAGAACCATCTCCCTCTCAGCAGTGATTTGAACGCTCTCTCTGAGAGCCTCCTCCAGCTCCTCAATGCGCTCTGCCTTCTGCCGCAGGGACTCCTGGGGTAGACAGGGTTCAGCTCATCATAAGCACACCAGCACAGTTTGACAATGTTGAAAATATACAGGGATCTGTCAAAACACAGGAGCTTATGACAAAGCTGTCATAATTATTCCTCTGTAAGTCTCACCTGCTGTGGGCCATCATTGACATTTCTGCCCTTCCCTGGTGGCTCCTTGTGTTTGCCAGATGACTTCTTACTCTGCTCTTTCATTTGCCTGAAACATAAACATGAAGTGCTTGTGAGGGTTTAATAGTAAAATGAAGAGTTTAAGAGTTTTTGGTTGGAGGGGGCTGTTTATAACACTAGCTATTTAATAGCTCTAAAAAAGAACTGGCTTTATTATTGGTCAATAAATACCATAAAGCCTGATCACATGTATAATAACTTCCTTGTGCTATTCATTAAGCTAAAACAGTGATTATATGGAGGAGCAAAATACATTCCCTTTCTTTTGTGCAACCTCATGAAATCGCATGAATGCAACTTTCCATTGGACATATTGAAGGGCTCATCACTTTATTTGAAAATAGGCAAAAGCCTTTATTTATGTCATCTATGAACTATAATTGCTACTTTCTAGGTCATTCTAGAGATCATGTGATTGGAACTTAGGGATACACAATATATCGGTAACATATCGGTTATCAGACGTTTTTAAAAAATGTGATATTTAATGATCAGATGTTTAATTTTTCATGCTTATTTTCCTTATTTTATTTATTTTTTGGTTTGGTGCATCCCTAGAAAAATACGATCTGTAAATTATAAATTCGTATGTCTGCTAAAAGCTATTTTTGTCTTTTTTAAATTATAAGTGTTTACTATTAGATGACTAAAAGATACAAAACATGTATTTCATGGGATCTTTAACAGGTTTAAACTTTAATTCTTGAGGACTTTGCCCATTTATGTGTGTGGAAGTACACATGTGTCTACTAACCTGGAAGCCACACTAGGTACACATTTCCAGGTGAAAAAGTGAAAAAGAGAGAGACAAAAAGCAGAAGTTCAAAGGCCACTTAGCGTGAGAAAAAAGTACTTGATCAGTACTTCAACGCAAAAACTCAAAGGGGGGGAAAGAAGCCCAGTCAAAACATCAGCCTCATCAAATGCAGACACTGAAAACGTTTTGACAGTGATGCTTAAACATGGCAGCAAAAAACGGATAAAGACGTAACATGTTTTGACTGCGACACCAATGCAACAGATAATCACATTTATAGAAGAGGAGAGAGCAAGCCATGGTGAGCAGGGAAATAGACTGACCTCTCCAGCTCACTGATTTTTCTGTCCTTGTCATTCTTCTCATTCTCCATCTGACGCAGGATGTCCAATAGACGATCAACTTCAGCCTGGGCTTTGGCAGAGTCCTCTCTGTGTCTGGCCACATCAGCCTCGAGTGAAGAAATCCGCTCAGATATCTCTGCGTTGGCCTGTGAATTGGCTGCGGCACTCTGGACCTAATAGATGACCGTGATATATAAACACCCACAACTTACACAAACTCAAATATATAAGTCCATGCTTACTTTCCCATTTGTTTACGATGGCTAAGTTCGCATTCTTGTACTACGCATTCTATGTTCCTACATATTTTGACCAAAGTATTTCCATGATCTTTCCAGTTTTTAAAAATTTCCATTTGTATATAATGTACAAATCTTTTGAATAAATAGATTTAAAGGGATAGTTCACCAGTAAATGCAAATCCTGTCATCATTTTTCTCACCCTCATGTCATTCTCAAAAACCTGTATGCCTTTATTTCTTCTCCAGAACACAAAAGACGATAATTGGAAGTTGTTGTTAAACTGCAATCTGGAACTTTTTTTGGTTAAAAATGATCCAAAATCAATTCTTGAGCAAGTACATAAACAGCCAGTGTTCAAAACTATCTCCTTACCTTAGACCAATTCACAATGGTAAGCTTGTAATAATGTTTTCTAATAAGAGTGGTACTGGTAGATTTCCATGGGAAATTTAAGCATGCAGCCATTCGTCTTTGCGTCATTACGTCACGTCTGTTTACATAAAGAAGGAGTCCCAGCTAGTAGGCTATATCATGTGAGGATGCTGCAGGTGACAGATCATTTATAGCATTTTCTTACAGCAACTGAAATAATTAAACTTATCATTTTGATGGCGGATTGTAATTCAGAATAGTCCAAATGACAATCATCAGTGGTAACTGGAGATTCACCCGTAGTCAAAGAGTAGAGTGGCTACAGATATTGAAATTTACAGGTAATACACTAATACACACTAAATACACATAGTCACGCAATGCTGATGTTGTTAACATTAACAATCTGAGAATCTGCATGGATTGATGTGATATGAGCTAAGTGATCGTTATATTTAATCACCATTGGCAGCGTGATTTATTCAGTTGGTCAGAACAAAAGTGGCAGACATGTGACTCAGTTGTTCAGATGACATTTTCTGGTGAAAATTCTTATTTTGGTCATAATTCCAGGACTACAACCATTTTATGTTATCTAATTTCCATGACCTTTTTAAGACTTCTTCAGGTCTGGAAATCTCATTTGTAAAAAGTATGCCATTTAAAGAACATTGGCTTACACACTACTAACGTAATGTGATTTAGGACGTTTACAATCTTTTCTCAAATGGATAGTAAGCAAATATTGAGATCCAGCAAATTAGGACACTCTTGCTCACTTTCTTTAGTTGGTTCTCAAGCTTAGTGCA